>OY748298.1:16460021-16722992 GCA_963556515.1 Nudaria mundana
TGCCACCCCCACACAGTGGACAGCATGATCGCGAGGAACCGACCGTTTTAAAACGTTCGTTTTTCTGCCGAACGATAGTGGCCTGGAACGCCCTGCCTGTGCACGTGTTCCTCCCACATATAATCCTGGGTTCTTTTAGCGGAGCGTGAAGAGGCACATCAGTAGGGTCGTCAAGTTGAGGGCCACTCTCTATAGTATTGTGTGCAGTTAGAGTGGCCCACCAATCGCTAGACGTCGTCACGACTTACCACTAGGCGGGCGGCGTCAATTTGGCGAACCCAATATAAAAAAAGTCTGTATCATACTAGAAGGCCGTTCTAGTTTCCAACAGCGCATACGCCATAAGCCACACCTTATAATTGAACTAGCCAATTAGGTATAGGCAATAAATTATAACATATACATGTGGACGAAAGCGGCTTTGTTTTATAAAATATAGGTATCGTTATAGTGATACATACATAGTAGTATTATACATATAGAAAACTCCGAACCAAACATTTGTAGATCTCACAAATATTTGATTCGACCCGGGGATCGAATCCGAGGCTCCGCGTCGAAAGCCGATGCAATATTGACCACGCCACCGAAGCAGTGCATTATTATAGAGCCTGAATTCCCGCAGCAACACATTAAAACACTCCTGTTTCTAAAAAAGGGTAGGCTGAGGCATGTTATACGCCCACTTTTCGCCAGTAAGTTGGTCCCACGTATTGTCGCTTATTGGGTAACCTTAAGATCTTGGTGGAACGCCTTTAGACTCAAAACATTAAAAATAATAATCTCTATATATAAAAATTAATCCCTATTTCCCTTGGTCACGCCATCACGCGTGAACGGCTGGACCGATTTCGCTTATTCTTTTTTGTGTTGTGTTCGTAATTATCAGAAGGATCTTATGGTAGAAAAAAAAAAGTTATGCAGTACGTGCAGTAAGTTCGCCGGGACAGCTTGTTCACAATATAATTCGCTGCAAAATGCTGGATGGATGGTTTTGTGCGGATTAGTTAAATCCAAATGAAGCCGGGAGCAGACGCTAGTTTGATATCAAAATTGTTAGATAATTAGATAGGATAATATTTTTAACATTTAGATCCCTAGTTAGAGATTGGCACGGGATCGAGTCGATAACAATTACAGTTTCTTTCTAAATTACAATATAGTTGCTACTTTTATTAAATTCATTCGGTCATTTTGGACATAACCCATTATAAGTGTGCCCGGTGACGGCAAAAGGCTTTTGCCCCTATTACGTGGGACTAAAAATACTGGCAAATTGTGGGTGTGTGATGCGCCTCAGCTTGCCCCTGCGGGGATATATGCGTGATAGGCGTGTGTCTAAATATTTGAGAACTAAGTACCTACAACAAAAATACCTGTCGTTATCTTCTAATTTAAACGGCCATTAAAAGCATTATAAATTTTTAATGAAACAGCGGTTTTCATTTACCACGACAATAATTACTTTTCATGGGGTTTTTAACTATAAATACCGTGAAACCACATTATCTACTTATACTAATATTATAAAGGGGCTCGTGGACTAGTGGTAACCAACAATGTTATCACATTGCAAAGGTTAAGCAACATCGACTCAGGCCGGTCTTAGGATGGGTGACCATTTCTTAAGACACCGAGACCCCTCCGTGCCTCGGAGAACACGTTAAGCCCGACCGGTCTAACTACAGAACTTCGATATCGCCCGTGGGTTGTGGAGGTCAGATGGCAGTCGCTTCACGGAAAATATCGAAGTTCAGCCGAATCGTAGTTAGACTGGAAAGCCGACCCCAACTGAGTTGGGAAAAGGCTCGGTGAATGATGACTAATATTATAAAGGGGAAAGATTTTATTGTTGGCATTGAATACCCTCCGAAAATACTTAATTGATTTCGAAAATTCGTTCACTAATATGTAGCTACATTATCCCTGAGTGCTATAGGCTATTTTTTCCCGGTCCGGTATGTCCCGTGGGAATTGGGAACGACAAACTATATAATCTGCTAGTGTATAGTATAGGTGACCTTCTTTGATACGTGGTACTTAACTCTAGCTATACTTGTTATACTAATACCATTCCTAACACGAGTACAATTGCCTTGACCAATTGTCAGTACTGTATAGTTATAAATATCTTACAATCGGTAGCCTACTATTGTAAAGACTCCTATTAGTGATGGCACGACATTCTCATCAGAAATTCTTTGTTACTGTACACTTGTAAATATAGTACATGTTGAACAAACAGATTTGTACATCAGGGATTTATTATAGCTACTCAACTGCTAAATTACTATTGTACGAGGGTGGATTGAAAAGTAATCGGCCTAACCAAGAAAATAAATACATAATAAATGAAATATAATTTTATTTTTCAACGTAATCACCATCAAGTTCAATGCACTTTTGCCATCTTACCTTCCAAGCATTTAGCCCGTTGAAAAAAAATGATTCTTCCTTAGAGTCAAAATATGCGTCTACTGCTGCTTTAACCTCGTCATTTGTCAAAAATCTTTGACTCCCAAGTTGTTTTTTAAGTTAGGGAACAGAAAAAAGTCTGACGGTGCCAGATCAGGTGAATAAGGTGGATGCGGTAACAGTTCAAAGCCACAGTTGTGAATTGATTGGACAGACGTGTGAACACGAGCGTTATCTTGATGAAACAGGTCTTTTCTTCTGATCATTCCTAGACGTTTTTCTTTTATTTCATCTCGTAAACAACGTAGTAAGGTGCAGTAATAATCAGAGTTTATAGTCTGACCCCTTTCAAGATAATCACACCCTTCGAGTCCCAGAATACTGAAGCCATCACCTTACTTGCCGACAAAATCGACTTAGCCTTTTTGGGGGGTGGTGAACCAGGTCTTTTCCACTGTTTTGATTGTTGTTTTGTTTCCGGTGTACAGTAATGAACCCATGTTTCGTCCATAGTAACAAAACGATTCAAAAAATCACATTCATTAGATTCAAATAACTCCAAACAGTCGCGTGCAATACTCAATCACATCCTTTTTTGCTCAACTGAAAGCAGTCGCGGAAGCCACCTCGCAGACACCTTGTGAAAACCCAACACGTTGACTATTATGTTTTGAATTCGTTCATAAGAGATGCCTATAATCTCGGCTATCTCTCTAGTTTTCAATCTGCGGTCTCCCATAATTAAGTCGAGTATTCTTTTTACATTTTCGTCAGTAGTGGACGTCGAAGGCCTTCCAGAGCGGGGTTCGTCTTTCACACTCTCTCTACCACGCTTGAATTCTGCTATCCATTTTTTGACGGATGAATATGAAAGAGCGCAATCCCCTAATGTACTGACCATATCATCATGGATGGCTGTTGATGACAGCCCCTTCTTATAGAGGTACTTAATGACGGCACGCTGCTCGATTTGCTCCATTTGCGGAAATGATGTCAGATTGCTTTGTTAATTTTATAAAATTAAAACTAATTATCGCACACGTTTCAAACTTCACACAATTAACAGGTCTGAACTGAATTAAATAATGTGGGTAGATTTGATTTTTAGAACTAAATGGATCAGTGTTAGGCCGACTACTTTTCAATCCACCATCCATATACGCAGATCACCTGCAGGCTCAGATCCTTCAGGCGGTCTTTTTTGTTCAATTTTCAACCTTATCGGCTCACCATCGTAACCAATTTCCACCTTATCAACCGTCTGAACGATCTGAGACTGCAGGTGGACTGCGGTTGGGATCAAAATATGTCCTATTACTGACTATCTAAGTAGTTATAGCTTACTAAGCGATCTAGTTTCAAATGCCGATTTTTTTTTTGAGTCGCCATATTGGCGCCACTCGCCTTATAGAAAGTCAAGACTTCGTGTTATACTTATACGGTATCTACTTTATAGGTTTTTCACACACAAAATCACTTACCATAAGGTGACCTAGGATAGAAAGGAGTCTTTTCATTTTGTGGTACTTCAATGACCTTTCCATACAGCTCTGAAGTTGAAGCTTGGTATATCTTGGTCTCTTTTGATAGGCCCGCGGCCCTTACCGCTTCCAGTAACCTGAGGGTACCTAGGGCGTCCACTTGGGCTGTGTATTCACTAAGTTCGAAGGACACTTTCACGTGAGATTGAGCGCCTAAGTTGTATATTTCTTTTGGACGCACCTGAAATAAAAATAGACAACTTTCATAATTTCCTAGTGTTTTTCACATAGGAGGATTTCAGTGAGTTTGCCGACGACTGTACTATGTTCGAGGAGCGCGCTTTCGCGCCGGTAGCGCACCACGGCTAAGCTATATTTGAAATGTGACATCATCGGAGCATTTAAAGACTCTGATAAGACGTCAGACGCTTTTAAAAAACGTTTCCCGAATCTGTCAAATTTTGGTGTAGTTATGGATTTTCTACAGTGCCAGGTAACGGCATTAGACTACATGGCAAAATGTGGGTGTGCAATACACCACTGCCTACTCCCTCGGGGATATAGGCGAGACAATAATCTATGTAGATATGTAAGGGGAGTGACCATGATATAATTTAAATAACTGTTACAAACATGATTTGACTAGAAAATTGATTTGAACATCTGTTTCAATAATCTATTATTTATAGAATAGTTGTCGTCTGTCTGTGACTTGCTGCGTGTAGAATTCTTCCTCACCTAAAAGAAGAGGTAAGATTTAGGTGAGGAAGAATTCTACAAGTAGAGAGAATTTATAATCTTTAGTGATTGGAACTGTTTGCAGTAAGCGAAACGAAAACTGTCAAAAAGAAGTACATTTTCTCAGTTTTTCGTAACAATTGTAAAATAATTGTTACTTATCTCATTGGTTCCCTTATAAACACGCCAATTTCTCCATAGCAGTAGACAGGGGCGTATTATACGCCTACTGTTCGCCAGTATGTAAATATTTTTATTATATATTTATTTGCGCTAATCGGATTTTTTTGTCTGTCAATATTTTGCCCGATTATCGGCAGGTAGACATTGAAGATCTCGACCCTAAGGATCGCTAGTAAGCACCTTTGCTTGCAGCGTTATGCTAAATTACTAATGTGTGAGAATGTCCAAAAAATGTCGGTCAGTTCCCAAGGAATCTAACAGTAACATTATAATTATAACATACTAGCTGACCGCCGCAGCTCCGCCCGCGTGATTTAGTTTACTCGTTCCCGTTTACAAGTTACGCAGGGTGAATGTAGCTTTACAATGGTGAAAGAATTTTTGAAATCGGCACTGTCGTTTTTGAGTTTATTCATTACAAACATACAAAAATAAAAATCTTTCCTCTTTATAATAGTAGTATAGATATAGATTATAAAACGCTCCGGTCCTATGGATGCTTAGATCCATCGAGATATATATTATTAATGCTTAGATCTTTAAAACTACGCAACGGATTTTGATGCTATTTCCACCACTGGATAGAGTGTTATTCGAAGAAGGTGTTTGTGAATATAATTTGTCAAGCACTTAGCTCGCTTGCCGAATTGCTAGGATTATTTAAAAGTAACATAATAATTTTAGTACCACCGAAATCTTTTACCAAACGAAATATCTGGAGCAGTAGTAGAAAATATTTCTTAGAATATCTGACGCTCGTTCGAATGAATGTTTGTTTGACATTCGTGAATTCCTACAAATGTCAATAATAACAGTATCTAGTTCTGCCAACTGCTACACCTCAAAGTAAATAATATACTATGGCAATTCCGAAAAATATGACGGCTTTATGACGCAAAAGATAGCTGTGGTAGATTGCTACCACACTTATTCCCAAATAAACAGGTCACTTTTAAAATCTAAGTTATCAATCAGCTGCTACCACCAGTTAGGTAAATAGACATCTATTTGGATCCTAAATATCTTGTTAGGATCCATAACCTATCGGTGAATTCCCTTTTTCTTTCTTATCTTCATACCACTTAAAAATGTAGCAATAGTCAGTTACTCGCGGCATTTGCGGGACACAAACTTTCCAGTCAATCGCACACAATAGCACTCCTCCAAACACAAGCGTGACTGCCGCACTCAATTGCCGCGTCAGCTGGTGCTCAAATGCTGCGCTTAAATGCCACGCTTTTATTATGGACACACCTTTAGAGTGCATCAGGGTCACACCAATATCTTACAGACCCAAGCATACCTGACTACCTCAAACCACTGGATTGATCTCATCGGGTCCACCACTGAGTCAAGCACAATGCAACATTCCCACAATGTAAGTCTGGCAGTCAGGTGGAGGCACATTGCTCCATATGTAGCTGCCCTACCTAAAAGTGGCATCTATCAAAAGCCACTACCACTCCAATCCAAGTGTTTGACTAGAAAGATATGTACGTAATAGTCTTACCTTAGTAATGATACTGATAAGACATGTGGTATCAGTTAAATCTCCATAGTGTAAATGCATTCTACCACCAGTATGGCACGCACGTCGTTCATACAAATGCTGTATACGTCCAGTGTTGAATGACGAGGATCGCCGGAGTATACCATGTATTTCATATCCCTTCTCTATAAGAAACTCGGCAAGGTATGATCCATCCTGTAGACGTTACATACATGTTAATAATATAAAAAACACATCTAACAATGACAAGAGAACTGACTTCAAATGACCAGAATGGAACATACTCACTAGTAACTCACAATAAAAAAGAAATCAAATTAGCTTTACCCAGTTGAAACTCGAAAGATATGAGGTAACAAAAATAAAAAAACATAACTCAAATAAAGAACCTTCTTTATTGAAATCTGTTAAAAAGTTTGTTTCAACATTGTAGTAAAATGGAATTGTAATCCAAAACCAAATTCTAACAACCAGGACTGATCATCATCACAAGGTGTAGATTTTCTCGTTTTTTTTTTCAAACTGCTATATTTTTTAAATACATGACTTGTTTTTTTTTTGATAACGCTTATGATTTATATCACCCGGTTCAGCTTGACTTTGACTTATGAGACGGCATGTATATGCTTAGATTTGAAAACTACGCAACGGATTTTGGTTGAAGTGGTTTTCAGCAATGGATAAAGTGGTTCTCGAGGAAGGTTTTGTTTATTTAAATTTAAAGTGGGTGAAGCCGCATGCGTCCACTAGTAACCTTATAATATTCCAAAGGTAAGCATAGTGCTTTACTAATTGCCAAAAATAACAGGTTGTTAAAAGTGAAGATATTTTCTCATATTAAGAGTTATTTATGTTACATAGGTATGTAACATTGGTCCTGGGTGTTGGGATTTAAATGCCTATTACAGAATGAGTTTATTTGTAGCTATTGCTGAACTGAAATACACTAAAGCAACAAAATAGTAACAATATATTTTACCAATTCATTTGTTGTCAAATAGCAAATACTTTGCAATAAAATTGGTAAAACTCAATAAAACGAGTTTACAGGCAATTCGGATATTATTATGTGTGTACTTTCAACGTGGCTTCACGGGAATTGATAAAATAAACGCAAAATAGCACTTACCTGTCCTGTGATACCGGTAATGAGTGCTATTTTCTTATTCACATTGCCACTGGAACCATCGCCAGCCATAATTATAGCAGAAATATAACTAGTATTTTTATTCAGTAACGTATGTTTATACTTATTTCGTACTTCTACGTCTGCAGTAGGCAAACCGGCAAGCAGTACTAACGAGTACTAACGACGACTGTTTATGTGATTGTGCGTTTTGGGTTTGAGATATCACTACTCAAAGAGTAATTTGTTTTGCTTATCACCACTAATGTTTGTTGGCGAGGTAAAATAGCTAAACGCGATGTAAAACTCAATTATTTAGTATAACTTTCACAGTTTCCTAGTATCAGGATTGGACGAAAATAATATCCCAGCACTTTATATTAAAATTGACCGACTGTCCGTCGTCCGGTGCTATTTTGACACTTGACAGAAGGGGTTTGATTTGTTGATCGACATAGGTACTGACATATGACAGTTTCAGCAGTGCGAGCAGGGCGTGTCTACATATTGCACCAATGATATAGCAGAAAAATCGTTACTCAACACATTTTTTGTCATTTTCTGCGATATAATTGGTCTAACTACAGAACTTCGATATCGCCCATGGGTTGTGGAGGTCAGATGGCAGTCGCTTCACGGAAAATATCGAAGTTCAGCCGCATCGCAGTTAGACTGGAAAGCCGACCCCAACTGAGTTGGGAAAAGGCTCGATGAATGATGATCATTGGTGCAAACAGGTGGACCGACAATATGTAGACACGCCGTGCTCGGACTGCTGGGATAGAACCACGAACGGCTGGTACTGATGGTTTTACAAAAGTCTATGGTAAGTGCATAAGTGATGGTGCAGAAGCTGCAGAAGCACAAAGCAATCGAATTACGGACCTAGGTAACGTGTTGGTCTATGTGCAGATGTGATGGTTCGGACTTGACTTGAACCACTGTGAGTGTGATGTATGCTATAATGCTGTGATGTGATATTATATAATATATTATACCATATTATACCCAGGTCTGAACGACGCTTATACTATGGCCTATTTATAAATAATCTGACAGTTGACAGTACTTTACATACATTCAATTTCAAAGGTTATTTTTGTAAAACAACACAACATATTCAACGATAATTATATATTCCAAGTTAATTAAATAAAAATAAGCTCCGTATAATAAGAGTATATAAATTTAGTGATAGTTGTTCACACTCGTATTTGCAATATTTTATATTTAAGTCCTGTCGCTACGTCTTATTGATGCTGGAACTGCCGTAAGTCAGATACTAACATGCCGGAAATAAAAATAACACCACTTGGAGCCGGACAAGATGTTGGCCGAAGCTGCATATTGCTATCGATGGGTGGCAAGAATATTATGTTGGATTGTGGTATGCATATGGGCTATAACGATGAGCGACGTTTCCCAGATTTCTCGTATATTGTGCCAGAAGGTCCCATAACCAGTCAGATAGACTGTGTCATCATTTCGCACTTCCATCTCGACCATTGTGGAGCCCTTCCATACATGTCAGAAATGGTAGGCTACACAGGCCCTATATATATGACTCATCCCACAAAAGCTATAGCTCCTATACTACTTGAAGACATGAGAAAAGTGGCCGTAGAAAGAAAAGGTGAATCAAACTTCTTTACATCACAAATGATAAAGGATTGTATAAAAAAAGTTACCGCTGTGACTCTCCATCAGTCTGTAATGGTTGATAATGAACTGGAAATTAAAGCCTACTATGCTGGCCATGTGCTTGGTGCTGCAATGTTTTGGATCCGTGTTGGTTCTCAATCTGTAGTGTATACTGGTGACTACAATATGACTCCTGATAGACATTTAGGTGCTGCCTGGATAGATAAATGTCGCCCTGATCTTTTGATAACAGAATCGACATATGCCACAACTATTCGTGATTCTAAGAGATGCCGGGAGAGAGACTTCCTTAAGAAAGTCCATGAATGTGTAGAGAAAGGTGGTAAAGTTCTAATCCCAGTGTTTGCCTTGGGTCGAGCACAGGAACTTTGCATTCTTCTAGAAACATATTGGGAAAGAATGAATTTAAAATATCCAGTTTATTTTGCATTAGGGTTGACAGAAAAAGCCAACAACTACTATAAGATGTTCATAACATGGACTAACCAGAAAATAAGGAAAACATTTGTACAAAGAAATATGTTTGACTTTAAACATATTAAACCTTTTGATAAATCCTTCATTGACAACCCTGGATCAATGGTCGTTTTTGCAACACCTGGCATGTTACATGCTGGATTGTCTCTTAATATATTCAAAAAGTGGGCTCCTTATGAGCAAAACATGGTCATAATGCCTGGGTTTTGTGTTCAAGGCACGGTTGGACATAAGATTTTAAATGGTGCTAAAAAGGTTGAATTTGAAAACCGACAAGTTGTTGAAGTAAAGATGGCTGTTGAATATATGTCATTCTCTGCTCATGCTGACGCCAAAGGTATAATGCAATTAATCCAATACTGTGAGCCAAAAAATGTTTTACTAGTCCATGGTGAGGCAATAAAAATGGAGTTCTTGAAGGACAAAATTGAAAAAGAGTTCAAAATTAGCTGTTACATGCCTGCAAATGGAGAAACTTGCACAATAAACACTCCGACAAAGATTCCTATTGATGTATCATTGAGGTTATTGAAAGCAGAAGCTGTAAGGTACAATGCTTTGCCTCCCGATCCAAAAAGAAGAAGAATTATCAATGGTATTCTTTGTGTCAGAGACAATAGACTGTCACTTCTTGATATTGATGAAATGTGCGATGAGATTGGCATAAACAGGCATGTTATACGTTTCACAAGTACAGTCCGTTTTGAAGATCCAGGGCCATCAGTTAAAACTGCGGAAAAGTTAAAAACTTTGCTTGCTGAGAAACTGGAAGGCTGGACGATCACTATATCCGAAGCTAACATATCTGTTGAATCTGTGCTTATAAAGGTAGAAGGAGAAGATGATAGTACGAAGAACATTTATGTATCTTGGACAAATCAAGATGAGGATCTGGGAAGTTATATACTAGGATTGCTGCAGTCAATGGTTCAGTAAGTCACTGATATTATTATGGTGGGTTCTCTATTGTTTCATAATAAATCAATCATTTTTAAATGATCTATTTATTTCATGACCTGTCAGTATATCATCACTACTTCTATAGCTACTTCAAATGTCCAATCTATCTCAGAGCCACAATTAATGCCAGAAAAAACATGCTACAATACCTACTCACTCATTTAATATTGCTTAAATTACTTTTCCTGTTAATATTCTAGTAGTGGGTTGGTAGGTAATTGGTAATCAAACATGTGAAAAGTGTGTGAAGTTACTTATACGAGGGTGGATTGAAAAGTAATTGGCCTAACCAAGAAAATAAATACATACCTAATAAATGAAATATATTTTTACTTTTCAACGTAATCACTATCAAGTTCAATGCACTTTTCCATCTACCCTTCCAAGCATTTAGCCCGTTGAAAAAAAAAAATTCTTCCTTAGAGTCAAAATATGCGTCTACTGCTGCTTTGACCTCGCCATTTGTCAAAAATCTTTGACCTCCCAAGTGCTTTTTTAGGTTAGGGAACAGAAAAAAGTCTGACGGTGCCAGATCAGGTGAATAAGGCGGATGCGGTAACAGTTCAAATCCACAGTTGTGAATTTCTGCCATTGATTGGACTGACGTGTGAACACGAGCATTATCTTGATGAAACAGGACTTTTCTTCTGATCATTCCTGGACGTTTTTCTTTTATTTCCTCTCGTAAACGACGTAGTAAGGTGCAGTAATAATCAGAGTTTATAGTCTGACCCCTTTCAAGATAATCAACCATAATCACACCCTTCGAGTCCCAGAATACTGAAGCCATCACCTTACTTGCCGACAAAATCGACTTAGCCTTTTTGGGGGGGTGGTGAACCAGGTCTTTTCCACTGTTTTGATTGTTGTTTTGTTTCCTGTGTACAGTAATGAACCATGTTTCGTCCATAGTAACAAAACGATTCAAAAAATCACATTCATCAGCTTCAAATAACCCCAAACAGTCGCGTGCAATAGTCAATCGCATCCTTTTTTGCTCAACTGAAAGCAGTCGCGGAACCCACCTCGCAGACACCTTGTGGAAACCCAACACGTTGACTATGGAGGTACTTAATGACGGCACGCTGCTCGATTTGCTCTATTTGCGGAAATGATGTCAGATTGCTTTGTTAATAAATTTATAAAATTAAAACTAATTATCGCACACGTTTCAAACTTCACACAATTAACAGGTCTGGACTGAACTAAATAATATGGGTAGATTTGATTTTTAGAACTAAATGGATCAGTGTTAGGCCGACTACTTTTCAATCCACCCTCGTATTTGATATAAATTTTATAAGATACCTATTTTTTTGTTCATTTCGATTTGTTTAGATTTTGTAAATAATATTAGAGAGATAAGACCTAAACTGGACGCACGCATTAAGTACTTACCTACTACCTATTGTAAAACAATAAGGAAAATCTGGTTTCTTACACCGGTTATTTACTTAAATTAATATAATATAATTATAAAGGTAGGTAATAAAACAGTAAAAATCGTGTGTTGTTTATTAAATATCTAGGGAATGAAAGTAATTAATAACGAAAATCAGATCTTTCCATCCTTTCCGTACTTAAAGGGTAAAAACTCCACTAAACTGGATGAATGGTAGGTATTTCTGTTACCGCTATAACAGCAAAAATACTTACCTACTAAAAATAAATCCATATTCGCCATACAACAGACATGAATTTTTGCCCATTTTGGGTCCCAAAATATTTCCTTGGAGGATTCACTTAAAGTTTTAGATATTGATACGTAACCCTCCGTTAGGAATCCAACTCGCACTTGTCGTTTTTTTTGTACCTAATGCTCTGTAAGTCTACTTATGCAGCAGAATTAGCATTAGCACAGCCATCATCGACTTCAATCGATAACCATCTTCACAAAGACATACATTCACGTCTTTATCCCCAAATGGGTTGATAGAGGCGGTTAATACTCCCACATTTTGTCCATTAGTTAATTCAAGTTTCTTCTTCTTTTAAATAGGTACGATCGAAAATTCGTTCGGCTAGTTCTAGTCGAACTCGCTGAAGTAATAACGAATTTTCTAGCGGTTTTCACAAATAGACTAAACTCATTAGTTACGTAAATGAAAATCGGATATCAGCTAGTTAAATTAATAAATAATTAACAAATATTTTACATGTACAACGATTAAATTAATTTATTGTAACAAATAAGCTAAGTACCTATTTTTATTCTATGTACACCAAGTCATGTCCTGGTTACATTTACCCTGATACCATAAGTGCTGCACAAGATTCGAACCCTTTAACTCCTTTGGCTGTGCGTGTATTATCTCTTCTATGTCCTGGAAAATGAAAATGTTATAAGTGTGAGGGGATTGAGCCATGCTTTCTCAAGACGAATTAGGTACCTAGTGGCGGATTTATATATTTGCCACACGTAGGCCATTCAACTTTTGCCGTCCCTCTACTGGCTATTCTAAATGCGATACCTTTAGAAGGAAATGACCGTAAAGTCCATAGGCGACACCCTGGGGTGCTTCCTCGGAAGGGTAACGACAATCCCCGGGTGACTTTTGGGGGGCTCCCTGATCTCCTGGCTGACCACTAAGCCAGGATTAAAAACGGAATTAATCAGCTCCATTTAACTACTTTGTGGCTGAGCCTCGATTTGTCGAGACGCAGGTTTGTTTCACCGCTCCAGCGTCTTCTTGTGCCATTGAAACAATGACCCCACGATCCCATGAAGGGATCACGGCTAAGAGCTATACCTCTATTAAGATAGTGTTTTTTTTTTAGTAAATTTAGCAGCGGCGTCGTTAGTAAAACGAAAAGTAAGCAAACCCAGGTTGGATTGCATTGCAGTTGCGTAAAGAACTTCGTTCCTGACGGGGGTTCCCCGACCGCACAATTTTTTGGGTGGGCATGTCAGACGTGATGTTTAAGCGACATAATAAAAAGAAGGAGGTTCTCGATACGATTGTATTTTTTTTTATGTTTGTTACTGGGTGAACCGGTTTTGATCTTTTTTAATGGAAAGCTACTGTTATTTACCACGGTGAGTGTTCTGAAGAGCTCTTCAACCTGATCCCACCCTCTCCCTTCCAAACCCGAACAACGCGTGCCGGGCAGAGATGTCACTCCCATACCGTGGAAACCGTCTTCGAGAGAACCGAGCTTTTTAAAAGTTCTGATCTGACAATTACGAGTATTTGGTCCTATACCGGTGGGTCGGTTTTTGTGTCAACATTTTGTGTAAAAATCTCACTTCAGTATCTTACCTCAACTTGCGACATCGACATAGGAACAAGTCTCCTAAAATCTCCTCTATGTAGGAATTCTGTGTGAGCCTTTAATAGACTGTTCTTCAGTTCAGCATCAAGACAAGGTCTGCAAAGTTTGCAAAGTGGGGAAGCTCCGCAGTCCTCGTTACAAACAGCTACACATTGGTCACCAAACACTGATATGTGTTTCTGTGATGTGATCATGTCTTGGGGGGTGGAATTTTTACTGAAATTTAAAATTTTTCTTGGTTTCTTAGTTTTACCACAGATATAAGAATACGATACTAGTATACGGTTTTACTATATGGTTTTACATAACAACAGTAAAAGTATCACCTACTGTTAGGTAACTATCTAATGCCCGCCGCGCGTCTAATGCATGGAAGTGTCTACATATCGAGACTGACAATTTTGCTTTCGTCCGTCTGTATATGTGTGCGTGTGTTCCAAACTAGCGGTCACAATTATTATTCAATCTCCATGAAACTTGGCACAAGTGTTTGAAAATGAAAATGAAAAATATGTTTATTCAAGTGGGTTACAAGGTAACACTTTTGAAAGTCAGTCAGTTATAAAGGTTACAATTAAAGTCTAAATTGCTACTACATGTACATTTACTGCCAGATTCGCAAAAAAATAGGTAGAGCCTGAGAGACAGAACCTGGCAATAAAACTCACGGCCACTCTTTTCTAATAGAATGAAATGACAATATTAAGTTTATAACGAGCTAACATTTATACATAGTTGTCAAAGCAAAAAAAAAAAAAAAAAACCAAGTGCAATAAACAAGCGACGTTATAAGGTCGCGCCTAAATAGTTTAAGTGAGGAGCAAGCAACTCATTTCCATTTCTCTTTATCATCAAAATAATCAGTAATCACTAATAAGCCCTTTTCAAAAATTGTGCTTTAATTTCCTTTTTGAATTCTTTGATTTATATATTTTTTCGTTGTAAGCTTATTTTATTGGGATGTGAGGCAAAATAAAGCTCAAATAATGATTTTAAGTTTCGCGAGGATTTATGAAATAGTTACTAGTATAGTGAAATATTATGTTTTCTTGAAGCTAACTCGAACCTCCCTACCGACCTTTAAAATTTCTTAACCGACTTCCAAAAAAGTTCTCAATTCGACTGTATATTTTTTTAGGCTTGTTACCATATCTGTAGACTGAGTGAACGGATTTAAAAAAAAAAATTAAGCTACTACTTCCCAAGTGGTTTTATTTCATGTTGGTCCCATTCCGACAATTATTTAATCCGATTTCGGTAATTTTAAGTCCGTTCTTGGGTCAACTTTTGACGTGTTTTTTTTTCATATGGCTTTCAGTGCTGTACTATACTAGAGATTTTTATAGTGGTTCGAGATTTGATCGGTGGTCTACTAGAGTCTAGAGTAGTTTTAAATTACAGGCACGATTAATTTATCTAAGACTAGCAGACGCTTCGCCCGTGACAAACTATGTATTAAAACTACTCGGTGCATCATTAGTGTAAACAGCATGAAAATCAGTGCAGTAGTTTTTGAGTTTATCGCGAACAGAAAGATAGACGCAGCGAAGTACTTTGTTTTGTAATAGGTATTTATAGATAGATAATCACTCACCTCGACTTAACATAATTATTTTCCCGCGCAATCCCCGTCAGAGAGAACAGATTATACAACACTTGTTCATAAAGCAAGGCATTTTTCCTGAAGTGTGCAGAGTCCAAGTTCGGCGACATGTTGGCCTCTAACAAATATACTTTGAGGTCATCGTCCACAATTAAGTCGAACCTCATCATTTCAAAGAAGTTATCTTTCGAAGGGTAACGCTTAGTCTAAAAACATTCGGTTATTGTTATAAGGGCCCAGAATATTCGAGAACAGCTGATGTTTTTGTAGCCTAGTTGAATGAGTTCATGTAAATGGAATAAAAATAATATCTATTTCAGTTTTAGATTACTTCATAACATCACAGATATTAATGGTAATAATGAGTTCAAGCACCTCTTCTACTACCTAATATAATAAAGAGGAAAGAATTGAATTTTAGCAACAAACTCAAAAATTATAGGACCGATGATAAAATGTCGATATTTAAATTATCCCTAAAACTTTGTGACAGCCAAAGTTTTAGGGATAATTTAAGTGCTAATTCTACCAATTTACTGTTTTTTTGCGATATCATTAATTGAATAAGTAGTTCGACTTTAGTCGAAGCTGTTTGTGCTAGGCCTGCTGGATGCTCCTGAACTTTGGGACCTGAGGATCCCATGAGTGGGTACTCACAGCTCTCACGATATGGTGTTCTTTTATGAGGAGTAGGTCCGCTATTGCTTTCTGAACATTTTCCCACATAACGGATGGATCTTTGCCCTGTAATCAAAAGCGTTTTATTATTCCGCTGGTAACTTACCTACTATACCTACGTGTTATCACATTTATCACTCTTAAATAACTGATATCTTAACGGGACTAAACTAGTTATTGTGATTACCAATCGCTTCCATAAAGGCCCCACATTAGCGATACAAGACAATCAAGCCAAATAGATTGGGCGTCTTCTAATGTGACTGATCCGTGAGTCCTTGCACGGGACCTTGGGCGGAATCCAAATTGATGAATCATCGTTGGGGATATTTAGTCATTCGTTATATCACGTGTAACACGTATATATCGTATATATCGTTGTAACACGATACACTGATACCGTCAGTTCGGTAGAACTGCGGTAGGTGGATCCAACGCTAACCTTAATGTAGAAATTATGAATATGATATGAAGCAAAAATTCGATGTCGTCGGTAGTGGTCATCGTAGCTCAGTTGGTCAGAGCAGTCCCCCTGTTAGGGAAAGGCCGTGGGTTCGAGTCCCGCCGATGACATCAGTTTTTGTGATCTATTTATAATTTCTTTCTTAATATTTTAAGAATAGTGTAAGCAAACTCATTGCTTTGAAATACATAAATATATTTAGTCATTGGCAGATTCTGAAAATCTCAGGACTAAAGTCTACCTACCATATAGCGATTTACCTTCAGATCTATACCTGGAACGGATGCAAATGCGAATTGTGTGTGTAATTTGGCCTGTAGGTAAGATCGCAGTAGTCGGCCGGAGTGTGCTTTAATCCGTTCAGGTCAAACTGCTGCAGGTTTTTTCTGATCCGATGGAACTCTCAATGTATGGTGGGCTTAACGGACGTATGTAGGTGAGGATGATGGTAATCATAAGGCCCCATATCACCCTTAACAGTTGTATATACCAGCGATAGTAAATACATACCTTCGATCTGACATACAAGTCAAAGGCATCCTTCATGCTGTACCCAAGGGCCGTGAAGGGCATAGCCAAGGAGGGTACTTCCCATGTAGGTAGGTAGTGGTCACTGATGACGTACTTGTCCAAATCCTTAGGGTCCAAGGGGTAGTATTTTGATGGACAGTATCTGAAACATTCAAAACGTATTCATTTATCAACTTCAAAAAAAAGAGGTTCCTCAATTCGACCGTATTTTTTTAAATGTTTGGTCGTGGATAACTTAGTCGTTTACGAACCGATTTTGATGATTTTTACTTTGTCAGAAAGGAGATATAACGGGTTCAAATAATCCAATAGTCATCTGAGGCTCAAACTATCCCTGTACCAAGTGCCATTAAAATTGGTCTCGTGGCTTTTATGTGATGTCAGTTCAAACAGCCGGGAAGACAAATTGTCATGGTAATAGGTTCAGGATTTCTTTTAGTCTCTCTGAGGCACATAAACTGCTGAAGAGGGAGGAGGCTCTGGACTGCAGTCAAAGCTCTCCAATACGAGAATACTCTTTAAAGTGGGACCAATGCCACTGTGTAGGTACAGAGAAAGACGTTACGCTGTGGCGGTAAAACTTACCTGAACAAAACATCGCCTTTATACCAATAGGCTCTCAAAGGATCCACTGATGTAATAACCACGTACACGCCGATATCAAACTTATGTCCGTCTACCAAAAACGGTTTTTGAATATACTCCTGAACGAAGCTTTCTCCACTAGACACGTCTATTTCACTCACGTTCTTTAAACGAACACCTCTATGCTGATTATTCTTCTCCAAAAATAAAGAGTATTTATTCGCCGACACGTATTTTAAAAAGTCATCTTTTCTCTTTGGTAACTGGAACGCTTTCGGTATATATTTAGACTCTGTGGTCGCTAAATCAACTTTATTTGAAATGAAACCTGAACCAGGATAATGATTGACTCTTTGATGGGATTTAAGATTCAAAAGCGTGTTCTGCAAATCGTTGAAAGGGAAGCTATGAGACCAAAGGAGGTCCCATGATGAATTGTCCGTTACCTTTTCGTACCCAACTCTTCCAAGCACACCGTGAACATGTTTTAGAACGCCATCATGTCTGTTAACGTCAAAACTTTTCGAATAAGTCCAATATTTTGGTCTTTCCATACAATTTTCTGGTTTAAACCTGTGATTCCTTTTACCAACATTTATAATTTCCAATAAAATTCCTAAAGAGACACCAACTATACATACAAGTAAGAATATATTCGGGAATGACTGTTTATTTGGTGATTTATTTTCGATGGCTTCCATTCCCTTGGCACTGTTTTTCGATTCAATCGACTGTTCTTTTTCATTTATACTTAATGTTTTGCTTGGATTCGCCACTGTCGGTTCAGCCAATATCTGAAAGTAAACAAATCGTAGGGTAGGTAGATATCATGGTAGGTGGTGATTGCCCTAAATCGGGTGCACGACCAAGAAAGATGAACTCGACGTCAGGCACCTCACCACTCTGGCCCATTAATTACGTTTCCTTTCCTGGAGGAACGTTCTGCCTTGACTTGCAACCGATGCCGTAGTATGTCGCTATGATCGACGCAAACGGGGTCTAGGCTAGTGGACCAAGTTAACACTAATTGGCAATTTCCTGCGATATTAACTATATGCTATAACAAATAAGAGGTCAAAAATTCTAACTGTCAAAAAGTCTAAACTGTCTAACTATTACCGTTCATGAGATACAGCATGGTGACAGACGGACGGAGAGCGGAGTCTTAGTAATAGGGTTCCATTTTACCCTTTGGGTACAGAACCCTAAAACAAACTATGTGTGGGTTCGCTATTTGCCAAAATCAAAAACTATTGAGCATATTTACATAAAGTTTTCACCAATAATTGCCCGTTTAAGTATAGGTATCTATCGGTAAAAAATCAAAGCAAATAGTTTTGGCGAGTTGCTAGTAGGTATCTACCTACCTATGTATTTAATTAATAAATTAAAAATGACCTTACATTTCCTTTGTTATTATTATTATCCATTTTATCTTATCACTTTCACTATGTATTCTATTTCCATTTTGTTTTGCCGCGCAAACCGTTCCAGTGTCAACACTAGTAAAGAACAAACTGATTGAATGTATACTCTGAATACTCTCTAAGTTGTAGGTAGAGAGAGCTGGATGATAATGAAGATGATGTGTACGAAAGGGACAGATAAACACTTTCTAAAAGACGGTAAACCAGTAAGACTTTTAAGGTCACATCAACATAGGCTGTATGCGGACGTTCGTGTTCTTATGTAATATTGAGAACATCGTAACTATGACAGGTATAGGTAACTTATTTTATTTCTATGGTCTCATTAGGAGGCAATAGGATTGGCTTCTATTAGGCAGGTACGTGGAACCTACAAAATTTCTGGCAGAGTGAGGGTCTGTAATGCACCTATACGGGGATCTAGGCGTGATGATTATACTATTTATGATACCAAATATGATCAGATTCATCATTAAATAGATTTTGTACGAATACCTACGGTCTTTAAGTCATTGCCAAAGAAGAACTGCCCTTTGAGCATGGCAGTGTCCACTTCACAATGATATCGCAGAAAATGTCGGTCACGTGACCACCACTAACACATTTTTTTTTAATTTCCAACGATATTATTGGTTGTCGACTGAAGTATAAACTATTTTCCCCCATTCTATTGTTTTAAGTAAAGGAATACTTGTGAAGTTTTGTGGAGATTGGCTAATACATTGGAAAAACATTAAAACGCTATTTGACCATATATACCCAATTTCTCCCCCAACCGAGAAAAGCTCACGACGAAAAAAAAATTAAATCAAGGAACACACTTGTGCCAAGTTTCGTTAAGATCGGATAAAAATTGTGGCTGCTAGCCCGGAACACACATACAGACAGATAAAAGCAAAATAGTCCAATGTCGAAATGTAGGCGCTTCGCTCGCTCGGTCAATTAGTCTATTTTCTGAATTGACACTCATAAGTGGTATATTTTTTATCCCAGAAATTTAATCCCTTAGGAATTGGTAACTCCAAAACTATTCTAACGAAATTATTATAATTGGTCGGTTGGTAACTTTTGGTCTTCTGGTTCTTGTTCTGGTTCTGGTTCTTAGAAACACGCCCGGACCCGGTCTGATTATGACAATAATTTTTTGGCCAAGACAATATAATTATCAGTGTTGCCCATTGACACGAGAAGAACAAGTAAGATATAAGATATACTTACCTAATACTAATATTCCGAGGAATCTTAAAACTTTATATGTTGCAGATTGTCCTAAATAACTGCGACTCTACGGTTCAATATATAATATTAATGGAATTCCCTAAACAGGGTCGTTGACTTACTATCAACGTTTTATTACTATAACATAAGTAGGTTGTTGTGGCCTGTTTATATTTTACATGGCAATAATACATTATAATTGTATTAACACATGCTAAAGTGGTCATACAATCTTTCTGGCGGAGAATCACTTGACCACTGGCCGCCTTTTGCGAACTTTCACATCGTATTTTGATGTTTATTTTTTTTAATTCGTTACTGGAAGTTCATGTGGTGCTCGGTGATAAGTGGCCACCGACTTTTTTAAAGTAGAGTTTAAATACTTAAGAAAAAAAGAAAACAAATAACCCGGTCATATTTGCATATTATTTTGGCAAGCAGTTCACATCTCATAACTACTCGTATTAGCGTACTTTAGGCACGCTCTGTAAAGAAATGTCCAGGTGTTTTATTTTAAATACAATCATAATATGATGATTATTAGAATACCTACATAAGTATACATATTGGGAAGTATTGAAATTGCCCATATCTACCTATATAATCTTGTATCTTACCCTAGCTAGCTAAGGTTGTCACAAATAAGTTATAACAATTGAAAGTGTCTGTTTTGTGTATTATCTACAAAACTATGGCTTGTTTACTCGCGCGCCAGACAGGCTGCCGGGCGCCGCCGCCGGAACATTCAGATAAACGGCGTTATGTAAGATACTGCCAGCTATTTAGTATATAGTCCGCTTTTGGTTACTTTATTGAATTAATTTGTAACGTATGCACATAGCGTGATAAGTAAGTAGATATTTTTAATAATATACGTGATCTTTTTACCCGACAGCCAAGGAAGATAATTTATTTTATAAAATAGATTCATTAGCGCATTTCTTTACTCAGATAACCATGAATAATGCATCTTGCAGTCAGAAATGATTTGTGAATCATCATAAAAATCAGTTACATTTTTAAACACCTTCATCGGAATAAGGTGCTATTTTCAGAACCCCTTGGAATATGGTGACTTAATAGGTACCTACCAATACAATACCTACTGTAACTATTATTTATGATGATCTGAAACTTTACCCGAACCCAGCACCGGCTTCAGCTTTGTGATTTAAATACTTAAATAATTAGATTGATGGCATTTGGTGGAACATGCTACATTTCTACACACTACACTACAAAAACACATTAACTTACTACTATGTCTAAAACGAGTGGAATGTTCTTATTTTTATTCAAAACCCTTTTTGTGGTTGTAATATTTTGTTTAAGCCATCACGGCGCTGATATGCCTATTTAAGACAGGCTCGAAAAAATAAAGAAAACTGCTTATTAAATTCCACGACAGTTACTTACCTCAATACTTTATGTAGCCAGTGGAGTGGAGGTGCCGGCGCCGCGACGTCTGTGGCGGATTCCATCGATCGCACGCATTCGCACCGCGTCCGAATAGTGAACATTAAATTTGTTTTAGGGTTGCCACTTTACCATCCCTGATTTAAAAAAAATACGAACTCACTGATAATACTAATGAACAATATCACGTTGTTTTTCTTGTAGGCTTAGACAGAGATGTTTGTAATGCCGCCGTGCCGATAAGTTACCTACTTAATTGGCAAGCCTATTGCCGTCTCTGGAAATTTACTAAAATTGTCTTGAACCTCGTCCGGTTGTCTGCAGGTGTACGGGTGAAGATGACTTGGGCCAAGGAGATGTTGATAGGCACGATTACCTAGCATCTTTTCTGATAGGTATTCAAATATTTGTGGATGACCTCTTTATTAAAAAAAAATACTAGCAGACACCCGCGGCTTCACCCACGTGACAAATCATTTAGGTACTAAAAACTTTCCTCAAAAACCACTCTATCCATTGTTACTCGTAGCATCAAAATCCATTGCATAATTTTAAAGATCTAAGCACACATAGGGTCGGACAGACTTTGTTTTACTATGCTATGATGATTATGGTATTGGAAAGTGTATTTGGCAGGTTACAGAATAGATCGGAAATCTCCTATCTCCACTCCCCTTTTTTCAATAACATTGAAGGCGGGACAACGTTTGCTGGGTCAATTAAAACATATTTTCAAAACTTAGCTAATACTCGTGACCCTTTTCAACAAAATATACATATTCACAACACACACACAACATATTATATCATTAGTATAGTTAATCACTAACACAGACATTCCTCTTCTTGGCATATCATAAAAAACAGATTTTATTTACAGTCGTATCAAAGAACTTTCTAAGTACTTACATAATATACTTATTTCTTCGTGTCTATCTCAAAATTCTATCATATAAATATCTTTATTTTGCGTGTCGGTGGTAGCCCTGGCTGCGTAAACAGTACAGTACGACATCTCGGCGCCCGTGCTTGTTCTATTGTACTGCGAAAGCAAGAACGTTTCACGACCACTTTGTATTCAGAAAGTGGATCATTTCGTCATACTACGGATTATTGTTAGTTATTGGAATTGTCAATCTTAAATATTGGATAGAAACAGGCGTTACTTGGCGAAAATCCATGACAAAATAAAAACAAAAAAGTAAAACTTTCCTGGGAACCTAGTTCAAAATAGTGTAAATATTTCCTTGACAACTAAACAATCAATCACTACCTACATATTATAAAACAAAGTCTTCCGCAGCGTCTCTCTGACCGTCGCCGTCGGCTCGCGATGAACTCAAAAACTACCACACCGATATTCACGCTGTTTTCACTAATGGATAGAGGGTTCTTGAGGAAGGTTTCAGTACCTACCTATACAATTTGTCAAGCGGGCGTCCGGTTGTATAAAACCTAGCTTTCCTTTTATTGAGCGAAGCGAGCGTAGCGTGCGGAGCTCCTTATCAGGTGACTCAAATGCAACTCGATGTGAAATTGTTTCTCGACAACTACCCAACCGATTTTCATGATTTTTTCACTCAAAAATCAAGCATTCTCAGGAGCAGGTTTTGTTCGAGACCGAATTTCGATTTAGGACCCTCAAAAAAGTTATTGACCAAAAATATGACAATAGTCGCTTCGCTCAATTGCATGCTGCAGCGCAGTACGACGGCAGCGACCGCAGCTCCTAGTTCCCTAAACGTCTCGTTTTTCTATGAGTAGGTAAAGTGGGTTAGTGCTCGTAACTCTTACTTGAACATATCAATAAATTTTAAATTGAAGTTACATATCACACACACACAATCACGTCTTTACCCTCGAAGGGGTACACAGAGGCGTTTAAATCACTCATATTTCACCTGTCACTTTGTTAGTCCCACGTGGGTACTAATAGTGGGGGAGCCTATTGCCTAGAATTATATTGTAAAATTATAACCCAGGCAAAGAGCAAAATTCAGAAGAAATATATTCCTGTAGTATTTTTGAATTGGTACAATCCGGCTCGAAGGACCACTAGATGTTTGGGTTTTTCAGGTATTTGACAGCAAAACCACACATTCGTAAATACTGTCGTTTATTGTTTGTATTTACCTATAGTTTAAAGTCTGAGTCGCACTATGATTCACGTGAGAACACACACATATCACGCCTATATCCCCGAAGGGGTAGGCAGAGGTGCATTACACACCCACAGTTTGCCAGTATTTTTAGTCCCACGTAAAATAAAATAAAATAAAATAAAATAACGTTTATTATCTTTGAAATTTTTAGAAAATTATTTAGATTCGTCAAAAGTTGGTGTGACTCTACCGAGGGTTCCAAAATGCAACGAGACTGAGAAGAGCCCTCAAGAAACTCAGTTCGGCTTTTTTTCCAAAATATTTCATCTTAAATCCAATACAGAGTTATTTAGAAAGGAGCAATTCGTGTTACAACCAGGCAGCCTTGTCTTTTAAGAAATCATTAATACTATAATAAGCTTTATGGCACAATTTACGTTTTATTAGTTTTTTAAATTTATTAACAGATAAATTTGCTATTTCGGTTGTCAATGTATTGTACATTCGAATAAAGTTCCCCGCAAAAGAATTACTCACTTTATGAAGCCTAAATTTAGGAACAGCCAGTTTATCCTTATTTCTTAAGTTTAGATTATGATTATCACTATTTTTCACAAATTTACTTTTGTTCTTGTGGGTATACAATAAAATTTCATAAATATACTGTGAATACACTGTAAGGATGTTAAAATGCTTAAACTTATCTCTTAATGACTCCCGAGACCCCATTCCATAGATAGTCCGGACAGCCCTCTTCTTACGTAATAGGGGGCAAGCCTATTGCCGTCATCGGGCATATTTATTTATAATGGGTTATGTCCAAAATAGCCGAATTAATTTAATAAAAAGTAGCAGCTATATTGTAATTTTGAAAAACTAATTTGAAACCCGGTGCCTTGCGATGAATTGTTAATGAATTCAAATTAGCCAATTAAAGTCCTGGGCGTCTCGGACTACTTGGACTTATACTGAATAAAAGTGCTGTACGAGCATAATTGGCTCGTACACTTTAGGAGGTGTGGCTGAACATACATATAAAACTAGGTATGCAATGCTGCTGTTACAAAAAACTGAACGATGAGTTAAATTTTCGAAAAAAATAATAATAATAAAAATAATAAAAGTCCGTACACTACTCACTACATACCGAATGCATCATCCGCGTTCATTTGTAATGAGATTGTACATACCGCGGAAGTGTGGGGGCCGTGGCTTTCTTAATGTTAAGACCCTTCACAACCGTGAGGTGTGCAATCTCAGGGAATACTTCCTGCAGGTGGACGAGGATTTGCATCGTGATGTTGTTGCTGTAGACAACGGACTGACCCCGCTCGGTTTGGCTAAAGAGAACTGGCGCAAACCTGTGATATGGAGTACTAATGACCGCATGGATGTATGGAAGAGTAAAGAGCAAAATGGACGTTTTGATCAGGCCCTACACGGACCTGATATATATTTTTTTTTTTTTTTTTTTATATTTAGGTCGACAAATTGACGCCACTCGCCTGATGGTAAGCTGTGGCGGCGTCTGGCAATTGAGGGCGACTCTCACAGTACACAGGAATACTATAGAGAGTGGCCCTCAACTTGACGACCCTGTAATGTGCCTCTTCACGCTTCGCTTAAAGAGCCCAGGGTTATATGTTGGAGGAAACACGTGCGCAGGCAGGGCGTTCCAAGCCACCATCGTTCGGCAGAGAAACGATCGTTTAAAACGCTCGGTTCTCGCGAAGACGGTTTCCACGGTATGAGGGTGACATCTCTGCCCGGCACGCGTTGTTCGGGATCGGAAGGGAGAGGGTGGGATCAGGTTGAAGACCTCTTCAGAACACTCACCGTGGTAAATACGGTAGAACGCGGCCAAGGAAGCAATTGTTCGGCGCTGGGCTAGCGGCTCAAGGCTTCCCGTTACCTCCGGACAGTCTATAATGCGAACAGCGCGTCGCTGTATAGCGTCGAGTGCGTCCAGCAAATACTTCGCGGAGCCGTCCCAGAGGTGAGAGCAGTATTCAACGCAGGGTCTAATCTGCGTTTTGTACAGCAGACACCTCTGGTGCAGTGTAAAGAATCGCTTTACCTTGTTCAGTATTCCTAGTTTCCGCGAAGCTAGCCCAATACATCTCTCAATGTATTTTGTGTTATTGAGCTCTCGACGAACGTCTATGCCAAGGATGTCTAGATTGTCCTTCATTGGTAATATTGCATTCTGAAGAGTGGGTAGGGGAAGGAAAGGGGATTTTTTCGCTGTAAATGCACACGCCTGTGTTTTGTGGGCATTGAACTCGACCAAGTTCTCGGCACCCCATTGGGAGATACTGTCGAGGTTTCGGTCGATATCACCCACGAGATGTCGTCTCTCCTCCTCTATCACAGATCGCCCCGCCGTCGGACGAACCGAGTAACTCCCGTGCAATGTACTGTCATCTGCATAGCAATGAATGTTCCCGAGGGAAAGCATATCATTGATATGCAGAAGAAAGAGAGTTGGTGACAGTACGGACCCCTGCGGTACCCCGGCATTCACTTGCAAAAAGCGAGAAGCCTGGCCATCGCAGAGGACCCGCACTCGGCGCTCGTTTAAAAAACTGGCAATCCAGCTGCACAGTTGAGGAGGTAGACCATATGCCGGAAGCTTGGAAAGGAGCGAAGCATGCCAGACCCTATCGAAAGCTTTGGCGATGTCCAGGCTAACAGCCAAGGACTCGCCGAACTTTTCCATAGCCTCACCCCATACATGCGTGACGAATGCCAGGAGGTCACCCGTTGATCGTTTATTAGTATTAATTTTAAATCATCTATATCCTGGCTACGATTCGGTGACCTATTTGGTGAAACCGAAGGTTTTGTCTTTGCAGTTATGGACGAAGTTGTTATGACTAAGAACTACCGGAGGTATATTCTGAAGGATGGTACGGTTGACATATATCGACTTTGCTGTCATTTGCTGTCAAATACCTGAAAAACCCAAACATCTAGTGGTCCTTCGAGCCGGATTGTACCAATTCAAAAATACTACAGGAATATATTTCTTCTGAATTTTGCTCTTTGCCTGGGTTATAATTTTACAATATAATTCTAGGCAATAGGCTCCCCCACTATTAGTACCCACGTGGGACTAACAAAGTGACAGGTGAAATATGAGTGATTTAAACGCCTCTGTGTACCCCTTCGAGGGTAAAGACGTGATTGTATGTGTGTGATATGTACCTTCAATTTAAAATTTATTGATATGTTCAAGTAAGAGTTACGAGCACTAACCCACTTTACCTACTCATAGAAAAACGAGACGTTTAGGGAACTAGGAGCTGCGGTCGCTGCCGTCGTACTGCGCTGCAGCATGCAATTGAGCGAAGCGACTATTGTCATATTTTGGTCAATAACTTTTTTTGAGGGTCCTAAATCGAAATTCGGTCTCGAACAAAACCTGCTCCTGAGAATGCTGATTTTTGAGTGAAAAAGTCATGAAAATCGGTTGGGTAGTTGTCGAGAAACAATTTCACATCGAGTTGCATTTGAGTTGCATTTAAACTCGGTTGTCCAGAGAAGTCCCTCTTCGCGAAGCATCTCCTTGACACCGGTCATTCCTTGAACAATAATAACACCTTTAGAGTTTTACGCTTATGTGAGAAAGGGTTCAAGTTGAGTGTTTGGGAAAGGCTAGAAATAGTTAGAAGAGATGTGGACACCTTACTCAATGAACAAATAGACTTTCATACATCTCCCTTACTTAATTTGTTTGTGAACGGACAGACACATTAGTTGTTTGTTGGTTTGTATGTGTCACTTGGCGTTTCTATACAACATATTAAAAAGATAATGTCTTGTATCGGTGAATACCTATTTTGAATTTCGTTAGTATGATTTGCGGTTTCTACCCGCGTTAGTTATTGTGAGAAATCCTACATCGCGCTAATGATATTTGCACACTCTTACTTATAAGCAAATATGTTCAGGCTACAAATTTTGCTGTTCTCTTTGAGAGTCTTGATAATGCCTCGTTTAGAGGCGAAACAATTGTCGACGTTTTGTTGTCTTTTTAACTCTGCGAAAAAAATAATGCTATTATAATTTAAAAAAAGTTTTTAACATCTTACTTACCATTACTTTATAATTCGTTTGACGCGAAAATTGCAAAATAATAACTATATTAACAAATCTAAAAATGAAAGAGTTATATACATGGCAAATAATTAACACAGGTAAAAATAATAAACCAATGGATGAAATAAACAAAATCGTAACGAGCAGTGGGATTTTAACTGACCCAAATAGCATAGCACAACCATTTAACGACTATTTTATTGACGAAATAGAAGCGTTGAATGGTAGTAATGACGATAATGAATATTTGAAATTTGATATGCATTGTAATTCTTTATTTTTGACACCCACAATTTCTAATGACATTATCAAAATAATTAATTCACTAAATAACACAAATAGTTCAGGACATGATGGAATTTCTACTCATACTCTTAAATCAGCGGCTACTAATGTTGCACTAATCCTCAGTCATACTATAAACACGTGCATGTGTGGTGTATATCCACAAATATTAAAATGATCAATTATTAAACCATTATACAAGAAAGGTAGTAAAGATAGTATGGGCAATTATAGACCGAATGCATTATTGTCAGTATTTTCTAAAATCTTTGAAAAGGTAATATATAACTGCTTGTACTCTTTTCTAGAACAACATAAAATCTTAGTGGAGGAACAATATGGAAACCCATATTGTTCCTCCACTAAGATTTTTGTTTTTCCTAAACAGGAAAAACAAAAATATAAACATGGCAATTTATAAACTAAATGAAGAAATCGTAACAAATATTGACGCAAGAATGCCTATAGCGGCTCTGTTCATGGATATGAGTAAGGCATTTGATTTTGTAGATCGTTCTAGACTCCTAAAAAAGCTAGAGAGGTATGGAGTCAGAGGTAATGCTCATACCCTCTTAAAAAGTTACTTGACATACAGGACACAGGTCACAACTTTAAGTAAAGTCTGTGTTAATTCAAAAACTGAAGAAAAATATGTCTTCAATCAGAGGGCAACTAAATACGGTGTACCACAAGGCAGTATTTTGGGATATTTTGGGACCACTTTTGTTCCTCCTCTATATTAATGATATGCCGAAAGTTACACGTCACTCAATGGTCTTGTTTGCTGATGACAGCACCATACTTTTTAGCGCAGATAATAATCAAGCAATGGAAATTGATATAAATGAGTGCCTTAGAACAATAATTAACTGGTTAGACGCAAATAATTTAACACTAAACTTTGACAAAACTAAAATTATGACATTCGAACAAAGGACTAATCATATTAAACCTAGTATAAGATACGACACTAAAATAATTGACGAAACAGATTCCACTAAGTTTTTAGGCATTGAACTGGACCGATATATGTCCTGGAAAACTCATACTGAGAGAGTCTGTAAACGGCTGAGTCAATATTCGTATGCGTTGTACAACCTAGCCAAAATTGTAAACCAGTCAACTGCACTTACCGCGTATCATGCTTTTGTAACATCATCTTTACGATATGGTGTCATATTTTGGGGAAATTCGACTAACTCAGAGATGGTATTTAAAGCGTAAAAAAGATGTGTTCGAGCTATATGTGGCATAAAAAGTACTGATAGCTGTAAATCCTATTTTCTTAGTCTTGGTATTTTAACATTACCTTCTTTGTATATATTTGAGGTGGTATCATTCATAAAAAATAATTTTCATCTATTCGATACTCTGAATAGCACACGGCATAGTAATAAAATTAGATGTATTCAACAAAAAAAAACAATCTTTAATAAAAATTTCCTTGGAATGGCACCTAAAATATACAACAATTTGCCTAATTTTTTTTTATTATTGACTTATCTCAAATATATTATTTACAATAAGAATTACAATATACAAAATAACCATAATTATAGACTAAAAATATTGACATTACAAAGTATCGTTTAAAAAATCCTCCGCGTCATTGCCGACTGGGAAGGTTCCCAGAATGCTGGCTGTGTTGCCACGTTGGGCGATACTTATTCTTTGGGCCAGAAAATAGCCATCAGCCTTCTGGTCCTGAGAAGCATCAATTAGACGTTTAGCAATGTCTCTATAAAGGCGGCGAGCACTCGGACCCCATGACCCCAGTGTCTCAACCCCAAACGGCTCAAATATGTAATCACCTGCTAGGTTAGCATATTTACGCCGTTTAAGGCCTTCAGCCGATGCAGCAGCAGCGCCGGCACATCCGGATGTGCTAAGATGTCAACGCATGTAGCGTCCCACACCAAAGGCCTTCCCATCTTGCACGGTAGCAACGACATACCGTCCGGTCTCTTTCCATCGCTTCGTGCTAAATCATTAGGTTCACGTACGGCCGGAAGACCTGCGGTGGAAAGAGCCCTACGAATTATGTCGTTTAGAATGCCTAAATCGATTCTTGAAATCTCAAACATTATTTTATTTGAAAAGGCATTACTGAAAATGTTAACAAATAAGGTGTATTATACAATAAAGGAATATCTTGAAGATAAAACTTTAAATTAAAACTACATAGGTACATTTCATTGACAAACGTATGTAGGTATGATCAATTAGAATTGACATTGTAATTTAATATATTTGTGACTTATGGTAATTTAATTATATTTTAGGACATCAATTCTCAATGACATTTTAATAACTAGGTAGGTAAAAAATTGACAAATGTATGGTATATGTATGTACTGGGATTGACATTGATATTTTTTAATTTTGTTGAGTGCAAGTGACATTGATGTATTATTTCATTTTTATAATTATAATCCTTGTAACACAATTTTTTGGGTCACCTGCTTATTTCTGTTGCCTCATAGTTATTATTTGTACATTGCATGCCTAAATAGGTAGGACATGTGTTCCTTATACATCAAATAGCACCTAAGACCGCCGTGTGGTGGCCGGCAAAATAGAATAGCCCCAACCCATATCCTCCCGTGGATGTCGTACGAGGCGACTAAGGGAGTGTGCGGAAAGTACTGACCCCCTGTAACTTTTCCACACACAAAAGCGGATGTCCCACCTAACCTAATCAACTAAACCTAAACAACGACCTCTGTCCTTGCACCAACACAATCTCGCAAACCTTTAACCTAACCAAGCAACTCCTTCCTACTCATCATGACCCCACGAACTTCCCACCAACATAATCTAACAAACCCTCAACCACCTTATTTACAACTGCCCCAGATACACTTAACTCACTCCTCCACCACATTACCTATATCGTAAATCAACTAAAACACTCTAACGGCACATAACATCTAAACACTTCACTAACTAAACAATCGACTTGCAAACGGTTCCAGGAGAGGGCGTATACCATCAGCGCCACTCCTGAAACTAAAACCCAATTGATTCACCAAAAAAAAAAAAAATAGCACCTAAGATGTAGTTATGTAACATGTTCAGCAATAAAATTATTGATAGATTGATTACTTTACTTTTTAAAACAATCTAAGTTGCCTGAAACCCCTATTTTAGTAGGTCCCTACAAATTTTTTTTTATGTGTATAAAATTATAGGGGTTGTAAAAGAACAGCTACCCACCAGCTAGATCTGCGTTGCTATTTTATGGTACAATCTTACACAGATGACCTCAAACATCTTCCCTGAAATATCTACCAAATATGGCTCCATGTGTTCGATGAATGAAATCGTTGATAAAAGAAAAACTGGTAATAATTATGAAAAAGTTGATTTATTATAATTATAATAATTATTATAATACAGTTTACAATAATTACAAGCGATCACCAAACAGGGTGAAAGAAAACGGCGTAGTATTAATTTATTTAGGCCGTCTACACACGACGTCGCGAGCACGCACCTCGCGGCCTCCACCCGCACAGGCGCGGGCGGGCATCACGCCACCAGACGCGTGCAACTACCGACCACACGCGCGGGTCCGCGGGCCAACCGCAACAGTACCGGGGACACCGCAGGCCCGCGCGACCCACCGCCTACTCACTGCACTACTCACACGCGGCGACACGCGCACGCGACGACCCGAGTATACGGTATATTTATTTATTTATTTATTCGATTTTAGGATATAGTCTTTCGAACGCGAGGAACAAAATATTACACAAGTCGAGAATATTACTTTAACGATTCGGATTAAATCAGATTCGAGAGCGGCAAAAGCGGGCGCGGCGATGGCGGCGGCGGCGGCTCGGCGGGCGGCAGGCTATGTACAGGGACCGCTACGGGCAGTCGCACTCCTCCACCACCATCTCGGGCAGGTCGCGCTTGACGATGTTGGAGTCGGCGCCGAAGTAGATCAGCGACAGAGCGGAGAAGCGCACGGGCGCGCAGCACGCGGTGCGCTCCAGCCGCGCCGCCTCCACCACCTGCGAGTGGTAATTGAGGAAGGGCGCACACGCGCCGCGGCAGTAGTTTGCGTAGTAGCCCTCCGGGGCCACGATCCAGTCGTCCCAGCCGAGCGAGCGGAAGCTCACATAGTAAGTCTGGCGGCAGCAGCGGCCGTGCTCGGCCGCGTCGCACGTAAGCGCGCGGCGGCGGCGAGGTGCGACCGGGGCCAGGCGCAGGCGCAGCAGCGGCCGCGCCGCCGTGCCGCCGCCCAACCGTAGTCGCACGCGCCCGCGACATCCCGAGCAGTCCAGCAGCAGGCGCAGCGGGCCGCGCGCGCCCCCGCTGCCGGCCCACACGCGCACCGCTGTCGTCACGTCCAGCCGCTGCCACGCCCGCCGCGGGTCCCGTCGCGCCGCGCCTGCCAGTGCGCCCACACCCATGCTCCCGTTGGCCGCGTGGCTGACGGTGAAGGCCCACAGCGTGTAGCGGAGGCGTCGCGCTCGCGCCGACAGCGTCTCGGCGCGCACCATCAGCTCGGCCGAAGCCACCGCCAGGCCTTCACCCCGCTCCGACTCGGCCTCGGCGCCGAGTCTAAATTCTATCAGTCGCTGTCCATTCAGCGTTTCATCTGCACAGACAGATACGCAAACAATTAATGACCGACACCTATCGGTTCCTAAGTTCCCTACCTATTTCGAAATGGCCCATCTAGAGTGCAGTGATTCTGACGAGGGTGGGAGAGAGAGTGAGTCGCGGGCGAGGGAGTGTGCACGGTGGTCGCCTCGGCTGTCGGCTACACCAGCCCGGTCGTCGTGAGCCCTCGCGCTCTGTCCCCTGACCGGCTCGAGGGCCCCCGCCGAGTCGTGCTCGCGCTAGCCGCGCATACATCCCAGTTATACGAGTAGTTACCAGTACGAGGATTTAGATATACATTTCTTGAATTTCTAAAATAGTCAAATCGTCAGAACCCCAAACACTAATGAAATTATTATTATTTCTAATAAAATCTTGACGGTTTCAATTGGTTATCCCTCGGTGCGGAGACTGATGCTCGCCTGACCAGTTGATAATACACCTCATGTCGCAGGATCAGCCCTGAAAAGAAAGAGAATGTTCTATGAGATTTAATTTTTTAAGAAATATTCCGTTTTTATGACTAATAGGTAGGTATTTACACTTTTTTTTTTGTTAATTTCGCGGCCTAAGGCCGCAGCCGCTCTAACGTCCGTTGCCGGGCGTCTCTGGTTACAAGCAGAACGTATTTCCAGTGGCGCCCGGCGGACTTTGACCACCTCTGTGGTCTCTGCGGGGGTTGGGTCGGGATGAGAATCCTGCGTCGTTGGGGTAGGGTTTTATCCCGCGTCAGTGAGTGAACCTGGTTGCGTGCTATGGGGCAAAGGCCCCGCAGCACGCAACCCTTCTAGCCTGCTTCTGTAAGGACGACGGGTGGCGATCCCGCCGTCCTCAGGCCCCGATCATGTAGGTCGATGGTCTTGGGCGTAGTAGTGTCTGCGGCGCCCCCGCCGCTGACTACAGAACTCGGCGGGGAGGGTACGCTCCCTCTCCATCTCGGCCGCCTCCTTCGCGAGCTCGACTTACGGTACGATTCCCGGGTCGAATCAAATATTTGTGAGATCCACAAAATATTTGTTTCGCAGTTTGGATATTTTCTATGTATATTAGGTATATATGTATTTAGAAATATATAAGTGTATTTATCAGTTGTCTAGATCCCATATCACAAGCTTATAGCTTAGTTTGGGCTAGATGACGTTGTATGAGAATGTCCAGAAGTATATATAAAAAATAACCTTTCTTTCTGTTTTATTCATCTTATTGTAACTATAAAAGAGATGGTTAATATATTATGGCAAATGGAATCGCGGTATCTATATAGTTTAACGTAGGTACTTGGTAATATCAACAACAAACAGATGAGATGCATAGTCAATTATCCAACTGATTGAATATGATCAAAGCTCGCTTTACTTCAGACCAACAAATAGAACAGTGTACCGTCACAAATTATACATTTAGTTCACCCTGAATGAAACATTCTGCAATAAACTGCATTAATTTGATGCTTGGCACTATGCCAAATTACTAAGTACAAAAATTCACAGAAAATAATAAACCAGTACCTAGTTGTTTGAGAGCGCGAGCTTTATCTAAGTGGCTTAGTTTTCGAGATAGCTGTTACTTAATCCTTATCTACATCTGTATTAACATGGCATCGGAAGAGTTTGTCGATAACCAATGATATGTCAAGCATTGATCCGGTAGTATAGCTAGTCCATTCAGCTCATGGTCTAATATCCAAGTCTCGATCAACACCTAAAGAGGCTCGCGGAAAGCTAGGTCAAGGGCTTAAAACACGAGAAAAATAGGCAAGTAGATGAAACGAATGAAGAAAAATTATGATTTCATAGAGAATTAATTATTTGGGCGCAAATCTTTTTTTTTTTAATATTGTTTGGTTCTTTGTGCGAAGGTAGTTTCTGGTAAAATGAGGATGTAGGTAGGTACCTATAATATGCGTATGTAGGAGGCATACCTATTCTTCTACTCACATTTTTTAATATGTAGAGAAGTTACTAGTGATTGTCATTATACTTGCGTTGCTAAAAGCCAGTTTTGATCCATCACTTTAAAATGTTGTATAATCAAACAAATGTCAAGCCTAAAATGCTAAATGGCCGGTTAAGTTTTTCTCTGTTTAGACCAGCGTTTCCCAAAGTGGGCGAACTTTGGGGCGCTGCAGGCCTAAAGGGGGGCGGTAAGAGACCCCAGAAAAACTTTGAAGCATTGTCAAAAGTTGCCACTTTAGGCAATAATCCAGTTTGGTTACTTCTTGATAATAAAATACACAACATACATCTAAAAAAATTGCAAATTTCTGTGTCCAGCATTCTTAGACATTTTTTTCAATAATGTCTTGTATTCACCAAGATTAATAAAAATCATCGGTGTCGCTAGTGGACGCACTCTTCATTTGAAGTTATAGTGGTTTTTAAGTAGGTTAAAAAATGGGGGCGCTAAAAAATAATTTATTCTCAAAGTGGGCAGTAGATAAAATAAGTTCGGGAACCCCTGGTTTAGACAGAGGTTACAGCGTAGGTGGCTGTCAAAATTGTGCAAAGGGTTCTTGAACGCCGAGAAAATAATTTTGTGGGTTATGTCCACATTCCTGGAGGTTATAGCCATTTTAAACGAAATTGTAAATTAGGCAAGTGCGGTCACTGACTTTTGACCTTTAATTTTGTAACAAATTCAACTATTTAATTTTATACTGTGGTATAGCCAATGGGTTACTCTTTCATATAATTATTATCATAACATAGTGTATAAAAAAAAAAAGTCGCTAGATCTTTAAAACTACGCAACGGATTTTAATGCAGTTTTCACGAATGAATAGAGTGGTTCTCGAGGAAGGTTTTTGTGTAGTATGTAATTTGTAGCGACCGAAACCGCGGGCGTCCGCTTGTTAAAGATAAGATTCGATGCTATCTGAAGTTGAAGTTCTGGTCCTAGCTAAAACTTTGCATACTTGACTGTTTGTTGCTGACTAAACTTACAACTGAACTAAAGTAAATTGGTCCTCAATTTGTTGCGAATTGTCTAGACGTTAGATACGTGACCGACTGATTATAATGAGCATGTATAAACAATATGGTTAACAGGTTGTGTGGCGTATTTAGAACAATTTGAGACACTTTGGTGCAGCGCAGACGGCACACTTTTTGTGTGATCGACAAAATGTCTGCATGTCAGTCGCGGATTTTTCACAGACTCAACGCACACCACGCACATCTTCGATCATTCTGTCGGCAGAACTGTAGGGACGTAGATGCTATGGAAATTGTGCAGAGATCGCGAAGTATTATTTTTTACTTGAAGTACAGAAAAAGAAGAAATAGAGAAATTTGGGCAATAGATCGCGTCCACCCCTAACGAATGCAGATTGCCGACTAAAGTGTGCGCCGTCTGCGTTAGCGCGCGTTGAAGCCAACGTTCAATTATTTTCGCACACTTTTTGTGCGGCGCTGCGCGGCGCGGCGCGGCATGGTCTGTCCGAAACACGGATTTTGTGTGCGCCGGACTTTTTGCGCGTCGTGTACGTTACTGCATATTATTGCATAGGTTCTATGTTCACAGACTAAAAAGTGCGTCACGGATAGTCTTTCGTCTGCGCTGCACCTTTAACTAGTTTACGCCGAAAGGTATTTTTACGCGATTTTATTGAGATTTTATAAATACCTCTTTATTTCCTTCACGTTTGGACTCTGTTTGCAAGAGCCGTGGTCACGGTTTAACTCAGAATCATTTATTATTTAGTCGCCCTAAGTTTCTTTTCTTAGTAAGTATTCTATAGTGAACCGACAATTATCTGTTTACAATGATAACAATGATAAGTATGTTGGTTTGGGTTAAAATTCGTCGTAGTAGGTTGTGGTCAGGGGTTGAATTATTGACTGCATTGGATCGACCCGTGTGTGGTGGTGGGCCACCTTGGGGCTGTTGCATAACGCCGAGCTAACAACATATCGATTGGGACATTTCTTGATAGAAATTAGCTTTTCGTCACAGATTTTAATAGAATAGAACAGTTGTTTGGACATTATACGTTTATGTTTGGACATTCTCACACGACGTCATCTAGCTCAAATTAAGCTAATATAAGCTGTGGGATCTAGACGACTGATAAACATACTTATATATTTCTAATTACATAAATATTATACAAAGAAAATACCCAAACTCCGAAACAAATATTTGTGGATCACACAAATAATTTGATTCGACCCGGAATCGAACCTGGGACCTAAGGGATGGCAGTCGCATACTCATACCACTGTGCCACCGAGGCAGTTGTTGAGAAAAATGTTCGTAATTGTCACATACTTCTTTAGAATTTTTTACGCGTTTCATATCAAACAATGACGGCTATTTATCTTAAGGAGAAGGCAGAGACCATATTAAGTTTAAATTTACGGGATGAGTAAACCCCTAAAATTGCACCACAAACAATTTTGCAATTGGTTAATTACGTTTTATGATTTCATTGAGTCTCTATTCTAAAACACAAGTCGGCCTATATGAATTCCACCTAATGCTGATTAGGAAACTTTACCCACAAAAGCAATGCTGAATGGTTGACCTGACCCCATTACATTTGCTTCTAAAAAGCTCTAAAGCTAATCTGAATGTATGTTCATGTAGGTATAATAAATAAGTTACCTAGATTTACTTACCACGTATCTACTTAAAAAGCTTGAAGGGTGATTTTCATGTTTATTTATTTCAAGGTACGCTTACAGACTACTGTCATCACATGATAAAAAACATTTGAGGCAGATATACAAGTCCAGACAGTGATCCAAATGTTACGTCTACGTGTGATACGACTATCTTGTACTGGGAGAATGTACCGTGAAATACATCCACATCCTCCACCCGATTCAACTCATTCAATGTACGACACATCCTAAACCCACTGGTAAGGATGTGTCGTACATTTAATGAATTATAGAATGAGGTATTATTTTTTATAATTACCACAGGTAAGTACTTTCCGCCGGGTGCCACTGAAATACCTTCTGGGGTTACCGGAGACGCCCGGCAATGGTCATTAGAGCGGAATTAAAAAATATATATATATATATATAAGTAGGTACTTTAGGTGTTTAAAATTTATGAGTAGTATATCGTTTCGAGCGATTGGACGCGATTAGGAGTTGAGACTACTGGCGTTAATCTTAATCTCACACACATATATCTATATCCCCGAAGGGGTAGGCAGATTTGCATTACACACCCACAATTTGCCAGTATTTTTTTGTCCCACGTAATAGGGTTCAAGCCTATTGCCGTCACCGGGCACATTTATAATGGTTTATGTCCAAAATGGCCAAATGAATTTAATAAAAAGTAACAGCTATATTGTAATTTTGAAAAAAATATTATACTTGAAACCCGTTGCCGTGCGATGAAAGGCAACAAAATCTTACTTGCCAGCCGCTGTGGCATAGCCAATTAAAGTCCTGGGCGTCTCGGATTATACTCTTTAGAATCTATCTACCAATATTTGTTTTGAAGTTATATATATATATATATATATATATATATATAGCTATTACTACTATTATATATATATACCTATATATACATATAGGCCTTCAACTCAGTAAACAGGGACATCTTGCTGACACAGGCCAAATTAGAAACCCCCAAAATTTTTAACTTTCTTTGGCAATGCTAGAGTCAGCCAACAAAATTGATTTATAAAGACCACCTTTTAATTCAGCTGTTGGATGTCAGCAAGGTGATCCGTTGGGACCAGTCATCTTCAGTTTGGCCATTAACCCAATAATTCAAAAAATAAAATCAAAATTCAACATTTGGTACTTAGATGACGGGACTTTAGGGGGAAAAGTAGAGACAGTTTTACAAGATTTAACCCTAATAAAGAACGAGTTTCAGTCAATTGGCTTAGAACTGAACCCGAATAAATGTGAGATTTTTATATCTGAAAACACAGATAAACTAACACCTATCTCCAATATCAACTGTTTGGCCCCCAACATAAAAGTTTTGGACAAAACTTCTTTACGCCTCCTGGGGTCCCCGATTTTAGAAGATGGCTTTTCCACTTTTATCGAGGAAAAAATTCTAAATTTTGATCAGGTTATTGATAGTCTATGTAATATCAGTATTCATTCAGCTTTCAAAAACGAAGAATACTTCGTTTTTGTCTTTTCGTACCCAAATTTACACATGCCCTCCGTTCAGGACAAATTTTGGAAAAATTTTGAAATTTTGGGCAGACTAGACAACTTAATACAAAATTCTTTGTGTAAAATTTTAAATGTAAATATTAATGACCGAGCCTGGGTCCAAGCGTCTCTTCTAGTTCGCTTGGGCGGGCTAGGTATTCGTAAAGTCACAGATGTCAGTCTGCCAGCATTTCTGTCGTCGGTCCATAGCACCGAAGAATTAGTCAGGAAAATTTTGTAAAATACACTGATTGATTCCGAGGTTCGATGCAAGACCGATGCCATAAATGCTTGGAGGATGTATTGCCCTGACACTGAGCTGCCCTAACGACTAGGCTCACAGCGACTGTGGCATTCACCGCTCTGTAAATTGAGAATTAATACACTAATTGACACTTCTGTCAATATTTCTGAACGCACGCCTACTAGCTGTTGGAGAATGGGAGTCAGGGTTATGGATCCAGGCGCTCCCATCGCCCAACATCGGTACAATGTTGCCTTCGGCTGGGTACACCTTGCGTATCCCCGCATCATTGCACCTGTGGAGTAGCCGTCGATAATCTGGGACACCATGGTCTTTCTTGTAGCAGAAGCGTAGGTCGTATACCACGGCACGCTATTCTAAACGACATAATTCGTAGGGCTCACAGCGACTGTGGCATTCACTGCTCTGTAAATTGAGAATTAATACACTAATTGACACTTCTGTCAATATTTCTGAACGCACGCCTACTAGCTGTTGGAGAATGGGAGTCAGGGTTATGGATCCAGGCGCTCCCATCGCCCAACATCGGTACAATCTTGCCTTCGGCTGGGTACACCTTGCGTATCCCCGCATCATTGCACCTGTGGAGTAGCCGTCGATAATCTGGGACACCATGGTCTTTCTTGTAGCAGAAGCGTAGGTCGTATACCACGGCACGCTATTCTAAACGACATAATTCGTAGGGCTCTTTCCACCGCAGGTCTTCTGGCCGTACGTGAACCAAATGGTTTAGCACGAAGCGATGGAAAGAGACCGGACGGTATGTCGTTGCTACCGTGGAAGATGGGAAGAACTTTGGTGTGGGACGCTACATGCGTTGACAGCTTAGCAGTAGCACCTTCACACCTTCCAAGCACATCCGGATGTGCCGGCGCTGCTGCTGCATCGGCTGAAGACCTCAAACGGCGTAAATATGCTGGCCTGGCGGGTGATTACATATTTGAGCCGTTTGGGGTTGAGACACTGGGGTCATGGGGTCCGAGTGCGCGCAGCCTTTATAGAGACATTGCTAAACGCCTAATTGATGCTTCTCAGGACCAGAAGGCTGGCTATTTTCTGGCCCAAAGAATAAGTATCGCCATCCAACGTGGCAACACAGCCAGTATTTTGGGAACCTTCCCAGTCGGCAATGACGCGGAGGATTTTTTAAACGATATTTTATAATGTAAATATTTTAGTATATAATTATGTATATTGTAATTCTTATTGTAAATATTTGTTTATCTTATTAATAAAAATCGTATAAGTAGTTAGTTTAGTTTATTTGTTTCAGTTGTCAGCACAATATCTGCTTATTTGAGTTCTGCTAGGTATGTTTAATTGCGTCTGTCTGTCTGTAAACACCCAACACAGACGTGGTACAGACCCAAATCACGTCTTTACCCCGAAGGCGTAGACAGAGGCACTTATCCAGCCCACATTTCGCCAATTCGTTGAACCCATATTGCGATGAGCCTATTATGCTATTTTATTAATTTACTAGCTGATCTCCGCAATTCCGCCCGCGTGATTTAGTTTACTCGTTCCCGTTCCCGTGGGAACACATCACCGGGATAAAAAGTAGCTTATGTTACTCAGGGTGAATGTAGCTTTCCAATGGTGAAAGAATTTTTGAAATCGGTACAGTAGTTTTTGAGTTTATTCATTACAAACATAGACACAAAAATACAAATCATTCCTCTTTATAATAGTAGTGTAAATTTAATGTTTGACACAGATATTTAAAGTCTTTGAGCTATTTTTTTAGGTACTTAACAGCTTTCTGCAGGCAACAGGGACGGAAAGCTTAGTTGCCATTCATTAACTAGTCAGAAACATCCATTAACATTAAACACAATGGTGTCCAAACACAATTGGAATGACTTTTGGCGACGAACGCCTCCCCTTGTTAAATTTGAGGCGGAAAACGCCTTTTAGTTGAATTATTCTATACTTAGGTACGTAACATTTGTTGTAAGAAAGAAAGAAATAACATTTTATTCGTGCATCAACATTTAAATAAATATAAATAAATAAATATGTTAGGACAATTCACACAACGCCATCTAGTCTCAAACTAAGATGAGCTTGTGATATGAGTACTAGATAAACTGATATAAATACTTATATACATTTTTTTTTGTAAATACATACATATTATACATAGGAAACATTCAGACTTCGGTACAAACGTATGAGTCATCACACAAAGTTTGTCCCGGCCGGGAATCGAATCCAAGACTCCGGCGTCGAAAGCGGATACACTACCGACCACGCAACCGAAGCAGTCAAAAAAAAATTACAGATAAAAAAAACACCTCAAACATTGACACTGGACTTCAAATTACCAAATAACTGTCGGAATGGGACCAAATTGAAATGTGACGATTCGGAAATCAATAGCTTTCAATTAAACATTTTCAAGATCAGTTCCCCAGTCCAAAGATATGAGGTAACAAACATACAGTCGAATTGAGAACCTCCGCCTTTTTTGGAAGTCGGTATAACAAAAAGTTATACTAATAATATAAATAACACTAAGTAGTAACTTTACTAATTATTATCATAAACATAATATACATAGCATCACGCCTTTTTCCCCGAAGGGGTAAGCAGAGGTGTGCAAACACACCCACACACATCTCGCCAGCTATGTTAGGTCCCATGTAATAGGGCGAGCCTATTGCCATTTACCGGGCACAAGTTCCAGACTCTGGGATAATTATCTGGGAATAATTCTAATGAGAATTATACATTATCCACCAGACCCGGGAATCGAACTAGAGACCTCGAGCGTGGCAGTCCGTACATAGTACCATTGTGCCACCGAGGTAGTTACTAATTACTAATTATTATAAATCTTTGAAAAACTTTAGATCGCTTGGTCATGTTTGGTGTACACGCAACACCCGGGAATGTATTTTTATATCTCACATTATTTGGGTCCTTTCTGCTTTCTTCTTCTTCTTTGGTCTTTCTGTCTATTGCCGTTCACTACCACTTACAAATATTACTCAGATTAACCACTTTCAGGTTGTTTTGGTTCATTAAGATGTACACCATGTGTGTGTTAAGTAGGTAGGTATAGGTACAGGTGGCCTACCACAACGTCTTTAGACAGTATTATTATAGTGTTACTTTGACTTTTTGTATGGACGTCATAGAACAAAAGTCAAAATGACATTATCGCACAGGTCGCAAGGCGTAAACGGAGCTTTGCATTTGTGTGAGTGCAGTGTACGTGAACGTATATGTGACCTCTTTTACACGCACTTCTACTTTTCGTGGTCACTCACACAAATGCAAAACTCCGCTTACACCTCGCGACCTGACGACATATCCTAATAATTAAATCAACATGACGACACCATATACTGGTAGTAATCAATATTCGAAACATTTTTAGAGTTAATACAAATAATAACCAAATTTATGTAACTTGTCATAAATGTTTCAATTATGATAAGTGTAGACCAATTACAGATAGTTACTTTTTTTTTGTGTATAAAGTTGACTAAAATATCTGGTACTTTCTTGATTTTGAACTAAACTTTATTCTACTTTCGTGAGAAATGCTCTTAACTATTAGCATATTGGTTCAAAAAGGTCAATTAAAGTTTAATTGCGAAGGTTAAAAGCTCAATTATTATCGGTTATAGGTATACAAATCATCTCATTAAATATTTCTAGAATTTTCGGAAGAAAGTATAGTAACATTTTGACCTTTATTGTGAAGGTTTTAGTGCAATGAAATGACCAAGTGACATGCGATTAGAACTTTCTGAATGTGTTTTTTTACGGCGACTGATTGGTAATGGGTTCGTTTCCTGGGTTAAACAATATCATATAACTTTCAATCTATAGAGGTCAGTAATTGTGATAAACCTTAAATAGTATATGTACGGGTATTTTTACCCCAGCTATTAGCTAAACAAAAAAAGTTGAACTATTTAATTGTAATCAATATAGGTACTCACCTAAGCTTTAAAACTAATAAAGTTTTGACTTATCTAACAGTTTTTTAACGAATAAAGTCATAAACCTCAGAGTAGGTATAAGTTCATCATAAGTACACAATCAAAATATGTTGTAAATTGTATGGTAGAAAAATAGTGGCCGTGAGTTTTATTGCCAGGTTTTTCCTCACAGGCTCAACCTATTGCTTTGCGAATCTGGCAGTAAATGTAAATATAGAAGTAATTATATTTTTATTTTTGTAAATTGCTGACGTTCATAAGCGTAATTTAATGACCTTAGTGAATAAATGCCTTATTTCTAGTAAATTACGTTTGAATTTTAGGTGTGACAATTCCCTGGGTACAATGTACAAAACTATCAACGTTCTATCTGGAGTTCGATTTTTGCTAAACGCGTGTCAGGTGGCTTATTAGGTTACCTCTGGCGCTCCGCAAAAATCGGGTTCCCAGACACTCACATACCGAACAACGTTTCTTGTCTGCACCTGGAGCTAGTTAGGAATAACTAGTTCTTCTGTGCGGGACTATCAACTAATCAAGCATTACCTTGACATTGGCGAAATCATCGATAAATATCTATGCAGCCACGTTTTTAAAAAAGAAGAAGAAGAAGATCGTTCTATCTAAATACCTTTCAGGAAGGCCACTTGAAACACAATAGCTTTATAATCCTTAGATTTTTTTTTTTTTATATAAATATCTTTATTCACATGAAAACAATAATAATACACTTACATACCGATTTACAGGCAGGCAGCTCATTCCAGTAAACACTTAGAGGCACTGGGCCTATTAAAGTTTCTTACATGACTATTTAATTTATTACAATCCTACTTTAACATTTAACCAAAAATTTAACTTGTGTGTACACCTATTGTAATAGTTGCACTTTATACACTGTGAGACTTAACTTATAATATGCACAACACTTTAAAATTATAAAATATAGAATAATTTAGGACAATAATGATTAACATTTACAATGAAGGTAGTAAGTCGCTTTGGCGATTAACCAGTGTTACGTTATAATCCTTAGATAATTTCGTTGTTAACAAACGGAAATTCTAAACAGAAATAGATATTCAAATGATGGATTAACTAGATCAGGCTTTGTAATACAAAGATGATGAATTAGGTAGGTATTCTACACGTATTTATCTGGTTCAGAAGAAAGGACTATGTGTAGTTTTTTTATTATTTATTCGAAGAGGATGTTCTGGAGCATTTTGGAGCCAAAATTGTATTTACATGCACTAAAATAATCCTTTAAGGTCACCGACAAAGGACGCCGAGACGTACCACGCGCTCATTGTCTATTAGTAGGTAGGTACGTCAAGCACTAGTGTTGGGACACGTTTGTTTTGATTTGAAATAACGCATATTTAACTTTTTTTTCTTGTTTGGCGGTCGACACATATCGAAAGGGGTTCTGGACGACCAGCTGATGGGGGTGTCTTCAGGTTGATATAACCCTTATGTAACACTCTGTATATACTTATAATTATGTAGTAAAATAAAATAAATATTTTGAAACATAATTTGGCAGGAAGACAGAAAATTATAAAAACATTATTAAAGATGGATAGATGATATCATCCACCAAGCCTTTTCCCAACGTGGTTAGGGTTGGCTTTCCAGTCTAACTGCGATTCAGTTGAGCTTCGACATTTTCTGTGAAGCTGTGGCAATCGTTAGGGGTAGTTGAAGCCCTAATTCAAAATCCGACCGGTCTAACTACAGAACTTCGATATCGCCCATGAGTTGTGGAGGTCAGATGGCAGTCGCTTTACCAAATATATCAAGTTCAGCGGATTCGCAGTTAGACTGGAAAGACGACTCCAACTGCGTTGGGAAAAGGCTCGGTGGATGATGATTATTGTCGCTTCCCGGGAACTTTCCAGAGCCTCGTCAATTGTTTAATAAGGTGTACGACTAGCATATGGTATTGTTAGGGGCCCCTTAGCAACCATCCCACTTACCACTTAGACTTGTAAAATGCCATATTGGTCTCTAATAGAGGCTGAACATTTCCTCTTTCTGGGAACTTTTGCCAGAGCCTTATCTGTCGTTCACGAAATGCATGCGAGGTGGTTAAGGCCCCTTAGCAACATTCTTACTTCCTACCTCAACTTTCAATTGCCAATTTAATGGAGTACATTTATAATAGCAAACCATGTAGGCATACGAATGACTATTTTTAAACCACAATATTCAATAAGGGAAATCGATCACGTATGCCGCATACGAGTTGACTTGATAGAAATAAATTACGGACCGCTAACAATATTAATGACTAGCAAATACCTACTTCTTGCTCGTGTGAAATAGTTTTCTAGTAGACGAGACATAACTTTAGTTCACGAGACATAAACTGAGCTTTGTATTTGTGTGAATGACCACGAAAAGTAGAGTAAGAACTCTTTTTGTAGATGTGTGTACAACACGCCCAAGACGCCCAGGACTTTAATTGGCTGTGCCATATCGGTTGGCACGTAAGATTTTGTTGCCCTTAATCAGTATTCCATCGCAAGGCAACGAGTTCCTATTTTTTTTCAAAATTAAAATATAGCTGCTACTTTTTATTAAATTCATTCGGCCATTTTGGACATAATAACCCATTATATGTGTGCCCGGTGACGACAATAGGATTGCCCCCTATTATGTGGAGTGTTAAGATACTGGTAAATTGTGGGTATGTAATGCACCTCTGCCTACCCCTTCGGAGATATAGGCGTGCTATGTGTGTGTGCGTAGAAGAATAGGTTTAAATATAAAATGCTTACCTTATTAAATGGAAAACTTGCCATATTCGTGTGACGTAAAAAGTTTTGGTTATCGAGACGCGAGCGGTCCTTACGGAGGACGGCATGATACTGGTTCGGTTTGGGAAACCCCTGTCTTATATAGTACGCGAGTGGGTGAATCACAGGGAATTTTGGGACAGCGGACAGTCATTGATAAAGTGCGCTGTGAATTATCAAATTGTTTGACAAATTTTACTGCTTGAAGGTTTTATTAATCTATTATTAATCTACGTGTTTGATGAAAAAAATTAATAATTCCTTTCACTAATAAAATATGTTATTAATCGTCTATGCTACTGATTTTTGATCGGTTATTAGATAAAAAGACCTCCCCATCAGATAATGACGCCATTTTTTAAGGCTTTCTATAATGGCGTAAGCTTCTTTTTCTGTTGACGGATATTTTCTCACATTAAATATTATGTAGTTCAAAATAGGGAAGGTGTATTATTATATTATTAATTTTTTTTTTTTTTGGGTGCAAAGGGGCTCTACCAACATCTTAAGGGCCCCAGCGACCTCACCTGCTAGTGGCGCACCTGCTGATAAACAGACGAGGCTCGTTAATTTACGGTACCTATGGAGTGGCTTCGGCCCCTACGTGGGTACCAGGTGGTACAACAGTGTTGGTCCGGGGGGGTACCACCGTGCAGCTGTGCTAAAGCCCCCCAAGTAATAAAAGCCCGCCTGGGGCCAACCACCCCAGGAGGCTGCCCCACATGTTGCGCATAATCCTGATGTAGGATCGCCGCTCCGGGTGGTAACCGGTGTGGGGTAGCGGCGGCCTTGCATCAGGGGGGTTTGGGAGCCCTTCCGTCCGGCGAGTCGGCTCCGACCTAACCACACGGTTCTAGACAAAGCTAGCCCCTGCGCTTTGTCACTTACTGCTGCACCAAATGTCGCCCTGTCTTCACGCTTCTTTTTCAAAATCTACAATGGCAGTGCAACAAAAAAGAAATAAACGTTACACAGCGGCCCTAGGAAACCCCACAAGTTCATATTTCGAGGTGGAGTTCACTAACGTCCGTGGACTCCATGCGAACCTCGATACCGTCCACCACCACCTTGAGACGGCACGGCCCGCTGTGATGTTCCTCACGGAGACACAAATACGCCGCCCTGACGACACGTCTTACCTGTGTTACCCCGGCTATGTCATCGAGGAACAATTTCGAGACAAAGCCGGGGTGTGCGTGTTCGTTAGGGCGGATGTTTGCTGCCGCCGGTTGCGCTGCCTAGAGAACCCCTCCAATTCCGTCCTTTGGCTGCACGTAGACCATGGCTCTATGAGCCAGATCTACGTGTGCGTCTACCGATCCCACACAGGGGATTCTGAGACAACAAAGCTCTTCCAGTACCTCAGCGAGACGGCTGATGAAGCGCAGGTGCGGTTCCCGAACGCTGACCTAGTATTTCTGGGGGACTTCAATGGCCATCACATTGAATGGCTGGGGTCCCTCAAGACTGATCATGCGGGTAGAGCCGCCCATGCGTTCGCTCTCTCCCACGGTCTGACCCAGATGGTATGCGGGATCACCCGGATACCAGACAGGTCAGATCACGCGCCCGCTCTGCTGGATCTACTGCTGACGAGTCGCCCAGCCCAGTACAGTGTTTCGGTAGGAGCCCCACTGGGTAGTTCCGACCACTGTGTTGTTCACGCTGGCATGAAGGTGTCACGTCCTGTACAAACGTCACGACGACTATGGCACTACTCGTCAGCGGATTGGGACGGTCTACGCGATTATTATGCGTCCGTCCCCTGGAGCCAGCGCTGCTTTGTAGGAAAGGCTCCTTCGGATAGTGCTTCTGCTATTGCTGGCGAGATCAGTTTAGGGATGGATTATTACATCCCTTTCACTGATGTCGCCAGTATCCGCAGAGCCCGTCCCTGGTTCGGGCGAGATTGTGCCAAAGCTGTTCGACAAAAACAGTCGGCATATCGCGCTTGGATCAGGGCCCGGGCTGTGCGCGACTCAAACGTGGGCCACCTCAAAGCAGCGTACAACCGGGCCACAAAATCGAGTAAGAGGGCCTTTAAGAGAGCGGATGCCCAGCGCGTCGCGCGGCTTGGTCAGGAGCTCACTTCCCATCCCACGGGCAGCCGTGGATTCTGGCAACTGGCCAAAGCCGTGCAATCTAACTTTTGTCAGCCCTCGCTGCCACCGCTGCGTTACCCAGATGGAACACTGGCTCACAAAGCCCAAGAGAAAGCGGATATGCTCGCAGACCTCTTTGCGGCTAATTCTCGGGTCGACGACCGTGGCCTGCAGCCCCCCGCCATCGCCAACTGTGGCCACACAATGCCTGATATTGTTATCAGGCAATGTGATGTACGGGCAGTGCTGCGGTCACTCGACACGCGGAAAGCCAGTGGCCCTGACGGCATTCCGGCGGTGGTGCTACGAAAATGTGCAGCTGAGTTGTCTCCAGTATTAACGCGTCTGTACCGCCTGTCATACTCTTCAGGGCTCGTGCCGGAGGTCTGGAAGGAGGCGAACGTACAACCGATCCCCAAGAAAGGGGATCGGTCCGATCCAGGCAACTATCGACCCATAGCTGTCACCTCAGTCATTTGCAAGGTGCTTGAGCTCCTTATAAATAAGCAGCTCATGCAATTCCTAGAGGATCACTCGCTAATCAATGATCGACAATACGGCTTCAGGCCAAAGCGATCAACGGGTGATCTTCTGGCATTCGTAACGCATGTCTGGGGTGGGGCTATGGAAAGGCACGGCGAGTCCTTGGCTATTAGCCTGGATATCGCCAAAGCCTTCGATAGGGTCTGGCATGCTTCGCTCCTTTCCAAGCTTCCGGCATATGGTCTACCTCCTCAACTGTGCAGCTGGATTGCCAGCTTTTTAAACGAGCGCCGAGTGCGGGTCCTCTGCGATGGCCAGGCTTCTCGCTTCTTGCAAGTGAATGCCGGGGTACCGCAGGGGTCCGTACTATCACCAACTCTCTTTCTTCTGCATATCAATGATATGCTATCCCTCGGGAACATTCATTGCTATGCAGATGACAGCACACTGCACGGGAGTTACTCGGTTCGTCCGACGGCGGGGCGATCTGAGATTGAGGAGGAGAGACGACGACTCGTGGCTGATCTCGACCGTAACCTCGACAGTATCTCTCAATGGGGTACCGAGAACCTGGTCGAGTTCAATGCCCGCAAAACACAGGCGTGTGCATTTACTGCGAAGAAATCCCCTTTCCTTCCCCTACCCTCTCTTCAGAATGCATTATTACCAATGAAGGACAACCTTGATATCCTTGGCATAGACGTTCGTCGAGAGCTCAATAATAAAAACTACATCGAAAGATGTATAGGGCTAGCTTCGCGGAAACTAGGAATACTGAATAAGGTAAAGAGATTCTTTACACCGGACCAGAGGTGTCTGCTGTACAAGACGCAGATTAGACCCTGCGTCGAATACTGCTCTCACCTCTGGGACGGCTCCGCGAAGTATCTGCTGGACGCTCTCGACGCTATGCAGCGACGGGCTATCCGTATTATAGATTGTCCGGAGGTAACGGGAAGCCTTGAGCCGCTAGTTCAGCGCCGAACAATAGCTTCCTTGGCCGCATTCTACCGTATTTACCACGGTGAGTGTTCTGAAGAGCTCTTCAATCTGATCCCACCCTCTTCCTTCCGATCCCGAACGACTCGTGCAGGGCAGAGATGCCACCCCCACACAGTGGATAGCATGTTCGCGAGAACCGAACGTTTTAAACGTTCGTTTCTCTGCCGAACGATAGTGGCCTGGAACGCCCTGCCTGTGCACGTGTTTCCTCCCACATATAATCCTGGGTTCTTTAAGCGGAGCGTGAAGAGGCACATCAGTAGGTCGTCAAGTTGAGGGCCACTCTCAATAGTAATGTGTGCTGTGAGAGTGGCCCACAATCGCTAGACGTCGTCACGACTTACCACCAGGCGGGCGGCGTCAATTTTGCGAACCAAATATAAAAAAAAAAAAAAAAAAAAATTATGTATTCGACACATAATTGACAATAATTTATTTTATTTTAATTCATTCAGTACAGCTAGTTTTTATACTAAATGATATGAAAGTATCTGTATTAAATATTTAGGCACAATGAAATTATCTAAATCAATCTAATCATCTTGCTGAATACATTGTATGTTTTATACTATGAATGTAGTTACTTTGGGAAAGGCTGGCCGGGAGTTTCTATTGCCAGGTTCTTTTCTCTTTGGCTCCACCCATTAAAATCAATCAAAATCAAAATATCTTTATTCATGTAGGTCACAAAGTAACACTTATGAACGTCAAAAAAAGAAAATGCTTCTACATTTACATTTACCGCCAGATTCGCAAGGCAATAGGTAGAGCCTGTGAGGAAAGAACCTGGCAAGAAAAACTCACGGCCACTCTTTTTATTCGCCAGGAAATACAATGATTCTGTTACAACAATAAAAAGAGGGCAAGGGCAGTACGTGACCATGTGTGGAACAAGTGAACTTAAAAATTATGAATCTCTGTTATTCACAAAAAAAATCAAATACTAGTTAAGGTGCCACATAATCTCAAAGTACCCATACCTTACAATATAATAATAATAATAATTTAACAATAATAAGTGAGTTTCAGCAATAAAACAACATTTCAAACAGAAGTAACCCCTATGTGATGAGCAAGCAACTCATTGCCATTTCTCTGTATCGTTTAGATAATCTTTAATAGTATAATATGCCTTTTTTAGGAGGTGTGTCTTAACAGCCACTTTGAATTTATTCAAAGGAAGGTTCATAATGTTTTGAGGAATTTTGTTATAAAAACGCACACCAAATCCTGCAAAGGAGTCATGAACCTTCTGTAAACGATAATACGTCCCAACCAATTTATGCTTATTTCTAGTATTTATTGCATGTATGTCACTGTTCATACTGTATAAATGTATATTCTGTTTAACGAACATAATATTCGCATAAATATATATATGCGAATATTATGTTATTAACATTGCGTTGCGAATCTGGCTTTAAATATAAATTCGTATGTGCTGACGTTAATAAGTGTTATTTTATAACCTATATTGATAAATATTTTTGAGTTTGAGTTTAAGTTTGAGTTTAATTTCAAGTAAACCCACTTGTACATTATGTACACAATTTTCTTTTATAAATTAAAATCCTGACCGGTTTCGCCATGTCCAATGTCAGATATGGTTAGCTGCAAGATGATATCTCGTGAATATTAATTAAAAAGTGAATACCTATGTGATGAGAGAGTGAATGCCATATATAAGCCGAAACCGGTCAGCATTTTAAATAATAAAAGAAAATTGTGGAATGTACAAGTTTATTTAAAATGTATTATTATAAGTTTCACCAAGTGACAACAATCGAAAGGATATTACGACTTTAAAAAATATTTTTGTAAATTTTTCTCTGTTTTTTCCCGGCTAATATCTGAAATGTCTAGCCCGTATTTAAAGCGACTTTCACTGACAAATAGCGGTATAAGGAGTAACTTAGGCTACATTTAGTCCCACGAATGTTTTTCCGTGGGAATTCGGAACTATATATTGGTTCTTTAAGCGGAGCGTGAAGAGGCACATCAGTAGGTCGTCAAGTCGAGGGCCACTCTCTATAGTAATGTGCTAATGAGAGTGGCCCACAATCACTAGACGTCGTCACGACTTACCACCAGGCGGGCGGCGTCAATTTAGCGAACCCAGTGTTAAAAAAATCTACCACGTGGGTTATGCCGTGACCTAACAGCTAATATCAGATATTATATTGTTCAACATTTACTAAGTTTGTTTAAGTTTAAATTACTTACAGACGTTGACTTTTTTACGTCCTAAAAAAGGTGAAAAGGCGTTTGAAAGTGTCCTTTGTACTACTTAGTGTCGTACATCGTAGAGATCTCGTAGCCGCAGACTCGTAGGCGCGTAGCCGCGTAGCTCGTAGCTAAATTGAAAGCTTTTGTAGAAATTGTGACTTGGGGTTCCGTTGATAATATTTCTGAGTACGATACTAGCTTATGCCTGCAGCTTTGACTATAACTTTCTTTCTTGCTATTTTGATGAAACTAACCTGTATGTTGCCCTGAGTTGAAATCTATTTGTGAAACTCGCATGAAAACCCGTTCAGTATCTTCGGAGATTAGAGAGCACATACGTACAGACAGATAGAAAAGAAAAAAATAATTATAAATTCAGTTTTTGTTAATCTATATATATAATACGCCATTGAAGCCGCTTCTCCTCCTAAACTAAGAGTCGCACAGTCAAGTGTGGCACACCGTTGGAAAGGTCGTGGTCTCAAGTGGTGCGATAAGATTAGAAATTTGACAAAAATTCTACAGTTTAACTACGTGTGGAAGTATGTCCCCGAAAGCCGTCACATTACATGTCTGAATTTCAGTGTAGTCTGAATTAAAGTTTTGAACATTTACGGTACCCTAAAATACATAGGTCATTTGTTACATAAATAGCTATGTACAATGTACATATTCGTTTTAGTTACTTTATCTTGTGGATACGCCGCCAACATGTCTGTACTTGTTCGTAAATATACGCATATATATTTCTCTAGCTGATGCCTAACAGACAACACATAGAAAAAAGATGAGCCTAGATTTGGATAGAAGTCTAAAAAAAAACAAAAATATAAAATAATAAGAAGTCTCTATAGTATCGTGAGCGTTTTATTTATTACTATCGGATGCCCGTGGCTTCGCTCGCTTGAAAAAATATATACACAAAAACCTTCCTCGAGAACCACTCTATCCATTGGTGAAAACCGCATACAAATCTAAGCATACATACATTCTACACGGTTAAAACGTGGTATTAAAAGGGGGAACACCCAAATACTCCGAAAAACTTTATTCCGAATTTCGATGTTCCGATTTTCAAAAGTCCGAATTTCATAATACCGAAGAATTGTAATGTCTATTAATAAAAATCATGAAACTTTTTTTACCGAAAGTCATTAATGCGATTTGTTAGTTTTCCGATTTTCATACATTCGAAGAGTCAAATGCTCGAAGGGTTCTCGGTCCGAAACACGACATTCCGATTTTCAATATTTCGAATAAATTAAAAGTCAACATGTTTGTTCTACAGAATTTAGTGACAGAAAGAAATCGCTGCAGAACCAACTTCACGCAGTCTGGTCTGGGTATCTGGAATGGGTTAAGTTACGTTAGAACTGTGACCACAACCTTTGTCCACACAACCTGTGACCACAATATTTTTTTTTCATTGTTTTTTTTTGTTTGTTTTATTTTTTGATTGTTCTAAATTAATTTTATTTTGCTGTGTAATTTAAAAAAATATGGATCTTAGTTATTCGAATTAAACAATTTTTATTTTTATTTTATTATTATTTTTATTTACAACCGGAATTGATCTGTAATATATAAAAAAATTGGGAAACATACTTTGGCATGTGACCAATGAAACAAAATATTTTTATTCGAAACAATTCGTATTGTTAATGTTTCGAAATATCATTAAGTCGGACTTTTTGTTATTCGATCTATTGAAGCTCGTTATTTTGAGAGTAGTAATTATAAACGTTAGGAATATTGAAATTTAGGAATTATAATAATAGGAATAATGATCAATCGGAGTTTCGGAGTTTTGAACCTCGGTATTTTGAAATTCGTATTTGTGACTGACGGAATAAAGTTATTCGTATTTATGTAGTGTATCCATTAAAAGGTGCGCTTCGCTGGCTACACGGTTTAAAATGAACAGTATTCAATACTAATTTTAATACGAGTATAATAATTTTAAACAGCCGTTTTAAACCGCGTATAATTCCCTTTAGCTTTCTTTGCTTTAATATATTAATAGTCGAAGATAGACTGTTCCCAAGTCCTAGGTCAAATTAAACTGCATGCACTGGCTAGAATACCACGATACTGTATGACGCCCCTGGTCCCACCAATTAGGAGAGCCGTTTTAGGTGCTAATTCCCCATGTTCGAGGATATGGAAGGCAATTAATACCTATAGCGATAAAATCGATTTGCACTTTGACTCTGTGGCAAGGGTAAAGTGGACGCTTTCGAGCCTGATATTGGGGGCCCCCGCCAACATTAGGCGTTATTGCTCTGTTGTCTATGTTGTAATGTATTTAGTATGTAAGTACTTCTGTAAGTATTAATGTTAACAATCGTTGGTAGATCTATTAAATAAATAAATAAATAAATTTAATCACGAACGTCCTTAATCGATTAGATATTTTATAGGCTAGTAATAAAACACTAACACTGCAGATTCATTTAATTAAACCATCGTCTTTATGTGATGAGTATGACCCATTCTATTACTCAGTCTATGGCTTCAAAGCGTGGGCGAGTTTCTTATTCCCCACAAGAAGATTTTCCCAGGAAGACAATCAAGTTTTAATTTATCTGTAAATATTTAAATTATTTTCCGTTAAATCGGTTAACGGGTCCGAGACGCCCAAGACTGTAATTGGCTATGCCATAGCGGCTGGCACGTAAGATTTTGTTGCCTTTCATCAACATTTCATCGCAAGGCAAAGTGTTTAAATTTTTTTTCAAAATTACAATACAGCTGCTACTTTTTATTAAATTAATTCGGCCATTTTGGACATAACCCATTATTAATGTCCCCGGTGCCGGCAATAGGCTTGCATATGGCGTGATATGTGTGTGTGTGAAATCCGTTCAGGAGAAACAAAGATGCCAGAGTTTACAAAGACTGGCATTCTTTTTTATCGCATATGTAGGTAGACTGTATTATTTTAGTTTTAATTCTTTGTACCCTATACTTGCAATTCGTCCAGTCGTTAAACCTGTACAAGGGAACGTTACGTCGCGACGTCGATCGAAATTAAATTAGGTACTATACTAATCTAATAGAATACGTTTATTCAAAAAATAATAACTATAAAATTATAGTTCTGGTTTAATGTAAACTATGTAAATAAATAAATATAAAATCCCGCATGAAGTTATATCCTATTCATGCGGGATAATTTAAATGAGGCTCTAGTCTGAATAGATTCTCGAGTAAAATGCGAAAGAAAAATACGAGCCGACTAGAGGCAGAGAGGCATCACCGAAATCTGTTGACTCACAATCAATGTTTGGCATCGTCCCAGAACCATGGCGGAGTCGGAGCGCGGCGCGGCGCGGCGACACTACGGCGCCGAACATTTTTGCGAGAGTATATTATTAGCCTTTGCTATAGAGTAGAACAAGCGAACAGAGTTTCAGATGTGAAATAGTATTTTTTTTAGTAAATGGAAGCTTGAAGCTTCCTAACTTTTTCAAATAATATTATTACAATATTATTACAATATTATTATTATATGACTGCTTCGGTGGCGTGGTCGGTAGTGTATCCGCTTTCGACGCCGGAGTCTCGGGTTCGATTCCCGGTCGGGACAAACTTTGTGTGATGACACATACGTTTGTACCGAAGTCTGGATGTTTCTATGTATGTATTTACAAAAAAAAAATGTATATAAGTATTTATATCAGTTTATCTAGTACTCATATCACAAGCTCTGCTTAGTTTGAGACTAGATGGCGTTGTGTGGATTGTCCTAACATATTTATTTATTTATATTTATTTATTTTCGAAAAAAACGATAGTCTTGCGGACGGACCTTTCGGAATTTTAATTCGAATATTAACAGATAATATATATTATCAGTTTAATATATATTTAGTATCAGATTCAGGGTAAGATCGATTTTTACAGAGACGCCATCTATTATAGTTTAAGCTAACTTTCAGATTCCTAACAACGTGCAAAATTGCGCACTAACAATTAACGTGGGTCGCACTGTAATAATAATTGCCTTATAATTGTAATGTACGATTGTCCACTGGCTCTGCGCGTGTGTGACTAAACGTTTCCAGTTTTGCCGCGTAAGTACGCTACAAGCGGCCAATGGTGACGCATGCCCTGTGTACTTGTAGTGTTAGCGACATTTTGGTTTGTGCGAAATTGTTGCTCTGTTCCGTTTATTTACTTTGTGCCTTTGGTCCATCTTCGCATTGCATACTGTTTGTCTTGCCAAATACAGTATTGTCAACATAATATTTGTGCAAATTTCATTTATGTTCCATACTAACTGATGGTCGTGGTTTGGCGAATAGATTTTTCATTCATGTCAGAGATAGCTCTGATATTCTGGGCTACCACATACGTACATCTTATAATTACGCCTGTCTCCTTGAATGGGTAAGAAGAGGTATAATGCTCTCGTGTTTTGCAATTAACCTTATAATTGATCCCACCAGTTAATAAGTGCTTTTTGGTCAATTTTTTCAGCAGATTTGAAAAAATAGCAGCTACGTAATTGGTTTTTGTAAACATTGAGATACCGCTAGCAAAATTTGCAACACCTTTTGCAAATTATGCTAGCGTGTATTACATTTTTTTTAAAGGATTATAAATAAATTGGTCAAGTGAGTGTCAGGCAATACAGAGAATAGGGTTCCGTAGTTACCTTTAATAACTCCGGAACTAACAAAGCTAAGGCCTTACAGCTCCTTCAAATTTTATTACACAGAGTCATCATCATCGACTGAGCCTTTTCCCAACTCAGTTGGGGTCGGCTTTCCAGTCTAACTGCTCGCGGCTGAACTTCGATATTTTCCGTGAAGTGACTGCCATCTGACCTCCACAACCTATGGGCGATACCGAAGTTCTGTAGTTAGACTAGTTGGATTTTTGGTTTAGGGCTCCAAATACCCCTAACGACTGCCATAGATCTTCGTATGACCACCGGGACCCAAGGCTTAACGTGCTCTCCGAGGCACGGAGGGGTCTCAGTGTCTTAAGAAATGGTCTCCCATCCAAAGACCGGCTCGACTAGATGTTGCTTAATCTTTGCAATGTGTTAACATTGTAGGTTACCACTAGACCACGAGCCTCTTATTACACAGACTACCATCATTAATTTTTCAGCCGTTTAGCTTTTAAAGGGAACGACGCTGTGTTTTTCAAAAAAATGTTTTTAACGACCCTATGTAATGGTAGACGTGAGAAAAAAAATGATTCCCACGTTACGTGCAGGGGATGTGCCCCAAAAAAAAATTAGGTATAATAAATACATGGGGCACACTAAAAGTTTTGCACTTTTAGCTAATCGGAACTATTTGAATTTAGAATGTTTATTTATTTAAACGTTGCAACCTTCTTAGTAGTAAGAAAAAACAACTGGCGGGAAATCATTTTTCAATTGTTTTTTATCACACATCAAAGTTCTACTCAGTGGCGTGTTATACAGGGTGTTACGTAAGGCTTATATCAACCCGAAGACACCCCCATCATCTGATCGCCCAGAACGCTTTTTGATATGTTTCGACCGCGAAGCAAGAAAAATAAAGTTCATCATAAAAAAAGTTATATGCGTTATTTCAAATCAAAAAAAACGTGTCCCAACACTAGTGCTTGACGTACTTACTAATAAACAATGGTGGGAAGGGCGGGAGGTGGCGTCAAACACGATGGAGTCGGTGTCCTTTGACGGCGTCCAATAGTAGGAAATTTCAAAGGGCGCGACCTTGATGCGAAACAGACAAAATGTTCCAACCAGGAGAGAAAGAGTAGGTTTTTCACAGGCGCGCTTTATTTGTACTACTTATTTGATGTCAATCACCGAATCAGCTGATTTTAGCTGGTGTTGTTCAAACAAGAGTGTTTTATTCGGTTATAATGTTCGTTTTCAGGATGATATTTTTTTTCTTGTTTGGCGGTCGACACATATCGAAACGGGTTCTGGTGGACCAGTTGATGGGGCTGTCTTCAGGTTGATATAACCCCTACGTAACATCCTGTATACTATAGACGGAACTTTACTGTCAGAAATGCATTTAAAAAAATATAACCGAACAGTTCGGTTATAAACAGCTTCCCGCTCTTTATTGACAATTGTGTTGTCAAGGGTTATGGTTGTTTATGCGATCAAAATTTTTTGGCCTAAATATGCCTAAACGTGCAATAAAAGTTTGCAGAAACTACACAGGACGACTAAAAACAACCAGCAAAGTCACCTACCATCTGTAAGTAACTCATAATTCATCATAATTTTATTAAATCAATATTTAAATAATGTGTTTCGTATTCAAAATTCCTCGATTTATATTAGTAGAAATAGGTGTTGGGCAAGTCATTAGAAAATACAGACACATAAAATAAATAATTTGAAAATGGTCTAGAGTCAGTAAAAAAAAAGTAAAAAATTAAAAATACGATGATGGATTGAAAAGTAGTCGGCCTAAAACTGACCATTTAGTTCTAAAAATCAAATCTACCCACATTATTTAGTTCAGTTCAGACCTGTTAATTGTGTGAAGTTTGAAACGTGTGCGATAATTAGTTTTAATTTTATAAATTTATTAACAAAGCAATCTAACATCATTTCCGCAAATGATGCAAATCGAGCAGCGTGCCGTCATTAAGTACCTCCATAAGAAGGGGCTGTCATCAAAAGTCATCCTTGATGATATGGTCAGTACATTAGGGGATTGCGCTCTTTCATATTCATCCGTCAAAAAATGGATAGCAGAATTCAAGCGTGGTAGAGAGAGTGTGAAAGACGAACCCCGCTCTGGAAGGCCTTCGACGTCCACTACTGACGAAAATGTAAAAAAAAACTTGACTTAATTATGGGAGACTGCAGATTGAAAGTTAGAGAGATAGCCGAGATTATAGGCATCTCTTATGAACGTACTCAAAACATAATAGTCAACGTGTTGGGTTTCCACAAGGTGTCTGCGAGGTGGGTTCCGCCACTGCTTTCAGTTGAGCAAAAAAGGATGCGATTGACTATTGCACGCGACTGTTTGGAGTTATTTGAAGCTGATGAATGTGAATTTTGGAATCGTTTTGTTATTATGGACGAAACATGGGTTCATTACTGTACACCGGAAACAAAACAACAATCAAAACAGTGGAAAAGACCTGGTTCACCACCCCCCAAAAAGGCTAAGTCGATTTTGTCGGCCAGTAAGGTGATGGCTTCAGTATTCTGTGACTCGTGTGTGATTATGGTTGATTATCTTGAAAGGGGTCAGACTATAAACTCTGATTATTACTGCACCTTACTACGTCGTTTACGAGAGGAAATAAAAGAAAAACGTCCAGGAATGATCAGAAGAAAATTCCTGTTTCATCAAGACAACGCTCGTGTTCACACGTCTGTCCAATCAATGGCAGAAATTCACAACTGTGGCCACCTTATTCACCTGATCTGGCACCGTCAGACTTTTTTCTGTTTCCTAACCTAAAAAAGCACTTGGGAGGTCAAATATTTTTGACAAATGAAGAGGTCAAAGCAGCAGTAGACGCATAGTTTGACTCTAAGGAAGAATCATTTTTTTTCAACGGGCTAAATGCTTGTAAGGGAAGATGGCAAAAGTGCATTGAACTTGATGGTGATTACGTTGAAAAATAAAAATATATTTCATTTATTTTCTTGGTTAGGCCGATTACTTTTCAATCCACCCTCGTATAAAGTTAAAATTAAAAAGTTAAAAATTAAAAATTAAAAAAAAAGTTAATAAAGTTAAAATAAAAAGTTAAAATTAAAAAGTTAAAAATTAAAAATTAAACATTAAAAGTTAAAAATAAAAAGTTGTAAGTCAAAATTTAAATAATAAGTTAAAAGGCCCCTAAAAATTTCCTATATAAAATGGGAAAATAAGAAAAGTTTCTTTAGCTGGCGCTACTATACACTCACACAACGTCAAACAAGGCGAGTGTATGACATAGTTACGTTCACGCACACTAGCATGCGTAAGCTGAAGTATTTCTATTATAGTGATTGCTTGGTGACGCGCCATCTAGTATATAGTTCATCTAAGGTTCTACGTTTGCAACAAAAATGGAATTAAATCGAAAAGATTTTAGAGCGATGATTTTTTATGATTTTAAAATTTCTCTCTCTCTCTCCGCAAGACAGTGCCGTCTTCATAATGCTTTTGGGAGAGAAGCACCTTGTTTGAGCACCGTGAGGCGATGGTTTGCTGAATTTGAGAGAGGTTCTTTACATGACGAATTTCGTGAAGGGCCTTCAACTGCCGTCAACGAAAATAATGTGGCTACTGTTAAGCGGTTAATTGAAGAAAACCCGCGGATTACCTATGAGATAATTCGAGGACTATTGGGGATTGGTATGAGTCAAATCCACAAAATTTTACACGAAGAATTGAAAGTTCGGAAACTTTGTTGTCGTTGGATCCCTCATGAACTGACAGCGGACCAGAAGCGGGCTCGCGTGGAATGGTGCTCACAGATGCAACTGAAGTACGACCATGGACATTCTAACGCTGTTTATGACATTGTCACAGGATACGATACGTGGATTTATTGTTTTGAACCCGAAAAAAAGAACAGCTTTTTTCACTTTTACCAACTCCGAAGAGGCAGTGATAGCGTTCAATCAGCACGTAGAAAACATGCCTTCAGATCTGTGGTCCTCCTGTTTTAAAAAATGGTTCGATCGCATGAAAAAATGTTTAAAATGTAAAGGAGAGTATTTTGAAAAGCAATAAACATAATATTTTGGTTTTAACATGTTGTTTTTTTAAGTTACGCAAATCTTATAGTGTGACCTACGTATAACTTTATTGTAGCTCTTTGTCGGCGTAATAAATATCCATGTCGATGCAAAGTTTCATATTTCTAGCACTAACCATTTAGAAGGAAAGCCGAAGACAGACGGACTGACAGACATGACGAAACTATAGGTAATCCTACAAACGGGGATTGATTTTTTTTTCGCTGGCAAGGGAGAACGAGTTTAGCCCCATATTATCACAAAGGCTATATTTTACCGGTAATATTCCATTAATAATGAGAAAAAAATTACATACGGTCGAAGCCCCAGTACCTACCACAATTATTAAAAAATAATGTTCTTTCTAAACATATATCAGGCTGCTATTAAACTGTAATCAAGTCATACATCGCTGTCTATATTTAAAATCACACCTATCACAATATATTTAGTTTTTGACAAGAAAGTAGGTACTCATCATAATTAATGTTCGATTAGTGTTCACAAGGACGTTTCATGATACATATTGGTTTGAAATAGAATAGATCTTTTTCTAAGTACTTACCTAAGTATTTATTCCTTTTGTTTAATTACTTTACTAACTAACTTACAGTTCGCGAGGGATAAGTGGAGCTTTGCATTTATGTGGGTGACCACGAAAAGTAGAGAAAAACTCTCTGTGTAGCTGTGTGTACAACACATGTGTGTGTAAAAGAGGTCACATGTACGTTCACGTACACTGCACTCACACAAATGCAAAGCTCTGCTTATCCTTCGCGAACACATTGATTTGCTCACGAAGAACACTGCTTATCTAACAAACTGAAAGTGTGTTTTACCCGATTGCGTCAGTGATACAAAAGAAATAAGTACATAGTTTGTATGTGGGTATTCTTTGCACTCAGGAGATAAATTGCTTTCATTTGAGACTTCATTCATCGAAATCCATTCAGCCGTTAGGCCTGTAGAGAGGAACAGTGAAACATACAAACGCGCGTAAAATATGACCCTCGCGTACGCAGTCGTTTTTAAAGGCAGTGATCGCTCTTGCCCTATACTACTTAAGTCACACTATAAGTTATGCGTAAGTTAAAAAAACAACATGTTAAAACTAAAATATTATGTTTATTGCTTTTCAAAATACTCTCTTACATTTTAAACATTTTTTCATGCGATCGAACCATTTTTTAAAACAGGAGGACAACAGATCTGAAGACATGTTTTCTACGTGCTGATTGAACGCTATCACTGCCTCTTCGGGGTCGGTAAAAGTGAAACCTCTAGTCGGTGCTAGGTCGGGGCTATGCGCAGGATGGGTGACGAGTTGTACTTTTTCGGAAGCTAATAATGATTTTGTTTTGTTGGCCGTGTGTGAAGAAGCGTTGTAATGATGTAGGAGAACGCGGCTTTTGGGTCGTCTTTCGTGAACTTTTTCTAACACCCTGGGTAAACAAATGGTAGAATACCACTCGGCATTAACACTCTTTTGATCTTCAAGTGGAATTGTACAGATTGGACCCGTAGCTGAGAAAAAAAAACGCGATCATTTTTTTACCAACGTTTCTCGCCTGCCTCACTTTTGTTGGCTTGTTCTCATTTTCAAACACCCATTCACAAGATTGCTGTTTTTTTTTGGGTTCAAAACAATAAATCCACGTTTCGTCTCCTGTGACAATGTCATAAACAGCATTAGAATGTCCGTGGTCGTACTTCAGTAGCATCTGTGAGCACCATTCCACGCGAGCCCGCTTCTGCTCCGCTGTCAGTTCATGAGGGATCCAACGGCAACAAAGTTACTGAACTTTCAATTTTTCGTGTAAAATATTCTGGATTTGACTCATACCAATCCCCAATAGTCCTCGAATTGTCTCATAGGTAATCCGCGGGTTTTCTTCAATTAACCGCTGAACAGTAGCCACATTATTTTCGTTGATGGCAGCTGAAGGCCGCCCTTCACGAAATTCGTCATGTAAAGAAACTTGACCTCTCTCAAATTCAGCCAACCATCGCCTCACGGTGCTCAAACAAGGTGCTTCTCTTCCAAAAGCATTTTGAAGACGAGCGGCACAGTCTTGCGGAGAGAGAGAATATTTAAAATCATAAAAAATAATCGCTCTAAAATCTTTTCGACTTAATTCCATTTTTGTTGCATACGTAGAACCTTAGATGAACTATATGGCGCGTCACCAAGCAATCACTACAATAGAAACACTTCAGCTTACCCATGCTAGTGTGCGTGAGCGTATGTCATACACTCGCCTTGCTTGACGTTGTGTGGGTGTATAGTAGTGCTAGTTAAAGAAACTTTTCTTATTTTCCCATTTTATATAGGAAATTTTAATTCCATTTTCGTTGTACGTAGATCACACTATAAGTTTTGCGTAACTTAAAAAAACAACATGTTAAAACCAAAATATTATGTTTATTGCTTTTCAAAATACTCTCCTTTACATTTTAAAAACTTTTTCATGCGATCGAACCATTTTTTAAAACAGGAGGACCACAGATCTGAAGTCATGTTTTCTATGTGCTGATTGAACGCTATCACTGCCTCTTCGGAGTTGATAAAAGTGAAACCAATCATCAAATCTTTGATTTTGGGGAAAATACAGAAATCACAGGGTGCTAGGTCGGAGCTATGCGCAGGATGGGTGACGTTGTACTTTTTCGGAAGCTAAAAATGACTTTGTTTTGTTGGCCGTGTGTGAAGAAGCGTTGTCATGATGTAGGAGAATGCGGCTTTTGGGTCGTCTTTCGCGAACTTTTTCTAAACCCCTGGGTAAACAAATGGTAGAATACCACTCGGCATTAACACTCTTTTGATCTTCAAGTGGAATTATACAGATGGGACCCGTAGCTGAGAAAAAAAACGCGATCATTTTTTTACCAACGTTTCTCGCCTGCCTCACTTTTGTTGGCTTGTTCTCATTTTCAAACACCCATTCACAAGATTGCTGTTTTTTTTCGGGTTTAAAACAATAAATCCACGTATCGTCTCCTGTGACAATGTCATAAACAGCATTAGAATGTCCGTGATTGTACTTCAGTAGCATCTGTGAGCACCATTCCACGCGAGCCCGCTTCTGCTCCGCTTTTAGAGCGATGATTTTTTATGATTTTAAAAGTTCTCTCTCTCCGCAAGACTGTGCCGCTCGTCTTCAAAATGCTTTTGGGAGAGAAGCACCTTGTTTGAGCACCGTGAGGCCATGGTTTGCTGAATTTGAGAGACGTCGAGTTTCTTTACATGACGAATTTCGTGAAGGGCGGCCGTCAACTGCCGTCAACGAAAATAATGTGGCTACTGTTAAACGGTTAATTGAAGAAAACCCGCGGATTACCTATGAGACAATTCGAGGACTATTGGGGATTGGTATGAGTCAAATCCAGAAAATTTTACACGAAGAATTGAAAGTTCGGAAACTTTGTTGTCGTTGGATCCCTCATGAACTGACAGCGGAGCAGATGCGGGTTCGCGTGGAATGGTGCTCACAGATGCTGCTGAAGTACGACCACGGGCATTCTAATGCTGTTTATGACATTATCACAGGAGACGAAACGTGGATTTATTATTTTGAACCCGAAAAATAACAGCAATCTTGTGAATGGGTGTTTGAAAATGAGAACAAGCCAACAAAAGTGAGGGAGGCAAGAAACGTTGGTAAAAAAATGATCGCGTTTTTTTTGTCAGCTACGGGTCCCATCTGTACAATTCCACTTAAAGATCAAAAGAGTGTTAATGCCGAGTGGTATTCTATCATTTGTTTACCCAGGGTGTTAGAAAAAGTTCGCGAAAGACGACCCAAAAGCCACGTTCTCCTACATCATGACAACGCTTCTTCACACACGGCCAACAAAACAAAGTCATTTTTAGCTTCCGAAAAAGTACAATTCGTCACCCATCCTGCGCATAGCCTCGACCTAGCAACCTGTGATTTCGGTATTTTCCCCAAAATCAAAGATTTGATGAGAGGTTTCACTTTAACCAACTCCGAAGAGGCAGTGATAGCGTTCAATCAGCACGTAGAAAACATGTCTACAAAGCTGTGGTCCTCCTGTTTAAAAAATGGTTCGATCGCATGAAAAATTGTTTAAAATGTAAAGGAGAGCATTTTGAAAAGCAATAAACATAATATTTAGGTTATAACATGTTGTTTTTTCAAGTTACGCAAAACTTATAGTGTGACCTACGTATAATGTCTGAATTCCAGATTCAAGTTACATACAAACGGGCGACAAACATTAACTTCTATTTGAACTAAACCTCGTAAAAGTCGACTGCAGAGATTCTATTGGCTGGTATGTAAGACTGTATGTATGTAACATCTGTTCGGGCTGTTAGAATTTCGGTTAGAATTACAATACTTATGCCTACATATACTTACCTCCTAATGCCCGGCAACGGCAAAAGACTTGCTACCTATTACGTGCGACCAACAATATAACTGGCAAAGTGTGTTTGATGCAGTTCCACCCCTTCGGGATATAGGCGTGACAATTATTGACTGAGGAAGCGAAGCGACTGAAGTCTCCGTTTCAACTTGCAGACTGGGGAGAATTTCTTTCGTCTGTACCTCTACATCTATCATCTACGGGTTCTGTCAGAACATGTTTGTGGCCGTATTTATTAACCGATTTGCATGAAACTTTACACACACACTCCTTGCTTACAATAAATAACATGTGAATGATATTTTTTGGATTAGATGACAAATGAAAGAGTAATATAGAAAATTGAAGAAGAAATTTTCTAAACAAAGCCGCTCCCAAAGTCTACGGTTCACAGAACCACTAGTGTATGTATGTATGTTGAAACTCCGACACGATATTTTTACAATATGTATCAGAAAAACTATAGTCTGGGCTATACTCGAACCAGCGACTGATGCCTTTCCAGGAGAAATCTTGGTCAGTTGGTAGAACGTTCCTCCAAGACTATAGTTTTTGTGATTCATATTGTAAAATTATATAAGAAAAAGTTAGCATACTTCACTGCTTATAAAATATATTAATCCGATACGGTAATTTTTTAAGACATTTTGTGGTAAGTAAAAATATTGTTATCAAACAGATCCATCATATAATTACGACAGAATGTAAAGTGATTTACATAATATGTACAATAATTAGGTAAGTAAGTCCACATTGCTACAAGGTGACCGGTAGGGGCCGTGAAAACTGAAACATATATCCATCCCGGAAACAGCTTTTCCGGCTACCTTGACATGTAAGTAAGATTGACATCTAATCAACACAAGTACTATTAGTTTAAGTTTTTATTATACACTATTATTCCCTATTCTGTGATTATACTTATACGGTACAAGCGTAATTATTATTTCCTTTATTAAACTTTATACATATTTACTATATTTTTAAATAAACTTATAAAAAAACACAAATATATTTATAAATATAAAAAATAGTGACCCACCGGCATCGGGTACAAGAACCAAGCTACCGGTGGTTAGGGCTCCAGAGAGAGGAATTTCCTCACGATGCGTGCCGTTTCGAGTAACACTGCCTTCTGCATCAGGCCGTTAATCCAATTGTTTAACGAGAGCCTCTGTAGGTGTTGGTCGAGGCTCTTGGCGATCAGTCCATGCACGAAAACGACTATCGGCACAGTAACAGCTGAGCTTACATGCCACATGTCGACAATCTCGTGGGCCAAATCCAATCTCGCGGAGTTAAAAAAAAAAAAGAAAAGCACAGCTTGTAACACTCATAACATATTTTCACTCCTCATATTATATCAGTTACTAGCTGATGCCGACGGCTTCTGCCGCGTGGATTTCGTTCCCAGTTCCCACGGGACCACATTCCCGGAATAAAAAGTATACTTAGATACGCTTTATAACATCAACTATCTATCAGTGGAAGTCGTGGTAAAATCGGTGCAGTTATTTCAGAGATTATCAGAAACAAACAGACAGATCGATAGACAAAAATTTGTTATTTATGTAAGTTCTATTTATAATGATCAATGACTTTAGGAGGTATACCTACATCAAAGCTATAGATTTTAGTGAGATATCTTAATCATCTGCTATTCTAATATATAGTTGTATGTAACTAAGAGTCATCTAGACCCCATCGGCTTTTGAACAAAAACATCAAATTGCTCCATCCGTTCAGGAGCTAAGATTCCACAGACAGCAGATACACAGGTTAAACAATAACATCCCTTGTTTTCTATCGGAGGCTATTAAATGTTAGAACTACTTTTTAGCTTTCGTTTCCTAGGAGAGTGGTGAATGACGTCATATAGAGACATTGCTAAACGCTTAATCGATGCTTCTCAGGACCAGAAGGCTGGCTATTTCTGGCCCAAAGAATAAGTATAGCCATCCAACGTGGCAACACAGCCAGCATTCTGGGAACCTTCCCAGTCGGCAATGACGCGGAGGATTGTTAAACGATATTTTGTAATGCAAATATTTTTAATATACAGGGTTATTTGTAATTAACTAGCATCCTCCTAGGGGTAGGTAGCAGACATCATAAGTAACAACGTTTGTTCTACGACTTTTAATAAAACTGAATATATTACTTAATAATGAGTTTTCAAGTTTTTATTGTTATAACGGGACACTATTATCTATGTCTATGTTTCATTCATAAACTGAAGGTCGACGTACGCAAATTGGTGCGCGCTTGGTCGGTGAGTTCCTGGACACGTTGAAGATGGAATGAATATTTGCCTTCGTTGTGAATGACACTCCACGCCAAGAACTGCGATACATTAAACCGTAACGCGGAGTCATTGAAACTTGCGGCGGGATTATCCTCAAATAACTTCAGTATCCTTCCTTGTTCCCGTACTAAGAGCCTCGGTGGACGACCACTATCACTGAACCTGGGCTGGAACTGTCCGTAATCGCGTAATCGCTGTGTCGCAGATAACATCGTTGCCCGGCTCGGTTTAGGTAGATTTGGAAACCTTACTGCATATTGGCGACAGGCTTCCGCCACATTATCATCACTCCAAGCAAGCATCAAGCGAGTGAAATGGGTCAAGGTCAAAGGCGCTTGCGCCGCGCCCGCCTCCCTGTCCCTATCCGTGCATTGCATGAATTGATGATACGAGTTTGTTTACTTAATTTTTAGGGTACGCGTAAACTGCGGCATAAAGTTAATAACTGTCAGACGCGAAATAAAATTAAGATTTATTTTTGTATGAAAGTAAAATTTAACGAATTATAAAAAGTCGTAGAATAAACGTTGTTACTTATGATGTCCGCTATCTACCCCTGCGAGGATGCTAGTTAATTACAAATAACCCTGTATAATTATGTATATTGTAATTCTTTTTGTAAATAATTATTAAACTACATTAGTGGATACATTTTTAGTTTACATAGACGATCCCGACGTTCTAGTGACGTCAAATCGTCGCTGTGTTACGACCGCTTTATAACGGCACCACTTTCCTAGGATATAGTAGGCTTTTAAGAATGGATTTATAACTGAAACACCGATAACTTTAACGTCAATATACTTTTTATTTATCACACCGAACACAATGTCTAACACCAACTAGTTATCTAACACAGATAATGACAAAATTTTACCACAGATTATATAATACTATAGCAGTTTAAACATACATTTTAAAAATCCATAAAATCTACAATCTATTTATAAAATAAGTACATGTACATACCAATTAATATTTTACTTATGTAAATCTACTAAAAAAAAGACTCTTTTGGACTCAATTTTAATCTATTTGTTCTCTCCATTTCAAATCTATCTCTTATCTCTTAAATCCATCATCAACTAGGTATATTACCTGTGGTTATACATAGTACATAATAATAATAAGCGATGAGTCTCGATCAACATCTCAAGAGACTCTAGTTAGATTGTTGGATCAAGAGTCAGATTCAGAAGGCTGTTATCCTCGACACGTGCCGTATTGTTAGGAGGTTTCTCAGTCTGTAGCCTCCACCGCCGGTAGTTTGGGTCCTACTTCGCTACTGGTAGGTCTCTATTTTTTATAGTTTTAAATGTATTTTTTATAGACGTATTTAAAAATATATGAAATAAGTATAAAGGTGAATAAACGAAATAATAATAAATATTTTTGGACATTCTCACAACGTGAGATTTGGACATTCTCACACAAATTCATTTCAATACAATGTTAATTGTTCTAGAAATACAATAAATACAAAAAACATCATCTAGCCCAAACTAAGCTTGTGCTATAGTAAAGTAGTGGAAGTATAACTTTGGTTTTTAATCATTTAGCCAAGAGAGACAAGTTACGTCAAGGGCCGATAGTGGTAAATACGGTTTAACGCCGATACCATTACATACAGATCTCAGATCAATAATACTGATAATACTATTAGAGTCTAATGTTAATTAATAATACTGTTGGATTAAATACATTTAGACGACATGGTATAGAACCTATATATGTTTTTATTGACTTACCTACATACTTATAATTAAACTAGCGGTCGCCTGCGACTTCGTTCGCGTGATAATTTGGATTGTTTCCCGTTCCCGTCGCTTGTAATTATTGTTCCCGTCGCGTCACCCGTAACAACATCTAACTTCCCAAATAACTATTTTAGAGCGAATTTCATTTCCATAAAATATATTATACTGAGTTAACCTTAAAAGATAGATATATGCTACCGCGGACTTTTTTTTAGAACTGTTAAAGAGGAACTTTGTTTAGAACATTATTTTTAAAATAACCTTAACCGTTTGGCCAGCGCACGCAACGAAAATAAATTTTTCAAATCGAACCCGTACTTTCGGAGATTAGCGCGTTCAAACAAACAAATTCTTCTGCTTTATAATATTAGTATGGATTATTATGCTATTTACGATGACATCTACACATTTAATATACACTGCTAATGTATCTTTAAATAAGATTACAAATGTACGTACTTATACCACAGAATAGGGAATAGTATGTAAGTATTTACATCTTATACATATAAAAATATTCAATAATAACTGATCTCCGAAGCTTCAACTCTATAAATGTTGGTTGTCGTTTCCAAAACTCGTTCTTGGGACTGTAGAATGTCCTGCCCACTCCTTCGGAGAAACAGTTGTTTAAATATACATAACTACTTATAAAATTTAACACATTTTGTGCTTTGATGCGACTACAGCCTTGTATTTCTGATGTCATCGTTACAAGAATACCGAAAAACTTCAGATTTGGGTAGAACAACTTAACCTGATGTTTTTACATAAGATCAGTGCGACTGGATGAGTTGTTAGGTTCAAACCCCAAATGCGAGACATCCATTGTACAACCTTATAATCATTCTTAAGGATTTTTGTTTTAAGTGCATTAGGTACTTATCTATGTATTTATTTGCCTGTTCAAGATGCACCTTTTATGATTGTGTGTTTATGAATTCCACCGTTTCTTTAACTTTATTTATTTGTTACATCCCACAAAGATCTTAGGCTAATATAAAGTACATAATAAAAATTGTAAAAATTGCAAATAAACGTAATAAATAGTATTAGAAAACATAGTTATTTAATATATTGTATATTATATGCAAATAGCTATAAAAACTAAGACGGAACAAAAATAAAATGTGAATAACATAATGGTAATTAATGAATATAAGAGCATAAGAAACTGACAGATAAGATAGACATTACGAAGATATTATAAAGGAAAAATGATAAACAAATAAAGCAGGAACGTGTAAGTGAAGATAGTTATAAGTAGGAAGAATATGATTGTAGGACATATCAAGACACAGATAAGCACGTATAATATAGGGAACTATTAATAAAAGTGGGTCCATTTTGTGAAAGAATGATTTTAAATAAAATAAATAAATAACCCTCTCTACCTTCCCAATATACTAAATATAGTAATTAGAACAATAGAATAGAATAATAGAATGAAAGAGAAAAACGAAAGTACGAGAGGGATGAGAGCGTAGAATATGCAATTAAAAATAGTTACATACTTAATTTCAAGGACAGCAGGAAAAAAAAATAAAAAGATCTTAGGTTCTCATAACCTACAAGTAGTGTATCTGCCGACCAACGGACGAGGATCTGACAAAAATACATATAATTTCCTCCCCTTAAACGTGGAATCAACCAAGTTATTGGCAAAATGTGGGTTTATAGTATACTGGTGCCTTCGAGAGAAATAGCCGTGTATGTATGTAATTATTGGTATTAGTTCTTCTTTGAGGGGCTCGTGGTCTAGTGGTAACCGACAATGTTAACACATTGCAAAGGTTAAGCAACATCTAGTCAGGCCGGCCTTAGGATGGGTGACCATTTTTTAAGACACTGAGACCCCTCCGTACCTCGGAAAGCACGTCAAGCCGTCGGTCCCGGTTGTCATACGAACATCTATGGCAGTCGTTAGGGGTAGTTGGAGCCCTTAGTCAAAAATCCGACCGGTCTACCTACAGAACTTTGATATCGCCCTTTGATTGTGGTGGTCAGATAGTCGCTTCACGGAAAATATCGAAGTTCAGCCGCATCGCAGTTAGACTGGAAAGTCGACCCCAACAGAGTTGGGAAAAGGCTCGGTAAATGATGATTTTTTCTTCTTTTTTTAAAAATGTGGCTCCATCGATGTTCATCGATCGCCAATGTCAAGGCTCTGCTTGATTAGTTGATAGTCCCGCACAGAAGAACTAGTTATTTCGAACTAGCTCCAGGTGCAGGACAAGAAACGTTTTTCGGTATGTGAGTGTCTGGGAACCCAATTTTTGCGGAGCGCCAGTGGTAACCTAAAAAGCCACCAGGCACGCGCTCAGCAAAAATTGAACTCCTTATCAGTTGAATGTTTTCGAAAAGAGCTTTACCTATTTGAACACTAGATGGCGTTGAATCTGTGTTTTTCAGCCTTCTTGTAAAATATTCGATCAGAGATAAGTATGGCTATTAAACCTATACATTACTACCTACAATATATCTATACATTGAAGCCTAATGACACCGAGTATACATAAATGCCACATTGATATTTTTTCTTAATTTTATAACGACTACTTACTTTTTTTTAAATAAAAGCTAAATAAATAAGACTCAAAAGGCAATTGCTATACACAAATTAATGTAACGAACAGAATAGACAGAGACTTCTTCCGCGTGGAACTCGAGTTATTCCGTATCGGACTGAACCATTACGTAAGGGTAGTTCTCAAAAGAAATACATTTTTCCCTCTTTTGCAAGTTTTTTCTTTGCTGCTTCAGCGTTCACTACTATTGGTAATCGTGATGTTATATTACAACCCCCATCAATAAATGAACTGTTCAACCAAATATTTTTTTAATATCTATCAACAGTTCTTTAAATTTACGCATTCAAGACAAACTCTTCAACTTTACAAAAGTAGGAAATAAATTATAAATAAATCTCCTGGGGTTATTCTTAAGAGAACTCGGGATGCCTATCAATGGCCGATAGGGTGGTATTTAAAAATAAATTGTAAAAACATAAACAAGATTATTCTCCAATCTCCTCACATGATTGTATACCAACAGATTCATTAATAAAGGAATCATGTACGAAACTAAATAAATAAAAATAAATAAACTACTCAGATGGGTCGAGTTCCTTTATCATAACAACTAAAGCTTCATGAGGATATGGCACCTTGAAGATTTGTTCACCATCATCATCACAATAGCTGTCGTAGCGAACTGTTATGATGGGTTCCATGCCAAAGAAGCTGCAGACGCGTTGGGAGAAAGCACCTGTTGCATCCGCTTTGAAGATCTGAAAAAATAATATGAAAGAAGAAGAAAGAAAGAAATAATTCTTTAGTATTCCACGTAACCCTAAGACTAAACAAGCACTTACAGAGGTTACATAATCAAGAAAAATACAAAACTAAAAAAAAAATATTGGACCAAAGGTTTACGTACTGACAATAATAACGTGGAATAAACGGCCGTCCCTCAGCGTAATGCTGTCTGCGTGATGGTGCAAGACAGACAGCGCTGGTTTTTAAGGAAGGCCGGATAGTGGTTTACATAAATATAGTTGAAAAGAAAGAAGTATAGATATTATAATAATATACTTGATTACTACATCCTAGCTATATAATAGTCGTCTCACACAATAAAGAAAAAAATAAATTAGAACTGCCTATTTTTTTTAAGGCTGCCAATGTGAAGCACAGATTAGAGATATCATGTGGACCAATTATATTCTATACTTATACACAGTGAAAGAACCATCGTTTAAAAAAAATATTTTGGACTCAATTTCGATAACAAAAGCGACTGGAAGTATTACTTTGAAAAAACAAACACATTTTTTTATAAAATTCTTAAAATTGAAGTAGTTTCTTTTTTTTAATTCCGCGGCCCGATGCCGCTGCAGCCTACGTCTATTGTCGAGTGCCTCTGGATAGCACTAGGAAGATTTTTTAAGGCAGTGAGCTACTACGAGTACTCATTTGATGTCTAGGCAACTACATTAATTTTAAGATATAAAAAAAGTGTTTATTTTTCAAAGTAATACTGCCAGTCGGTTCTGTTATCGAAACTGAGTCCAATTACCGGTGGTTTTTTCACTGTGTACCTATAGTTATATAAGACCATAGATGTGGACTTTAGAACTTGTATCAAGCAAGAAGAATTTTGTCATTGATAAATTTTTCCCAATTTTGCAATCTGCAACGTTTTCACACTATTTATACTGTCGATTGACACTGGCACTTGGTGGAATCTGCTACACATATTGCACAAAAACACAGTTATACTTTTCCATAATCCAAAAAAAAATATTATAACAGTGGAAAAGTATATGTGTTTTTGTGCAATATGTGCAACGTATTCATTACTGCACCGTCCCTATTGGCCGTAGCGTAATGTTATATAGCCAATAGCCTTATAGAAATCTTAAAGCACTGATATCATTGACTTCAATCTTGCTATGGAATAGTAAAAATGGATATTCTGCTCATAGCATGAATTGAATTTTAACAGATTTGTCTCAAAGTAAAGATGGAACTACTTATTGATTTAATTATTAAAACCAATTACCTTAAAATCCTTGTCTCTGGCTTTTTCAATGCTAAAATTCATAAGTCCTTTCGCCACACCTCTGCCCCTTGACTCTTCACATACGGATATTATCCTGCATTCTAGAATACAATCAACCTAAAAAGAAATATAACAAAGTGTAGTAATTGGCACTCTATGTTAAAGTCATGGACATGGGATCCCGCTTACGCTGATTCATTTATTTCTGGTCATTCCCATTTGGCACCTGTGGGGACAAAGATGGTGGTGACAAATCACCGTTTTTTTTGGTAGGACAGACGCAAGACGTGCCTAATTATTGTAAACATGGACGTGTGAGAATAATGGTGTAACATTTTAAACCTATACTGGTTTTTGACTTCAGATTTCTCTTCAGAACCACCTGTTATCCTTAGAGCCTGGTAGTCATTGGACAAGGACATATTATTTAGTCTTGTCGCTAAATTATGAATATAGAATGCGTGCAACTGATTCAAGTGTAAGAACATTACACACATCATTTTTTAAATATAATTATATTACATTGTGCACAGCCCCTATCATTTCTTGTAACTTTCATTCCATCCTAAGGTTGCCTGGAAGAGATTGCTCTTTAGCAATAAGGCCGCCTGTTGTACATTATATTTCTTAAGACTTGTCTTTTTCTCTATTGTGTACAATAAAGAAGAGTATTTACTTTACTTTACTTTACTTACATCTACGGGTCTACCGGTACGCTAGCCTTCATACCGCGCCTCACAGTTGCTCTTTACCGCCACCGCCGAGTTGAATCTCTACCTATTTATTACATACTTACCCCATATTTGTTGAAAAGATCCAAATCCTTGCTGACATTGTACAGTATCGTGAATATCTTCTTGTATTTCTCGTCGGAGGACTGTTTGATTGCTTCAAGTGACCTTTCGATGTCTCCGGGTCATAAGACGCCATTTAAAGCCACTCCCAGGAGCTGTAACAATTGTAAATTTATACATAACTAGCTTATCACCGTGGCACCACACCGTCACGATATAGTTTTCTCTTTCCCGATTCCCGTGGGAACACATCACCGGGATACAATGTAGTCTATGTTACTCAGGAATAATGTAGCTACATATCCTTAGATCAAAAATACTATAGATATTGGATTCAGTACAAATACAACGCGGAATCTTGGCACTCGAATACTATATAAGTTAATATAAGATCTGTAACTTTTCTGACGTAGCCTGATAATAAATAAATAAATAAAAAAAAATATAGGTAATTATTACAAATACCATCTATAAAATAAACAAGATTGTACATTGATGGTTGACATAGAAATAATTCGTAATAATTAATACAAAAGTACAATGTACAGCGCCGTTGTCGCATCCCTCGAGAGTCAGCAAGCGGAATAGCAACTTAGTACGGGCGCGCGGGTGAAGCGCGCAGGTGTGCAATGACCGAGGTGAAGTGGTGCCGTTTTTAAAGTACTGATCGGTAATCTAGGCATTTTTGATCTAAGTAAATATCAGTAAAAGAATCTTCAAAAACGGTTCTATTACGGAGCCTATTCGATTCAAACAATCAAATCTTTCCTCTTTTTAGAGTTCCGTAGTAAAAGTCTCGGAACCCTTATAGTTTCGTCATTTCCGTCCGTCGTCGTATTTCCTCCCAAACGGTTAGTGCTAGAAACATGAAACTTAGCATGGATATGTATATTTACTACGCCGACAAAGTGCTAAAATAAAACTTTGAAAAAAAAATGTTAATGTACCTCCCCTACAAGTGGGGATGATTTTTTTTTCTTGCGTCTACCCCATCGTGTAGATCCTTAGATAGGTCTCCTTAAAACAATGAGAGGTTGCTAAGACAATTTTTTGATTTAGGTATCTGTTTCCGAGGTATTCAACTTTAAGCGCATTTTTTCGTTAAAACAACCCCCTCCCCCTCTAAAATCTAACCAAATGGTGAACTTTGAAGGAAAACTATAACATGTTTTAAGGTTACAAGTATTGCGCGGTATTTTATGACAGATCACGGCAATGTATGTCCACAAACGCTGTCTGCAGAATAATAAAGGTCTGACCGTCTCGTGGGCTCTTACTCTAATAACTTACAATGTAAACTAACCTTATGTCTATCAACAGCAGCCACAGAGTACCCATCGCTGATTGTGGCGACACACATCTGCTCTAGGGCTTCGTGACCCTCGCCGCGCTGGCACAACGACACCGCCTTATTCAGCGGCTCATCCGCAAAGAAGTTGTCACGGAGGTGCTGGATAACCTCCTCCGTCATGTCCGGTTCAATTTCTATGTACTGCAACGGCTGGAGACATTGTTCTCTAGTTGGATGTAAGGATATACGAAAAATTGCTAAGGGACCTAACAAGTTCTCCGAGGAGCAGGATATACTTTAAACATTTGCTGAATGGACGTGGTTCTGCCAATATACGTCCAAAGTTCTCACGTACTTTTCCATTTTTGTTTTATCTACTTATCACTGACCGTTTTCACCTCACAGCATCATTAGATAGGTAGGGAGAACTCCTGGACGGCTCCTAAAGCCGAAAAGCCGTTGAATCAGTGTGAAGAAGCACGACAATTTGTTGCTACTGCCGCGGTTAGGAAGCTTATCCCAATTGAAGTGCAGGGGGAGAGTGCCAACATCCAGAGTGTTGTGCAGTTCGTCGTAGAACACAATGTGAATTTGGAGGTAAGTGTCCTGTTGTCGGGAACTTCCCCCTACTTTAACTTCACTCAAAACTTGCTGAGTTATTTATTTATTTTATTTTATTTTATAATTTTTGTACATACACACAAACAAAAAAACAAGAAACTGAAGTACAAAAGAATAAAGTGAGTATAGTACAAGGGCACTACTTATTCCTAAAGGAATCTCTTCCAGCAAGCCTGAGAAGAGAAGTAAGAGTGAAAAGGCTAAGTGTGTGCAGTGCAAGTAAATAAATAAACCTACATAAACTATGGGTGCTGTAATATATACATAAGTAAATATATACTGCGCTATACAGGGTGTTACGTAAGGGTTATATCAACCCGAAGCCAGCACCATCAGCTGGTCGACCAGAACCCGTTTCGATATGTAGCGACCGCCACAGAAGAAAAAAAAAGTTCATAAAAACAACATTATTACCGAATAAAATACACACTATGTTTAACAACACTAGAACTAAAATCAGCTGCTTCGGTCATCGACATCAAAATAGGTACAAATAATGCGCGCCTGTGAAAAGTCTTCCGTCCGACTTTCCTTCCTGGTAGGAACATTTTGTCTCTGTTTCGCATCAAGCGATGCCGCACGAAGCCTTCGGTCGGCGTCGGTCGGCGTTTGAAGTTTCCTAGAATTTTATTTAAAATCATTTAGCAAGGTCACAGGTCAGTTCAGTTGCATTCTTTGCTTTGTGCAGTGAGATAGCTAAATAGTTGTTTAGCGTGTTAATTTGTGAGTTGTGTCAAGTTGTGTGTGATAGTGATTGTGTTGTGTAGTAATGGCTCTGAGTAACAAATAGATGATGCTTTGTGTAGGAGCATCAGAAGGCAATTGGAGCGCTGCCCGGGAGTTGTACCTACCGTGAGTTTTGATACCTAAAAATACTGTGTACGCAGTCGAGCCGAAGCCGCATTTAGCACTGTTACACAAGAAATTAACCTTTCCTGTAAACACGTAAGATTTTTTCTAAAATTGGAGACAGAGATTTTACTATCACTTGCATGTGGTGTACCTGTCGAACCACGGACGAGGATCTGGGGAAACACAACTATGTGTTGGTCAAAATTTTATTTACATAAACAAAAATAATCCTTTAAGGACGCCCACACCGCCGCGACGCGGCGACGCCCGCGCCACCGCCAAGGGCATTGTACATACGTACCATGCGCTCATTGTCTAGTTGTAGCTACGTCAAGCCGTAGCGTTGGGACACGTTTGTTTTTCTTCTTTGGCGGTCGCCATATATCAAAACGGGTTATGGTCGACCAGCTGATGATGCTGGCTTCGAGTTGATATAACCCTTTTGTAACACCCTGTATATACAATACTGGTTATGTTAAAGTATCCGAGAAATGGTGCTAAATTTCATACATATTATATAAGCGTATTCGTGGTGGATTAACAAAAATACTTCCTGAATCTCATTATCTAACCCAACACAACGTACATTAGGCTCATTAACCTAAAAGCTTTTTATTGACTACGCTTAACCGCCGGGAACCGAGTGGTTTAATGCGGCATCTATACATCGATACAGACATACATAACACCTATATCCGCGAAGGGGTACGCAAAGGTACACATTATCTTAGTTGTACACACCCATAGTTTGCATGGATTTTTGTTGGTTCCACGTAATAGACGTTAAATACGTAATATGGCACTATAGAAAAACCGTAACCACCTGTAATTTAATATTCGAACAGCCAGGTCAGCTGTTACAAACCACTTAATAGTATCTCAGCAGTCCGAGCATCTCAATAAATGCATATGAAAGCTATATACAGCACTTACATAAAACAGTCAATTCAAAAAAAAACTGCCTGTATATTTGTTGTGGCGAATCTGCAATGGATAGGCCGATTTTAACGGTACTTTATCTGGCAGTTAGCTAATATTACGAGTATAAGGAGTTAATTAGGCTATTTTTATGTCAAGAATATATTCGCGTGGTTATTGGAAACTGAAACTGAAGAGGTTCTAGAAAGTCTACTCCCCGGTAACAATAAAGGCCTATTTGACCTATTATTTGGAGGGTTGTGGCGAAATTTAGGCGTAATAAGCACGTATCTCTAGTGATTTGTGTCTGTCTGTCATTATCAATGTTGGAGTTACGGCGTCGATGTGATAAACTAGATAATAAAACATGACAGTCATCCATTGTTGTTGTTGTATAAGTCGTCTGAGCGATAGGGAGCGGAACCGAGCGGAGATGTTGATAATTAATCACTTCATACGGCTCGTCGCCGACAGGCTGCTGTTACAAGGACGAGGCAAGAAGCTGGGAAACTTGGAGAAGGCATTAAAACACGCCATAGACTAAAGCCCATCATCGAGAGGTCGATCCTATCACATAAAACTGTGACAGTTTGGATTAAACGTATTGGAGCACATACACGTACAATAGCATCAGTATTTTCCCGGTTCAGTCTCTCCGGTCGAAAGTTGTGATCTTACCTTCAGGTCAAATTACGATACGAGTTTGCATCCAGTCAGGTAAATGTATATTACAGACCTAACAGTCCACTATCCGTTCGCCGTACGATGTGGGGCTGTCAGTTTGTTGATAAGGTCGTAGGTAGACTACAAATTCAAGGCTTGACAAGCGAGCGAATACCCGTCGGCTGACTGCAAGCGATCTGTTGTGGGGCCCTTAAGAGTAATTATGTGCTAACTCTCAAATTATGGGCTAGGAGTTCCACATGATTCGTCCTTCTGCCGTCGTAGTGGGATGGTGCCAAGACAAAAATGCTACAGCTTTGGTGGCAGAGTCACGTATTGAAACAATGACAAGACCACAGCCGAAAACCTTGAAATTGCAATTCAACTTTTACGTCAATATGCAATTCTCCCGTCCCCTGCAATGCAATTTTAAAGCATGCCTCCATTGAAAATTTTGTGATTTTCCAAATTAAAATATTTAAAAAGTTTAGCACACGCAACTATTTTACCGCATCCATTTGTCGTACATCTCGGCAATTTATTGAATAGGCTTTGTCTGTGGGGTGTGGACGTGAAATGGAGAGCGGGAAGGGGCCGGGAGGGTAGGGGGGTACATTCCTCTCGTGTTCGGGAAGCCTTTAGATATTGCTCTCATTAAACGAGACCTTTTGGACAAGCTTCGAATTGATTACGAACTTTCTAGCAATGAGGCTTATTAATTATATTGGTGTAACTAGCTGCTTCGGTGGCATGGTCGGTAGTGCATCGTCTTTCGACGCCGGAGTTTCGGGTTCGATTCCCGGGTCGAATGAAATATTTGTGTGATGCACAAATGTCTGTTTCGGAGTTTGGGTATTTTCGATGTATATTTAGTATGTATTTAGCGCCATTGCACCACGTAAGTATCATTATAATTAGTTTGAACTCAATATATTCACTAAGAAAGTTTAGAGTTTTCTTCTATTATCCTGTTCACCCCTATCAATCATATCATAGTGTTGGGGACATCCCCAATAAAGCCGTTGGTACCGGTTTGTCATACGAACATCTATGGCAGTCGTTTGGGTATATGGAGCCCTAAACCAAAATCCGACCGGTCTAACTACAGAACCTCGCTATCGCCCATGAGTTGTGGAGGTCAGATGGCAGTCGCTTCACGGAAACTATCGAAGTTCAGCCGAATCGTAGTTAGAGTGGAAAGCCAACCTCAACTAGGTTAACCCAAAAAATTATGTTAAAGAAGACATTAAAAGCCATTTAAATCGCTATATAAAAGTAAAAATATTTGAATGAAAGTACGCTTGTCATCCATTGCCGCACTCGGAAAACGTGTAACTGTAAACTGCCGACACTGTAGCAATTGCTACGGCGTAGCCATTATGGCGTAGCACATTTACAAAATGTTTTGTAGCTAAATATCCCTAAACCAGAGTAGTCAGTACCAGTATTTTTTTTCTGATGTATAAAGAAGGTTATTAGAACACGAGTTAGAAATCCTTTAAAGAAACAAACCTCGAGTTTCTGTTATAGTATCCTACGAGGGTTCTAATGTCTAGTTGTGTGCAGTTTCATGAAATGAAATGAAATGAAATGATTTATTTATTTGTACAGGTCACTAAATGGCTCTTACAAACGTCAGTAAGTACTTAAAATAAAAAAAATGTAATTGCTTCTATATTTACATGTACTGCCAGATTCGCAAAGCAATAAGTAGAACCGAGAGAAAGTACCTGGCAATAAAACTCTCGGTCACTCTTTTTCAATAATTAACTCATTTACACATTTTCTTAAGACTAAATGTGGACGAATGTACATTGGTCCCGTGTCAAGTGAAGTGACTTTATCTAATCTGATACCTTACAACGCATTCTAATGGTAACAATAAATATAACAAAACGTCATTGTATACAAAGCACTGTACAGAGCCTTTGAAAGCTGCAACTGACGTCAGAGAAACAGAGCGTATATAATTATGAGTGCTGGGAGTGACAAACAGATTTATTTTATTGCAAAACTAATGTTAGCATACCCTTTTAGGAATACATTATGAAATGACTCACTTGTACAGATATTCTACAATTTTTTAATTATTAATAGGAGCTGACCGGTTTTGCTCTATGACATCTCATATTATACTTTATGTTATTAACACATAACAGAAAGTAGATGAAGTAGAGTAGAGAAAGTATATGAAGTGTTTTTAAAATATGTGACGTGAATTAGTGTAAAACACCTTTGAAGATGCCATAGAGCGAAACCGGTCAGGTACTATTAATAATTAAAAAATGGTGGAATATCTGTACAAGTGAGTCATTTCATAATATATTACTATATGTTCCACCAAGTGCCGACAATCGAAAGCATAAATTATATTTAGCCTTTTAGGGTTCCTTACCCAAAGGGTAAAACGGGAACCCTATTACTGAGACTTTGCTTCGTCCGTCCGTCTGTCTTGGGCTGTATCTCATGAACCGTGATAGTTAAAAGGTTGAAATTTTCACAGATGATGTATATCTGTTGCCTCTATAACAACACATACTAAAATACAGAAAATAATAAATATTTAAGGGGGTTCCCACACAACAAACGTAATTTTTTTGGCCGGTACGGAACCCTTTTTGCGAGATTCCGACTCGCATTTGGCCGATTTTTTAGGTAGCATACTCTTTGTTAAATGTATATCTATGACTAGCTAAAAAGTAGCCTATGTTACTCAGGGTGAATGTAGCTTTCCAATGGTGAAATATTTTTTGAAATCTGCACAGTAGTTTTTGAGTTTATTCATTACAAAGATACACACAAAAATACAAATCTTTCCTCTTTATTGACTGAGGGAGCGAAGCGATCGAAGGCTCCGTTTCAACTTGCAGACTGGGGAGAATTTCTTTCGTCTGTACCTCTACATCTACGGGTCCTGTCAGATCATGTTTGCGGCCGTATTTATCAACCGATTTGCATGAAACTTTACACACACACTCCTTACTTACAATGTATAACATTTGAATGATATTTTTTGGATTGGATGACAAATGAAAGAGTCATAAAGAAACTTGAAGAAGAAATTTTCTAAACAAAGCCGCTCCCGAAGTCTACGGTTCACAGAACCACTAGTAATAGTAGTATAGATGAAGGTTTTTGTGTACATAATGTGTCAAGCGGGCAAAGTCACGGGCGTCCGCTAGTACTAATATAAAAGTAAGCAGCTAATATCTGAAAAAGTTGGACCGATTTAACTGATTTTCTGAGATGGAACCCGGGGTTGCATGTACTAAACGGTACTCACCTCCATCTCGAACTTATAATGGAATAATTTCTGGGGGTGTGTCACTAAGGTCACAAAACTTATAGTGTGACCTAGGTACCTATTCCACAATTTTGTTATTATTAATAGGACCTGACCGGTTTCGCTCTATGGCATCTCATATACTTTCTGTTATTAACACATAACATTTGAATGATATTTTTTGGATTGGATGACAAATGAAAGAGTAATAAAGAAAATTGAAGAAGAAATTTTCTAAACAAAGCCGCTGCCGAAGTCTACGGTTCACAGAACCACTAGTAACAGTAGTATATATGAAGGTTTTTGTGTACATAATGTGTCAAGCGGGCAAAGTCACGGGCGTCCGCTAGTACTAATATAAAAGTAAGCAGCTAATATCTGAAAAAGCTGGACCGATTTAACTGATTTTCTGGGATCGAACCCGGGGTTGCATGTACTAAACGGTACTCACCTCCATCTCGAACTTATAATGGAATAATTTCTGGGGGTGTGTCACTAAGGTCTCAGTTACGCAGTACACCTATAAAAAGAAATATGTTTTATTAAATATGAAGTAGGTACTATCTATTTATAAAGAATAGTACATTTAATAATAATAAATACGAGTAAATATTTTGGACATTCTCACACAACGTGCGTCATCTAGCCCAAACTAAGCTATAAGCTTGTACTATGGGATCTAGACAGTAACAACAATTGAGAAACATACTTTTATATTTCTAAACACATACATAATATACATAGAAAACACCCAAACTCCGAAACAAACATTTGTGGATCACACAAATATTTGATTCGACCCGGGAATCGAACCCGAGATTATAGCAATGATCGGGAAATAGGCAATTGCAGGTCGAGTATGAGTTTGAAGGCCGAGTCGTAGGCGAGGACGAGACCATTGCCATTTCAGCCTAGGAATATAGGTACCTATATCAAATACCGATGGCATAACACAGGGTCTGGGTAAATATTTGAAATGCCCACCCAATGTGATGCATGACCGTGATAGTATCGACAGTCAATCGACATATTCAACCAATGATATCGCAGAACGTTAGGGTCACGTGACTCAATTAATATATTTTCTGCAATATTATTGGTTAACGACTGAGGTCGACGAATGTCCAACGACCAACGACATGACAACTGATGAGATCGAGATGAGATTGAGTTAGAGAGTTGGAAAATCCGACAAATATCCTTGCTTTGGGGAAGTTGCATTTTTATAAATAATATAAAACAATAAGCAATACTAGTTAAGTCAGTCTTAGGATGTGTGACCATTTCTTAAGACATTGAGACCCCTCCTCCTTACTTCGAAGAGCACGCGCCGCCCGTCGCGTCGGTCCCCGGACCATACGAACATGACTGAATTCTATAACGCCATGGATTGTGTTTGGTCAGACGGCAATCGCTTCACGAAAAATACCGAAGTTCAGCCCAAAAGTTACCTACGAGTGGAACGCCGACCCTAACTGTTCATTGGATGATATGAATATTTGCCAGATCGGGGGTGCAACAATTGTAATAAAAACCTATGTACCTTAATATAATATACCTATAATCTCCCTCCTACAACTTATATTAAGTACCTATGTGCTAAATCCTAAATGAAAACGAAAACCAACAAGAAAACAAATAAAAAAAACATTACATTTACCCTAAATCGCATTTCTCTCAAAGAAATCAATCCCCGAAAATTTATTCGTTTACGATTAAACACCAAAGTTACCGTGCTTACAGTACGACTAATAAAATCTTCAATAAAACACACCCAAAGACAACCCTAGTTTTACTACATTGTTACAACTACATACTAATATATGTAGTAGTAGAATGTAGTATAGTAATATCCTACTAGTAGAAATGTGTAGTACAAAATGTAAAATTTACTTACCGCGTCCGACGCCGGTGGGGTCCGACTGCGCACTGATAAGCCGCGGCTGCCTGCCTGACCTCCCCCGTACATACCCGCCCCACAAACCTAGCATGACGCAAACGGTAAGCTTTTCGTCAAATATTTATATCAAGCTTTTCCTACTTGATGAAACCTTCAGATGGATTAAGTTCGTAACATTTTGCTTGAAAGAAAGTTAGTTCATCGATTTTTAAGTCCGAGATAGTCCGAGATGCCCAGGACTTTAATTGGTTGTGCTATAGCGACTAGCACGTAAGATTTTGGTTGCCTTTCATCAACATTTCATCGCAAGGCAACGGGTTACAATTTTTTTTTTTTCAAAATTAATAGAGCTCCTACCTTTTATTAAATTTATTCGGTAATTTTGGACATAACCTATTATATGTGCGCCCGGTGGCTTGCCCCCTCTTACGTGGGACCAAAAAAACTGGCACCTTGCTTTGTAAACAGTATAAGAACTATTATACACCAGGCAATTGTTATTACTTGAATACGAAGATACAGATTTATAGATGTTACGAATAATGCTCGGCGATGATGCCTGGAATATTTCAGGTTAGGCCATGCTAGGTTTGTAGTCGGGCCGCCCAGTTGCATAGTTTTATATCTGCCTAGACGTACAAAGTACTACGTTGAGTTTTATATTACCGATTGATTCTAGAATAGGTATAGGTACTATAGGCAGTGATTGGTTCTCTGTGAAAAATCTCGGCTGATGAAAAATGAAACTCTTGTACTAGGTCGACATTATGAGAACTAGATAAATGAAAGAAATTATAGGAATTTACTTATTTATAGAACCTACCCATTTATAGATAGTTTTTATTTGTATATTTATACATATTATCATACATATTATCACGCCTATATTCCCGAGGGGTATGCAGTGGTGCATTACATACCTATATTTTGCCAGTAATCTGGTACCACGTAATAGGGGACAAGCCTATTGCCGTTCCCGGGCACTTTAAAAATTCATATCCACTCTGTAATTCTTAACCAAAATGCCATATAACCTTATAATACGATATAATAAACCTACATATGAGGATCCTTCAAATATTTGTTCCAAGCCGGGGCTAGCTTAGGCTCTAGGACCAAAAGTTGTATCCATCCCTACCTCCCAACGTAGGCCAGTTCACTAATATCGGTATTAAAGCCAAACTACGAGTATATTACTTATTATTTTATATTTAGGATCCTACTAAAAATATTACAAACTAGCTACCTAGCTATAATAGCTTATAGGACGATAACTTCTTTTGAGGCCACCAGATTTAGATGAAACAGCATTATGTCGTCAGCCCTGATGAGCAGAGCTTATTGACCGAGCGAAGCGTCTCAGTTTTAACTAGAGGACTGGCCGATTTGGCGTTGTTGGTATGTGTGTCAGTTCCGGTCTACAGGTCGCATTTTTAAGCCGATTTTCATGAAATTTGGCACAAGTGTTCTTTGTTGCAAGGCGCAACATTTGCCGAAGGGATTTTTCGATTGGGGGGAAAATTAGGGGAGAAATGGAGGGAAAATGACCAAGACACCACTAGCCCGAGACATCTAATTTTGTGATCGACTTACGGCGTCACCAGGCGCCCAGGCGAATGGAGGATAAGTTAGCATCTTCATTTCTCATAATTCAATTACAAACTAGACATTAAAGGCTAATAAGTAATTTAAATATGACTTAATTTGCTAAAAACTTACAATGTCAAGAATGTGTCCATTGGCGCTTTTCTTATTGTCTCTATTATAATGCAAAGACAATTTGTTCTTGTGTTCTTGAGGAATAGCACTCACTGCACTATGTAACACTAATTACACTAAACCAACTCAAAGGGCTTAGATCTCTTTAGTCTTCTTATTAGGGCCGTGGTGTCAAAAAGTTGGATGGAACGTTCACATGTTAAAATTCAATCTATATCTATTCTATATCTATATACTTTTTTTTTTTAATTCCGCGGCCCAAGGCCGCGTCCGCTCTAACGTCCGTTGCCGGGCGTCTCTGGTTACTAGCAGAGGGTATGTCCACTGGCACCCGGCGGACTTTGACCACCTCTGTGGTCTCTGCGTGTGTTTGGTCGGGACGAGAATCCCGCGTCATTGGGGTCGGGTTTTATCCCGCGTCAGTGAGTGAATCTGGTTGCGTGCTATGGGGCAAAGGCCCCGCAGCAGGCTACCCTTCTAGCCTGCTTCTGTAAGGACGGTGGGTGGCGATCCCGCCGTCCTCAGGCCCCGATCATGGAGGACGATAATCTTGGGCGTAGTCGCGTAGTCTGGGGCGGCCTGGCCGCTGACTACGGAACTCGGCGGGGAGGGTACGCTCCCTCTCCCTCCCGGCCGCCTCCTTCGCGAGCATGACTTGCTCGCAGAAGGACACGGCCGCGTTCCACATACTCCCGCTGGATGCCATGGCTTCAAGCATGGTCCCCAGCGAGAGGGTATCCACGCCCAGACCCACTACGAGGTTCCGGCGCTGACTGGCCCACGCTGAGCACTCCACCAACGGGTGGAGTGCGGTGTCGTCGTCGGAAACCTCGCAGTGTTGACACGGGGGTGTGACCTCACGATGCATGCGAAACAGATAGCTACCGAAGCATCCATGCCCGGCAAAGATCTGCGTCGCACGGTACGTGAGGTCACCATGCTGCCTCTGCAGCCAATCGTCCATAATATCTATATACTTATAATAAATCTGTAGAAGTGAAAATTCTGTACATTGAAAACATTAAAAAAATAAAAAAAAAAAATGGCGGGCGGTGTTACTAGACCGACACCGAACCCAAAAAGGTGATTAAAAAATTTTTTGTCTGTCTGTCTGTTCAGGCATCACGCAAAAACTACCGGTTCGATTACGATGAAACTTGGTATAATTATTCTTTAATATCCTGGGCACCACACTGGGTACTTTTTATCCCGGAAAAGTATGTACAAAAAAAATTAACTTAATTTTGCGGTTCGATCCCTTGAGCCGATTACTGTACCAACCGCAAATAATAAGTTTGTCGTAGGTTTTTTTTATGTTAGTTTCGCCAAAATGACGCCGCCCACCTGGTGGTAAGTCGTGACGACGTCTAGCGATTGTGGGCCACTCTCACAGCACAAAATACTATAGAGAGTGGTCCTCAACTTGACGACCTACTGATGTGCCTCTTCACGCCACTTAAAGAACCCAGGGTTATAGGTGGGAGGAAACACGTGCACAGGCAGGGCGTTCCAGGCCACTATCGTTCGGCAGAGAAACGAACGTTAAAACGTTCGGTCCTCGCGAACGCTGATCCACTCTGCCCGGCACGCGTTGTTCGAAATCGGAAGAAAGAGGGTGGTATCAGATTGAAGAGCTCTTCAGAACAGGTTACGTCACCCGCAGTGCAGTTCACTAAGGGGCGCTGCACACGGCTAAGATACTATAATATTTTAACTTAAAATACAATACAATGGTAAGTAAAATGTTTTAAGAAAAAACTTTTTAAAATTATATAATAGCATTAATTTTTCGCAGAATCAAAAGGACAACAAAACGTCGACAATTGTTTCGCCTCTAAACGAGGCATTATCAAGACTGTCTCAGAGAGAACAGCAAAATTCTTGGTTGGAACGTGTTTGCTTATAAGTAAACGCGTGCAAATTTCATTATCGCGATGTAGGATTCTTTACAATAACTAATGTGGGTAGAAACCTCAGATCATGCTAACTAAGTTCCAAAAATAGGTATTCACCAATACTTGACCTTATCTGTTTGATTTAATTACTGTCTCTTGAACAACAACAGTTTTTTTCTACAGAGGAATGGTTTGGCTATGGGATCGCCACTCAGTCCTTTAATAGCTGAAATATTTATGGATGCATTCGAGACTAACCACATAGGTTGGGAACGTTCATGTCTTGTACTATTTTAGATATGTGGATGATATTATTATATGTTGGACAGGACCAAAACGTCAGCTCAGTGTCCTTGTCTCCAAGTTGAACTCAGTACACCCTAGAGTTGATTTTTCACTAGAGTTGGAGTCAGATTCCACTCTCAATTTCTAGGACCTTTCAATTACTAGAAGGAACGGTGTTCATGAGTTCCGTATCTATAGGAAACCAACAGTTACAGACACAGTTATTCCTTACTTATCCAATCATCCATGGCAACATAAAATGGCAGCTTTCCACAGCTTACTGAGCAGGTTACTGGCGGTACCGTTGAGCCCACAGGCATTTGGTGAAGAATTGTCCATCATTTGCTACATAGCACAAAGTAATGGCTATGACGTAGGAATGGTTCACTCATTATTAAATAAAAAACGTAGAAAGGCTAGTTTTCATTTATTATATCCGATTCAAGATCCACCTAGGAAGTACACGGCCTGTTTGCCGTTCGTGGGTCCCGTCTCGTTGAGTATAGCTAAGATCATGAGGGAAAGTAGTATATTTGTTGCTTTTAGAACTCAGAATGCCTTGAGGGAGCTGTGTAATGGCAAGGATTCGGTGTCGGTCTCACGCAGATCAGGTGTTTATTTGTTGAGTTGTGATGAATGTGGTTTGAAGTATGTGGGACAGACTGGCAGGTCCTTCGATATTAGATATAAGGAACATAGAGCGGCGTCCCGCAATGGTTGTCCTGAAAGGTCCCTCTTCGCGAAGCATCTTCTTGACACTGGTCATTCCTTGAACAATAGTAACACTTTTAAAGTTTTACGTTTATGTGAGAAAGGGTTCAAGTTAAGTGTTTGGGAAAGGCTAGAAATAGTTAGAAGAGATGCGGACACCTTACTCAACGAACAAATAGATTTTCACACATCTCCCTTACTTAATCTGTTTGCGAACAGACAGACACATTAATTGTTGTTGGTTTGTGTATGTTATTTGGGTTTTCTATGCAACTTATCAAGAGACAGTAATTAAATCAAACAGATAAGGTCAAGTATTGGTGAATACCTATTTTTGGAACTTAGTTAGCATGATCTGAGGTTTCTACCCACATTAGTTATTGTAAAGAATCCTACATCGCGATAATGAAATTTGCACGCGTTTACTTATAAGCAAACACGTTCCAACCACGAATTTTGCTGTTCTCTCTGAGACAGTCTTGATAATGCCTCGTTTAGAGGCGAAACAATTGTCGACGTTTTGTTGTCCTTTTGATTCTACGAAAAATTAATGCTATTATATAATTTTAAAAAGTTTTTTCTTAAAACATTTTACTTACCATTGTTTTGTCATGGATTTTCGCCAAGTAACGCCTGTTTCTATCCAATATTTAAAATACAATATCGCTCGCCATACAATTCAATGGACTATCACACACGACGAAGATAATAAATAATATTTCATATTTTCGTATCTTAAGATGAATTTTTAAGGTATATATATATATAATAGAATTTCAAATTATCAAAAGTTGTTGCACAACTATAGGTATTAGGATGAGCTCTAAAAGAAAATGTTCTATTTTAACACTAATCTCCATACAAAGTTACTTATTGGATTTGTTTCTCGGCTTGAATTGTTCTAAATTAAGGTCAAGTTTGAATAATTTTAAACAGAATCCTATTTTAAGTCCTGGTTGTGTTGTAAACTTACTTCTCTTTGTTCTGCAACTGAGAAAAGTACAATACGGTTTAGAGATACGAGTAATATTATATAATTCAAGCGCGCAAACACCGAAAGGTGCCACACAAGCGGTAGAATTACCCATTTTAATTGGGCAAACAATTTTTAGATATTTTTTCATTATTTTAGATTTATATTTCTCATTGTATTTGAAATTCAAAATAGCACAGAATAACATGAGTGCTATACTGTATAAATTATTCGCATACACAACTAAAGATGCTACTCACACCACACTCACCTTACTAAACACAAAATTACACACAATATCCTTATTATTCAAATTATATTGTCATCCCTTTAAAGCTATCACTTACATCACACCTAGTCAACTATATTCACAATCACACACAGTACACTCCTTTTACACCAGAGTCATATATAAACAAAACATCCTTTATAATTTAATAACAATAATAATACAGATAGAAATATATACACATACTTTGCACTTTCTATATAATAGATCACATTCAATATATCACTTTTACACAAAAAACATATCTAAACAAAATAAACCTCGTTACTTATACACAACAATAATACAGGTAGAATTAATTGCACATACTTTATACTTTCTACATAATGGATCACTCAAAATATACTATCTTTACACTATAAGCATTTATAAACAACATATTCATCGTTACGTATACCTTACTACAACAATACATTTAGAAATAATTACACATATCTTACTCTTTTTTAATTAATGGATAGTACAATTCAAACTTTACAAGACTTGGACACCACTGAAGTGGCTCAAGTATTTGAATACTCAATACCGGAATTTTGTCAACAAATTAAATATAACAACGACGATTTTTCTATCATATCGCAAAACATTAGAAGTGTATATTTAAATTTCGATGACTTCAATCTAAACTTATCTTACCTAAAAACTAACATCGACATGATTATCCTAAGTGAATGTCGACTAAAATCGGATAGACCTATACCTCAATTAAAAGACTACACATCATATCAAACTACTAATCACATAAATAGCGCTGACGGAGTCGTTGTCTACATTAAAAACTCACATAATGTCACTGTAAAAGAAGTACTTCTGACACACGCTTCTTGTCTACAAGTTGATATATCATGTGATCTTACAGTTTTTGGCATATACAGATCCCCCTCACATTCAGACTCAGGAGAATTCACAAACTCCCTGAGCGAGTACCTTGACAGTATTAATTTACACAGAGCCATTATAATTGCTGAAGACATAAACATAAACACTATTTACAGACATACAGAACAATCTCAAGAACGAACAAACAGATTAAATTATCTAAATATGTTAGCAATGCATGAAATCCTTCCCGGCCACTGTCATCCCACCAGAGACAAAAATTGCCTAGATCACTACAACCTGAAAATAAACCACAAATACGAATCCGCAACTATAGCTATCATAAACACAACCATAACAGACCATAGCATGATTTATTTAAAGATGACGAAGCAAACACCAGTAACATCTTCCCATAGGAAAAAAATAACAAACATAGATTTTGACTTAGCCCTTAACAATCTTAAAGAATGTGATTTATCTGAGCTTTACAGTATAACAGACCCCAATACTCTTACATACAATCTGATAGACACACTTCAATCCTGTCTAAGAGCCGCAACGACTACATCATCTATCTCACACAAAACTAGGCTAGTCAAACCCTGGATGTCCATTGGCCTTTTACGCTGCATTCTTAATCGTAACAACATGCAGAAGAAGCTAAAACAAGACCCGTTTAACGAAATATTAAAAATTTCTTATAAAAGATATCGTAACTTTTGTCATTGCATTATTAAAAAACAAAAGCGTAAATACGAAAAAGACTTGCTCGTAAAATCACAAAAAAACTCAAAGATGCTCTGGAAAACTATTAACAACATAACTCAACGAAAAACCCCTAATTCAAAAAACTGTGACTTAATAATATCTGAAAATTCCCCTCAAAGATCCGTAAATGCAGTAAACAAATACTTTGCTAACATAGGAAGTCTATTAGCGAATGACGTAATATCAAACCAAAACGCTGCTCTATACGATTACACTAGTAGTACTAAAACAGCTCCTGTGTTCTCTTTTGTGTTACTTAAAACTGACCCACAAGAAGTTAGCTCGGTGATACTCTCATTAAAAAATGATAGTGCACCAGGTTGGGACCAAATACCAATAGGTTTCTTAAAGATGGCCCATACTATAGTTTCACCCATACTATCCCATTTAACGAACTTATGTTTTGAGCAAGGTATTTTTCCAGTTGCCTTAAAGCACGCGCTTATTACACCTGTGTACAAAAACGGAGACAAAACTGACCCTTCTAATTACCGCCCGATATCAGTACTTACCTCAACCTCAAAAATAATAGAGAAACTTATAAATACACGCTTAATAAGATACTTGACAAGCCAAAAAGTAATTTCAACGTCGCAGTTTGGTTTTAGGCAGGGTCTTTCCACTGAGGATGCAGTTTTGAGCCTAGCCTCTTCTGTGATAGAAAAAGTTGATGGTGGGAAAAAGTGTATGGCTGTTTTTCTTGATGTAAAAAAGGCCTTCGATACAGTCTCGGTTCCTATTCTTCTGACCCGTCTGGAAGACTTAGGGATAAGAGGAGCACCCCTTGACTTGTTTAAAGAATACCTCAACTGTCGGCGACAACAGGTCAAGATAGGGAATTTCACCAGTTCAGAGGAAACGGTCTCTTATGGCGTAGGGCAAGGGTCTGTTATAGGACCCACGCTGTTTCTTATTTATATAAATAGTCTGTGTAATCTAAAAATAAAGGGCGGCCAAATTTTCTCATATGCTGACGACACAGCCATTGTTTTTGCGGGTAGAACATGGGGTGACGTACAGCAACTAGCAGAGAGTGGTCTAGTGGAGGTAGCATCATGGCTTCGACAAAGTCTTTTGACATTAAATACAGCAAAATCAAATTTCATATGTTTCTGTAAATATAATAATACCCAACCTCCGGTTGAGTACAGGGTTAAAATTCATTGTTGTGGGAACATACAAAATGCCAGTTGCTCATGTGCTGAAATATACAAAGTTCAGTTTACTAAATATCTTGGGGTTATGTTGGATCAGCGTCTGTCGTGGAATACACAAATAGAACTAGTTATGAGTAGAACCAGAAAGTTAATCTGGATATTTAAAATGCTGCGTCATGTTGTTGCTCGTGAACTCCTCCTACAAATCTATATTGCTTTAGCTCAATCGGTCATAACTTATTGCATACCAGTCTGGGGCGGAGCAATTAAAACTAAGTTTTTGGACCTAGAAAGAGCTCAGAGATCAGTATTAAAAGTTATGTTATTTAAGTCTTATAGGTACCCTACAGACGAATTGTATCTAAGTGCTGAAGTCTTAACAGTAAGAAAGTTATTCTCCTTCACCTTATACTTAAAAAGCACAAATCTTTGCCATATGACCCTTCGAAGGAAAAGGGAAGAAGAAAACACAATGTTGCCACAACACTTGCTGTTAAATCTAAATTTGCTTCACGACAGTATCCGCGCCAGTCGTCATTTATTTACAATGCTGTTAATAGGGACCTGCAAATATATCCCCAAAGACCAAAACAATGTAAGAAGACATTGACTGACTGGCTGAAATCATTAAGTTATGACCAGGTAGAAACTTTATTACAGCAACTGTAACGCACTCTCTTTCATATAATCTCACTTACACACATACACATACACACATACGCTCACATACACACACATAAACACACACACACACACATACACTTTTTATTTAAGTTTATAGTGTTATACCTTAGTTATACTTTAGCTTATTACCTAGAATATTTTGGTCTATTGTTTACTTTTGGATTTATAACGTATACAAGAAAACATGCAAACTGTACATAGTTTATAGAAGGTCTGTTGGAGGAGCGGGTTCTCCTGATACAAGCATATATTTGCTTAAAAGGAGATCTCCAAACATGTGTAAGATGTACCTATAAGAAACCGAAAATAAACAATTTATTTATTTATTTATTTATTATAATAGAAGATATAATAGAGAAACTGTTGTAGCCCCCTTCAACAACAGTTTCTCTATTATATCTCTCTCTATTTACGAACGTAATAAAACCCAAAACAATGGTTTTTAGAACTTTTGTCTGTTTGTCTGAATGTTTGACACTCTAATCTCAGAAACTGCTTAACCGATTTGAATTTTTGATTTGAATTTGCGGTTTGAAGAAAGAAAGAAGAAAGAAAAGAAAAATGTGTTTATTCTTAAACAGATATGGCGATAACAATACACAAGTAAAATATTAGAAGTAGGTTAAGGACAGGAAAATCGTAGGTGTATGCTAGTACACGCCACATCTGCCTAGAAATTGGTCTCCTCTCAGCTTATGCTGACGTGGGCAGACCCACATTTGCCAGCGCTGGTTTTCAGAGGAGGCCAGTGACACTTTCTGTTTCTGTTTGGTTTTCAATCGGTTCATAAATAAAAAAGTTATGTAGATAGATAAAGTAACACGCAGGCGGAGCTGCGGGCAACAGCTAGTAATAAATCATCATAAATAATAAACATCACAAATAATAAACACCATAATAAATCAGTAACTGGTGATCAAGAAAGCTATAACACGCAGGCGGAACTGCGGGCAACAGCTAGTTAGAAAATAAAACTATTAAGCATGTACCTAAGTACCTATCTACTTATAATAATTTTATTGGTTTTTAAAGGAGAGACGATCGAGAAATTCCTTTAACCTATTTAATATTTGTGACCTTCAATTCAACCTTAGACGAGTACGGAGGAACGAGCAGGATTTTACCTATAGTAGAGAAGCCGGAGATGCTAAACCTGTAGTTCATGAGGACATAATTAGATTGTTAAAGAGTTACCTACAAATTTTCAATAATGTAAAAGAATCGCCCAAGTGCTAGTCGTACTCGCGCACCGATGGTTCCGTACAAACCTAAAAATGTATGCTTTTCGTTATTTTTGCTTTATCTTTGTGCTATAAAACGTTGTTTCGTACCAAATTTCAAGATTGTAGGTTTTAATTCCCTTGCGAGTGTCGAAAGTTTGCAGCATAAACGGTTGTATCTTTTGATTGCTTAGAAGTTTAATTTTTTCACAGCTCCAAGCGATTGTAAACGCTTGACCTGAGTATTTTATAAAAAAAAAACGGACAACAAAGTAATCCTATAAGGGTTCCATTTTTTACTTTTGAGGTAAGGAACTCTAAAAAACAGTCTGTTAGAAGTACTCGAGCGCTTATAATATACCGATATATCGTATAAACTAGTGGTTCTGTGAACCGTAGACTTCGGGAGCTTTGTTTAGAAAATTTATTTTTCAATTTTCTTTATTACTCTTTCATTTTTCATCCAATCCAAAAAATATCATTCACATGTTATTCATTGTAAGCAATGAGTGTGTGTGTAAAGTTTCATGAAAATCGGTTGATAAATACGGCCACAAACATGATCTGACAGAACCCGTAGATGTAGAGATGTAGATATGTAGAGTTAGGTACAGACGAAAGAAATTCTCCCCAGTCTGCGAGTTGAAACGGAGACTTCGGTCACTTCGCTCCCTCAGTTAATTATGTATTAGGTAGGAACTGATAACCGTGAGATATTAATCACTGTTTACTTATGATAGATGGCAGACAAACTGAGTAGAGCTTGAAATACTCGAGCACGTTAGAATTTTCTAGAGACGACCCCATTTTATGATCAAACAATTTGACAGATGAAAATTTTAACGCCCCGAATATATCTTCAATATAAGGGGCGTTAACATTTTCATCTTTTTTGGTTTGTATTGTACCCGGCTCGTTGAGAGGAGCTTGCTCTTTACAGGGCTCCTCTACTATAACTCATAATAGAAATAGCTATCTAAGAGGCCTCTCGATGTGCGGTATCGTGGAATGTTTTGGAAAATATTATTTGATGATAGATGAGAGTTTCAAATGTCTGACGACTTGAATTAGTAGGTAACTATGAATTTGAAAGATTTTTGTAGATAACTTCTTTGTAGGTCGGTACGTATATTGAATATTTCAGAATATTTACAAGAAACAGAAAAAAAACAATTACGAGAAGCTTTAATATAAACTACAAACTACTATCTAAAACCAAAAACCTAAAATAAATATGTAAAACTGGGATTTCTAGGCAGTGTGCCCATAACACAGGGAGCATTCCCGCGCTGGATTGCCAATGAGAGTCTTTGCGCGAGAAAGCTGCGCGGGGAGCACCAGTCTCCTCCCTCAGACGCTTGCTGAGTTCCGTGAAGAGCTGATGCGCACCGTGGCCCCATGAAACTAGTGTCTCGACCCCAAATGCGAATCTATGTAGGTAGGTATTTAAGCTATTTTACAAATTTTTAAACTTTAACGATTTTTACTCATAATAACGGATAGATTAAATGGGACTTGGGTACCTGACTTCTTAGATCACACTCCTAATGCCACTTCACTCTATATCCGTAGTGTAGTTTTGCAAAAACATGTTCGTCAAAGATACATACTTATCTCGCAAACAGATGCTTAAATCAAAAAATCATCTTAGCAACCTCTTAATGTTTTTAAAAGACTTGTCCACGATGGGATAGACATAACTAAAAAAAATATTTTAGCACTATGTCGGCTTAGTAATATCCATGCTGTTTCATGTTTCTAGCACTAACCGTTTGGGAGGAAAGCGAGGACGGACGGACAGGCATGACGAAATGACGAAAAAGAAAACATAAAAACGATATCTTATTGACAAATTTTATTTTCACTTTTTGGTTAGCACACAGGTACTCATATGTTCTGGCATATCCTCTATCCTTACATGAATCAGCTTATCGTACCTATGTATGGAATTTAGACCTGTTTTAGTGTTGTTTCAATGTTTTCTATTGAGGGGGTCGTCTTTTTTGTCAACATAATCCGCTACCTAGAAAGTATTTAGGTAGGTACTTTAGGTAAGTAAGTAGGTAGATAGGCACTTAGATTGAAGGGGCGAGTCATCTGCGACTGACCTAAATAAACATCTTTCGACATGGTGACGTAGGTACCTACTCGTACCTACTTAACAACGCAATTCTATTTACGATTTCGGGACCTAAACGCGTAATTTACCTTATGTATGCAGGGACTTCAACGCACCGCAGAAATATCAAGACCCGGCGAGGGTAGATGGAGAACTGTCCGAACTTCTCGATATCGACGCCGCCGCCCGCCTGCTCTAGTCAGCCTGTGACCACGGCCCAATGTAACTCGGGGGAAACGTCAGGCCATACATAGTGTAAATTACGCGTTTAAGTTCCGAAACCGTGAATAGTATAATGAATTCAGAACGCTAAAGTTTAAAATAAAATTATAGCAAAGTAACTACTTATATAGGGTTAGTCGGCAGCTTTTTATGTTTTTCTCAGACCATCATCAATACATATAATAAAATTGTAAGTGGTCGATGTCTGTACATCGAAGATATAATAGAGAAACTGTTGTAGGGACTTTATGAACGCAATACGTAGGTCACACTATAAGTTTTGCGTAACTTAAAAAAACAACATGTTTAAAGCAAAATATTATGTTTATTGCTTTTCAAAATACTCTCCTTTACATTTTAAACATTTTTTCATGCGATCGAACCATTTTTTAAAACAGGAGGACCACAGATCTGAAGGCATGTTTTCTACGTGCTGATTGAACGCTATCACTGCCTCTTCGGAGTTGGTTAAAGTGAAACCTCTCATCAAATCGTTGATTTTCGGGAAAATACTTAAATCACAGGCTGCTAGTTCGGGGCTATGCGCAGGATGGGTGACGAGTTGTACTTTTTCGGAAGCTAAAGATGACTTTGTTTTGTTGGCCGTGTGTGAAGAAGCGTTGTCATGATGTAGGAGAATGCGGCTTTTGGGTCGTCTTTCGCGAACGTTTTCTAACACCCTGGGTAAACAAAATGGTAGAATACCACTCAGCATTAATACTCTTTTGATATTTAAGGGCCCAGATCGTGAAAATCACCGAAAAGAGTGTTACGATTGTTCATATTTAACCTATTTACATATGATTAATAACAACGATAATTTGTATATATTAAAATGAAAGACCAAAAATTATGTTAGTGCTAATTTTAACTCTTAAAACCCTGTAGTTGTTATACGTTTGTTGACGTTTATTATAAACGTCAACAAACGCACAAAATTGAGAAAAAATGCGAAAACGTGCCTTCGTATTTTTCAGATTTAACCCAATAAATCAACACAAATTGATAAAAAGAAACACTTTTTGAACACTGAAAAAAACAATAAATATAACGTGGTACTTTTTTTTGTACCTTTACAAACAAAAACTTCCCCTTTTAAAGCCCTAAAATCTAGATATGTTTTACGTAAATTCTCCATAGAAAAATGTATGGAAATTCAAGCACGTCCCGATAGCACGGTTGTCGCTACTAATCGCCAGTGCGCCATAGAATTTCAAAGTGACTCCACGCGTGTCGGATGCTACAGCAAAATTACGTGTTGTGAATTTGTGTTTTTTGTGAAAAACTGTAAGTACAATATTTTTATAACTAATTTACTTTCAGTAAGTAGAAAGTACCGATATAATGAAAGTCTGAAAGAAAACCATGATGGAACTAGATATAAATCGTAAGAAATACAAAATTATTTACTTTGTTGCGTAGGTCATTTTATGAACCTTGTAAAGTAGGTATCAATTCAGGCTTGAAACAATCAAAGCCCTGCCCACCTTATTTTCTCGAGATATGAACTGGCGGGGTATATAGTTCTCTGCACGACATACATAGATTTTTCAACATAATAAAGGCAATAGGTATCATAAACGTAATTGGTAATCGAGGGTCTCTTTTCGCAGGATAATTTGCTGAGTGCCATGCCAGCGAAAAGAAAATTTAGTACGCATTATAAAAACGTGAAAGCCAAAAGATCTCGGAATAAAATGTAAGTTCCTCCCTACTTATTTATTTACCTGCCTACTTGACTACGTCTTGTCCTAAATACCTAGAAAAAAATTACTAGATTTGTGTTAGTGTCAAGTAAAAATCCTAGTTTTATAACTTTTATTTGTGTGTATGCTTATCATGTCTTAGTAGTAATAATAATATAATCTATTTGCATTTTGAACAGGGTAGGTATATTACAAAGCAAATAGGTACAATGATTTAGATCGCCTGATTCAGACATATACCTACAACAGCATGTAAATATTGATTTGACATGTAATTAGATAGGTACACAATTAGGTATGTCAGTCTAAGAAGAAAAATTACAATGTCCAGTAGGTAATAATTACGTAATTTCAATATCTATATAAGTAATAAAGTCAATTTCTATAGGAACAATTTTCATAATAATAAATTTTATTACATAATATAGTATTAGTTTTCATATATTTATGTATTTCAAAGCAATGAGTTTGCTTACACTATTATTAGTTACAGTATTATTAGTTTTCATGTTCATCATGTCTAAATATGTGGAAGTGGAAGTAGGTATGTTTCCTATCAGAAATTGCACAGGCGCGCGCGCGGCTTTGTCGACATACCTACCACCAAAGAGGCGCGCCGTGCCTTGCGTAGGGTTGTACAAAAATTACAAAATAAATAAAAAGTGGATATTGATGAATAATATTTCCAGTACTGAAAATGAAGAAAACCTTCAGGCTGAGACTCCGAGCAACACTGCTACGCGCTGTATAGAGGTAAGTTGTTATACGTAATTCTTGTAGACTTGTTACATAAATAAACAAACTAGTTAGTGATGGGCGAAGACAAAATCTCAGTACCTACAGTTTTTTTTTTGCAATATTTATTATTTTCATTGTGAGACAAACACATACTTCTCAATTACTTTCTCAAAAGAAAATTCACGTTCAAATCTCGTATTTTACCAAAATCAAGAATTTTTTTTGTAAAATATTATCTTTTACGCGACTGGTGTACGTATGTATGTATGTATACTAAGTAATATATCTTTGTGGCACGATAAGTTCAAAATTATTGAACCGATTTTAATGTTTTTAGTATCATTAGAATTGTCTTCTAAGCCCGAGTGACATAGAATAAGTGACGCCATAAAAAACCAATACGTATAGCGTAAAGGAAATTTATAATTTCTGTTCATCACGAACATAATATTGTATGAATTCTTTTGCACTTTTATAATTTGTCTTCGTCAGTTATGAATATAAATAAATAAACAATAAAAATGTTAAAACCCGACAGATTAAAAAATGAAAATGTGTAATAAAAATATTTAATAAAAATAAATAACAACACCATTGTAATATAGCGTATTTAGCAGTCGGGGCCTATTTCTAAAGAAATATTTAGCTAGTCAGGAATATCTTCGAGCCTGTGAGGATTTCAATGGGTCTCAACTGTTGAATTCGATTTATTACAATAGTGTTCTTATTTATTTTAATGTAACATAATTCAAGACCGTAGACTTGTTTTCTTTTTACCTTTTGAGTTTTTATGCATATAGTCGGATTTATTAAATTTATGACGTGATAACGTCTTATAAATCGATGAACACCGGCAACACGCACAAAAAAGTGTCACATTATGTCACGCTAGGGTCAAGCGAGAGCGCAGTACAAGCGATGGAGAATAATATTATGACATTATCCGGTAAAATTATCGTCCTAAACCGACTTTACAAGCAACCAGTTTTTTATTATGTTTATTTATTCATTTTCATAATTGACGAAGACTGATAAAAACGTTTAAGATTTTGATCTAGTGTTATGTGTTTCAAAGATGTATTCTAAGGGAGTTCTTAGCTATGTTTGAAGAAATTTGGCCCATACCTTTTGAATTATTTTTTATAAAAAAAATCAAGCCATTATCTTTCTTTACAGGAACTAGTTATTGACAACCGTCAAGAGGGAAAGGTGGATGAAGTGGAAGTTGGGCGTAGAGTAGTGGATATTTCTTTTTTTTTTAAAGCTCTTCAGGCCATAGGGGACCACGGTCCAATGGATTGTAAGTTAAGTTACCTCAGTATAATAGGTGAAGTAAAAGTTGGTCTGGACTCAAAACTCATCATAAAATGTAGTATGTGTAATATGAAATTTACTGTGTGTTTGGTTGAAAAGAAAGAAGATAGCATGGAAGTGAATCATCAAATTGTGTCTGGTATCATATCATCTGGTGGGAGCTACTCTCAGTTAAAAACATTAAGTGCCGCAGTAGCCCTACCAATCATGTCACCTTCATTGTACAATGAAATTAATAATACGGTTTGCGATTGGTGGGAACAGACAGCAGCACATTCCATGGCAGAAGCTGTCAAGGAAGAAGCGGAGTACGCAGTGTCTATAGGTAGTGTTGATAAAAATGGTACACCATTAATATCTGTTGCTGTTGACGGTTGTTGGAGTAAGAGATCTTATGGTAAGAATTTTTCCGCCTTATCCGGCGCAGCTGCGATAATTGGCATTAAAACTAATAAAGTATTGTTTTTTGGAGTTAAAAATAAATACTGCGTAGTCTGTGCACGAGCCGCAAAGAACAACAGTCAGCCCCCGGAACACCATTGTTTCAAGAATTATTCAGGATCATCTACCGGGATGGAATCGACCATTATAGTTGAGGGGTTTAAACGTTCCTTTGTTGATCACGGTGTAATTTATAATAAATTTGTAGCAGACGGCGATTCCAGTACTTATAAAAAAATATTAGATTCGCGTCCGTACGATAATTTAATAGTAGAGAAAATTGAATGCAAAAATCATCTTTTACGAAACTACTGCAATAGCTTGGAGAAATTGTCGAAAGACACTAAGTATCCTTGCGAATTGCGGAAATTCCTAAAAGAAAGGTATTTGCGTTTAAGAACGGGTGTAAAATGCGCGATTAAATATTGGGGGGATCAAAATCAGTCACTCGAAGAAAAAATAAAAAATCTTAGTGAAGATATCCTAAATGGTCCACAACACGTATTTGGTAATCACCAACATTGCAAGGAGTATTTTTGTAGACCTGACACTCGTCGAATAGAACCTGTTGGGTTACTTCCAGCAATTGTTGGATGCGGATTAATGGACGCGGTAGAAATTTTAAGTAAAAGACTGTCATATCATTCTAGAAGTTTAATTCATAATTGCACAAGTAATATAGTTGAAAGTTTTAACGGAGTAATTGCCAAATTAGTTGGGGGCAAGCGTGTAAATTATTCTTCCCGTGGTTCTTATGCGGGCCGATGCGCAGCTGCTGTTGTGTCTTTTAATACGGGATCGATTCATAGTAAAACTCATGAAGTCATATTTAAATCTAGTCCTAATCCTTTGATCGCGAAAGTGGAAAATAGTAATCGTAGAAACCGTTTAATTGCTAAACCTAAATTAAGATTGAAAAAAAGCCACAGCGCTGTATCGAAAGACGCTCACTATGGACCAAACTGCGAAAAACCTGATCTGAGTCCAGAATTATATGAGAAAGCCAAGTCATCTTTTTTAGTTGATTTAAAGTTGTCTTGTGCTGAAAGAGAGGAGCTTGAAAGGTCGACCCATTTGCAAAGAAGTAGTGCTGAGTGGATGAGTACAAGGAGAAAATTACTAACCTCATCATCGTTCGGGGAAGTTTGTAAAAAACGAGAGAGCACAAGTTGTGCTGCTTTTGTTTGTAAAATCGTTTATGGTAGTAATATCTCCAGTTTGCCTGCTGTACGGTACAGTATCGAAAACGAAGAAACTGCAATTAGACAGTTAGAAATTCAAGAGAATATTAGTATACAAGGTTGCGGTTTGTTCGTCGACGATCAATATGAATTTCTTGGTACTACACCAGATGGCATTTATGCAAACGGTTTAATTGAAATTAAGTGCCCACATTCTTTAGCTGGCATGACTCTTGATGAAGCAATGGCCAAACATACCTTTTGGGTTAAGGACAAGGCTTCCAAGGGTTATGTCATAAATAAAAATCATTACTTGTATTTCCAAATTCAGGGACAGCTACATATAACTAAAAGAAACGTTAGTTAGATTTTATTACGATTGCCTCCTTCCAGAATTAGTTGATCCTCGGCAGTCACGAAGCATGCCTATTCGTGACCCGCCCAATGTCATAGAGGCTATGAAAGAGAGGAAAGAAAGAGCTTTACGTGTTTTGAAAGAGAAGAACGTCTAATGATTTTGAAAGAGACTGAGGTAACTTAACTACCCAGCCGGTCGATTCACGTAAACACGCCAGTTCAAAAGTCGTTTTAACTTAGAAACTTAGAAATCGCCTTTTGGTTTTCTGTTTTTAACGCACTTACTTATCTAGTCTTGGATTGTCATAAATCTTCCAATAGCTCAATTTCTATACAATTCCTATACGATTTTGAAGAGTTACCTGGTGTAAACCCAAGGTCCGATCCTAATGAAATTAAAATGTGACCACACGGGATGCACCAGCTTTCAAATAAAAAAAAAGAATCATCAAAATCGGTTCAAAAAATACAGCGAATTGAGAATCTTCTTCTTTTTTTAAGTCGGTTAAAAAGTGTGCGAAGTGACATTTTTAAGTCACTACGCTACGGTTTTTATTACGTGAATCGGGCAGCTGGTAACATTTTCATTCTGATAGGTTTTGCAATAGCAATTGATTTTATCATCAAATTAGTAGAAATCAGAATTTGATCATTAAAATGAAAAAAACATTAGAATTTTGAACTCATATTTTGTTATTGTTTACTTTCGTTTAATTAAGTATATGAATAATTTATAAATTTCATGTTTGTTTATAACTAATTTTTGTACAACCCTAGCACGCTTTTTAGGTGGCGACTCATATTTTGTTATTGTTTACTTACTTTTAATTATATGAACCATTTTTATACTTGTGTTTCATTTATTGACAATTTTTTGTACAACCCTAGAAGATTTTTTAGATTGCGAGGTGATCGTAAGCAAAAAGTATTTGAGTTTACGCAATAGGCACATTTCCTTGCGTAGAGATAAACACTAGCGAGGAAAGGCGTGATGTTATTTCGACCGTACTTCCTACTGAATTTGCAATTATTTTATTGAATGAAAATTTTACGAAATAAGAATAAACTTTGGTAGTAAAATTACAAATAAATACATACTCGTAGTTGGAATTTTAGGTAAGTAGAATACAAAAAGGTCAGTCCGGACCTGCTCTTGATTGTTTATTATAAATAGAAAATCATAAAAATTGTGTCTCAAACTACTCTTATTTATTTATCTAGTAATTAGGATCATTTTATAACGAAAACTACTCTTGGAATATTTTACAAATAGGCAGTCGTTTATTTCCAATAATTCAACATTTTTGTTATGCTGTAAATATTCAACTTCAATAACAATAACTCAACGTGGAACGTTTGTCGCAAAACATTTTCAAAATCGCGGTCTCTCTGGGTCATTCACCCGCCCGTCGGATGATTTGGGCAACTTTAGCGCTGCTGTCGCTCAAAATCGACTTTGTCCGTGCGCGGTCTGGGCCCTTAAGTAGAATTGTACGGATGGGACCCGTAGCTGAAAAAAAAACGCGATCATTTTTTTACCAACGTTTCTCGCCTGCCTCACTTTTGTTGGCTTGTTCTCATTTTCAAACACCCATTCACCAGATTGCTGTATTTTTCGGATTCATAACAATAAATCCACGCTTCGTCTCCTGTGACGATGTCATAAACGTACGTCCGTGGTCGTACTTCAGTAGCATCTGTGAGCACCATTCCACGCGAGCCCGCTTCTGCTCCGCTGTCAGTTCATGAGGGATCCAACGACAACAAAGTTTCCGAACTTTCAATTCTTTGTGTAAAATTTTCTGGATTTGACTCATACCAATCCCCAATAGTCCTCGAATTGTCTCATAGGTAATCCGCGGGCTTTCTTCAATTAACCGCTTAACAGTAGCCACATTATTTTCGTTGACGGCAGTTGAAGGCCTCTCTCAAATTCAGCAAACCATCGCCTCACGGTGCTCAAACAAGATGCTTCTCTCCCAAAAGCATTTTGAAGGCGAGCGGCACAGTCTTGCGGAGAGAGAGATAACTTTTAAAATCATAAAAAATCATCGCTCTAAAATCTTTTCGACTTAATTCCATTTTCGTTGCATACGTAGAACTTTGAATTGTGATAAAAAACAATTGAAAATAAAATAAAAATACAATAAAATAACGTTTATTACGGCAGGACGAACCGCCCATGCATTCGCTCTCTCCCACGGGCTGACCCAGATGGTACGGGGGATCACCCGGATACCTGACAGGTCAGACCACACGCCCGCCTTGCTGGATCTACTGCTGACGAGTCGCCCAGCCGAGTACAGTGTGTCGGTACGCGCCCCACTGGGCACATCCGACCACTGTGTGGTGCACGCCAGCTTCCAAGTGCCACCGCCTGCTCGTGCTGAACAAATGACTCGACGACTATGGCACTACTCGTCGGCAGACTGGGACGGTCTCCGCGATTACTTTGCGTCCGTCCCGTGGAGCCAGCGCTGCTTTGTAGGGAAGGCGCCTTCGGATAGCGCTGCTGCCATTGCTGGCGAGATCAGTCTAGGGATAGAATATTATATCCCTTTCACTGATGTCGCCAGCATCCGCAAAGCTCGCCCCTGGTTCGGGCGTGAATGTGCCGAGGCTGTCCAGAAAAAACAGTCGGCATATCGCGCCTGGGTCAGGGCTCGGGCGGCACGTGACCCGAACGTGAACCGCCTCAAAGCAGCGTACAATCGGGCCACTAGGTTCAGCAAGAGGGCCTTCAAGAGAGCGGATGCCCAGCGCGTCGCGCGGCTTGGTCAGGAGCTCACATCCCATCCCACGGGTAGCCGTGGATACTGGCAACTGGCCAAAGCCGTACAGTCAAATTTTTGTCAACCCTCGCTGCCACCACTGCGTTTTCCTGATGGATCACTGGCTCACAAAGCCCAAGAGAAGGCGGACATGCTCGCAGACCTCTTTGCGGCTAATTCCCGGGTCGATGACCGTGGCCTGCAGCCCCCCGCCATCGCCAACTGTGGCCACACTATGCCTGATATTGTTATCAGGCAATGTGATGTACGGGCAGTGCTGCGGTCACTCGACACGCGGAAAGCCAGTGGCCCTGACGGCATTCCGGCGGTGGTGCTACGAAAATGTGCTGCTGAGTTGTCTCCAGTATTAACGCGTCTGTGCCGCCTGTCATACTCTACAGGCCTCGTGCCGGAGGCCTGGAAGGGGGCGAACGTACAACCGATCCCCAAGAAAGGGGATCGATCCGATCCAGGCAACTATCGAACCATAGCTGTCACCTCAGTCATTTGCAAGGTGCTCGAGCTTCTTATTAATAAGCAGCTCATGCGATACCTGGAGGATCACTCGCTAATCAATGATCGGCAATATGGCTTCAGGCCAAAACGATCAACGGTGACCTCCTGGCATTCGTCACGCATGTATGGGGTGAGGCTATGGAAAAGTTCGGCGAGTCCTTGGCTATTAGCCTGGACATCGCCAAAGCTTTCGATAGGGTCTGGCATGCTTCGCTCCTTTCCAAGCTTCCGGCATATGGTCTACCTCCTCAACTGTGCAGCTGGATTGCCAGTTTTTTAAACGAGCGCCGAGTGCGGGTGCTCTGCGATGGCCAGGCTTCTCGCTTTTTGCAAGTGAATGCCGGGGTACCGCAGGGGTCCGTACTGTCACCAACTCTCTTTCTTCTGCATATCAATGATATGCTTTCCCTCGGGAACATTCATTGCTATGCAGATGACAGTACATTGCACGGGAGTTACTCGGTTCGTCCGACGGCGGGGCGATCTGTGATAGAGGAGGAGAGACGACATCTCGTGGGTGATCTCGACCGAAACCTCGACAGTATCTCCCAATGGGGTGCCGAGAACTTGGTCGAGTTCAATGCCCACAAAACACAGGCGTGTGCATTTACAGCGAAAAAATCCCCTTTCCTTCCCCTACCCACTCTTCAGAATGCAATATTACCAATGAAGGACAATCTAGACATCCTTGGCATAGACGTTCGTCGACAGCTCAATAACACAAAATACATTGAGAGATGTATTGGGCTAGCTTCGCGGAAACTAGGAATACTGAACAAGGTAAAGCGATTCTTTACACCGCACCAGAGGTGTCTGCTGTACAAAACGCAGATTAGACCCTGCGTTGAATACTGCTCTCACCTCTGGGACGGCTCCGCGAAGTATTTGCTGGACGCACTCGACGCTATGCAGCGACGCGCTGTTCGCATTATAGACTGTCCGGAGGTAACGGGAAGCCTTGAGCCGCTAGCGCAGCGCCGAACAATTGCTTCCTTGGCCGCATTCTACCGTATTTACCACGGTGAGTGTTCTGAAGAGCTCTTCAACATGATCCCACCCTCTCCCTTCCGATCCCGAACAACGCGTGCCGGGCAGAGATGTCACCCTCATACCGTGGAAACCGTCTTCGCGAGAACCGAGCGTTTTAAACGATCGTTTCTCTGCCGAACGATGGTGGCTTGGAACGCCCTGCCTGCGCACGTGTTTCCTCCAACATATAACCCTGGGCTCTTTAAGCGAAGCGTGAAGAGGCACATTACAGGGTCGTCAAGTTGAGGGCCACTCTCTATAGTATTCCTGTGTACTGTGAGAGTCGCCCTCAATTGCCAGACGTCGCCTCAGCTTACCATCAGGCGAGTGGCGTCAATTTGTCGACCTAAATATAAAAAAAAAAAAAAATATTATCTTTGAAATTTTTAGCAAATTATTTAGACTCGTCAAAAGTTGGTGTGACTCTACCGAGGGTTCCAAAATGCAACGAGACTGAGAAGAGCCCTCAAGAAACTCAGTTCGGCTTTTTTCAAAATATTTCATCTTAAATCTAATACAGAGTTATTTAGAAAGGAGCAATTCGTGTTACAACCAGGCCGCCTTGTCATCTAAGAAATCATTAATACTATAATAAGCTTTATGGCACAATTTACTTTTTATTAGTTTTTTAAATTTATTGACAGATAAATTTGCTATTTCGGTTGGCAATGTATTGTACATTCGAATAAAGTTCCCCGCAAAAGAATTACTCACTTTATGAAGCCTAAATTTAGGAACAGCCAGTTTATCCTTATTTCTTAAGTTTAGATTATGATTATCACTATTTTTCACAAACTTACTTTTGTTCTTGTGGGTATACAATAAAATTTCATAAATATACTGAATACACTGTAAGGATGTTAATATGCTTAAACTTATCTCTTAATGACTCCCTTAGTGTGCCCCATGTAGTACCCAAAACAATGGTTTTTAGAATTTATGTCTGTCTGAATGTTTGAACACGCTAATCTCAGAAACGGCTTAACCGATTTGAATGCGGTTTTTAGTTATGCGTTGTGGTTTATTCAACTTAACATTTAAGATTTGTTATATTTCAATCGGTTCATAAATAAAAAAGTGATGTCGAACTAAAGTACCACGCAGGCGGAGCTGCGTGCAACAGCTATACATAATAAATCAGTAACTGGTGATCAAGAAAACTATAACACGCAGGCGGCGCTGCAGGCAACAGCTAGTCAATAATATATCCTGCGAGCGTTAATCTCGGTTACATACCGAACCATTTAGCATATCTATCTGTTCCGTTTCGTTTTAACAATAACTAAAGTTTTTCGAAGTTATGTATTTCCTAACTATAGACCTACTGTCGTCTGGGCGGCAAGATTGGCGGCCAACAATGTGTCTGTTTTAAAAAACCTTTGAAGACCTTGGCCGTCTGTTGCACTTTTGCACGATCTCCCTAGAGGCTGCATCCCTTTTAGCGGGACCTGTAAGAAGCTGGAACGGTACCAAAGACCTAAGTCTCAAGAAATCGTTGCTAAGCGGTACCAACTCCGCCAGGAGTTCATGGAGAACTTTGAGAGAAACATGGAGAGTTTTTTCTGCGTCTGGCAACACTATTGAACAGTCGTAAAATTTTAGCTCCTATAAATTTATTAGTGAAATAAATACAAATTACATCAGATAACTCCAATATCATCACAATAGTAGTGCAAAAATAATCATTTCAAAGAATTTTGTGTATATTAGTGTAAAAATAAGCTAAAAAGTGACGAATCAGCTGACCGTATTGTTCAATGTTATTTCACGTAAATACATAATGTTTCTCCTATAATAGGTCAAATTATTTTATTATACGTGTTTATTCATATTCTCAACATTGAAAACAGGCGATCTATTTTCGTAAGTACAGAAAAGTTTTGATTTTAATTTACCGGTACCTAACATAACCTCGAACTACCTACTTGTATTTTCTAAATTGCGTTTAATTGCACTTATTTGTCGAGAATATGAATACCCGTAGCCGTAGAGCCTTATCCCGCCAGCAGGAGGAGCCCAAACTTCAGCTGGTGTTGCAGGAACTTAAATCTAAAACAGATCTCTGTTTACAATTAGAAAAAGAAAGAGAAGAAAATGAAAACTTGTTGATAGGTGCTTTAGACGATAGTAAAAAACTAAAATCTGAACTAGCTAGGCTTCATATTAGTTATGATGAAATTGTAATGCAGCGGAACCACCTTCAATCAATAGTAGATAGGTTTCAAGAGTGCAGTGATGAGTATGAAGGGACCTTGAGGAGGACTACCTTGCTGGAACAGGAGCTACGGGATGCCCAGGGGCACATCTTACACTTGGAGTCAGCTGCCAAGCAAGTCGTAGTCCAACAAACGGATAACCTTTATAACGAGCTAATGAGTGGTACTCCGCAGTTTGTTCCTTCTGCAACAGTTCCAAACCTGGACTTGTCTACTATAGATCTTACCAATGACAGTTCATACCAACTGGACAAGCCAGTTTATTTTTGCAGCAGTAATAAACTAAAAAAATACCTAAAAATAAAGAAATTCATTTTAAAATCAAAGAAACAATTAAAATATCATAGAATCTTAATCAAAAAGTGTAAAAATGTTAACTCTAGTTTAAAATTAAGAGAACAAGCTAAATTATCTATGTTAGAACTTAAACAAAGTCATTTAAAATATTACACTGACACACAACGCTTAGAGTCACAAATAAAAAATTTGCAATTTGAATTAGAGTATGTAACTAAGAAATATGAATGGTCTCTAAAAGACTTTAATAAGTGTTCATCAAGTATAGATAAGGTACTCAAAACATCTAATTATAATACTGAGCGCCTTAATACCTTCATAAATAACCACTCATGCAATATCAATTGCACAAGTCCTTCTCAATCATTGGAGAACCAGGCTTCCCTTACAACTTGCTCACCTACTTCATTAGTGTATGAATTGTGTGACAGTGTAAAAAGTAATAGTCATACTGGATATACTAAACTAGTTTTATTTAGTGATGATATTGGAACTGATTTTAGTTCTTTTCTGATACAACAATTTAATTCAAATTGTTATTCAATTATTAATAACTGTTATCCAGGTGCATCTTTAAATGAAATTATGCAAAAGATATTAGAATATAATTTTGACTCAAACAGTAAAATAATTATTTTCTGCTCAAACAGGGGTAAAATTAACAAAAATGAACTATCCCTATACTTTGACAAAATGCAAAACTTAAATGTTGAACATGTAGTAATGTTTACATTACCATACATAAAAGGTGTGAAAATTCTCTTAGATATAAGATAAATTTACAACTCAATTTAACTAGCCAATATAATAATAAATTCCATGTAATTGACTTTAATTCTGTTTTTAAGAGAACTGTATATAAATACAATTTGTCAACTTCTGACAGTAACTTTAACAATAACAAACATATTGTTTATGTAAACAAAGGTAGGTATTTTCTACCAAAGCATTATAAGAGACAAATAGCAAGTTTGCTATTCAATTATTTTTACACTTCAGCCAAGAACTTGGCTGACAAAACTGCTTTTATTGAGCAATGTAGATTTAGTGTTAAGACTTTGGAATCTGTTCCAAGTAATTTAAATTAAGTTCTACGACAACAGAGGCAATATTACCCTTTAGCAGACATAGTCAATTAATTGAATTAAATTTAGTTACAAATATTAATTACGTTAAAAAATGCCCTCCAAATCAAACCAAATCAAAAAATGTAAATTATATCAACATAGGGCATCAAAATATTGGTTGTTTAACACATGGCAAAGAGTTAGAGTTGGAACTGTTAATGAATTCAGACAATATTGATATTTTTTGTATTACAGAACATATGCGTAAGTCGTATGAGCTCATGTTCAATTTCAGTAATCACCGGGTTGGTAGTGCATTCTGCAGGGTGACCACAGTACGGGGGGGATCTTTGATTTTATTAAATAAACAACTTAAATTTAAAGAACGGAAAGATATTGTGTCTCTTTCTCTAGAGTGTAAAGTCGAACTGTCGTGCGTGGAAATGGAGCAATTCATAGTAGTATGCGTGTATAAACCTGGAACCTCACCCTTTTGCGAATTTGAGGAACTTATTGACAAAGTTCTATGTAAACTTGGAAAAACTAATAAGTACCTAATAGTATGTGGTGATTTTAATGTCGATTTACTTGTTAATACGCCTATGAGTTATAATATTTTAAATTTATTTAAATCACACAATCTTACAAACTTATTTTTGGAGCCTACTAGATATTGTAATACAATAGCCACTTGCCTGGATAATATATACAGCGATATGTTGCCAGAAAGTAAAAGTATTATAAAAAAGCTAGATTCAGATCATTGTGGGCAAATAGCATCTTTTAAAATCACTAAAGAAAAAGTTATAAAACGTAAAATATTATGTAGACCAATAACTGGTGACCGCTTGGAACGAATGAGGGTTGGACTTTGCAATAAAATTCCATTCTTAGACACTGGCTTAGATCCAAATGTAATGTATAAATTATTTTTTGATTCTTTTTACAACGAGTTCAACTCCATATTCAAGTCTAAGGAGGTCATGATTAGTGATAGTCCTACTTTCAGTGAATGGGCCACTGAGGGTATACACAAAAGTAGACAAAAACTTTATGAACTATACTCAGAAAGACAGCTTAATAGATCAGTTGAATTTCTAGATTATGTTAAAACTTATTCAAAAAAGTTTAAAGCAGATTGTTTAGCAGCTAAATCAAAATATATAAGTGATAAAATTCTCAATAGTGCAGACAAAGTTAAATCTACTTGGAAAATTATAAACGCGGAAAGAGGTCAACAAAAATTAAATGATAATCATTTTAAACTTAATATAAATGGTAAAATAACTACATCAGACTTCGAGGTCGCTAACGAATTTGAAAATTTTTTCTCCCGAATTCCTGTAGATTTGACAAAAACCCTAGGCTCTTCAACCCCCATTGCAGAATCTTGGTTAAAAGCAAACGTTCCTTGTTGTAACGTTATATTTAAATTCAGTAAAGTTAACATAAACACTATCTTAAAAACTTTTAAATCTTTAAATATCAAGAAAACAGCTGACCTCTGGGGCATCTCTGTGTATTTAGTAAATTCTTTTATTGAAATGGTTGCTCCTGAACTAGTATTAATATTTAATAATTGTGTTGATAGTGGTGTGTTCCCTGATTTAATGAAATCTAGTAAATTAATTCCCCTGTTTAAATCGGGTAGTACTTCAGATCCGTCCAATTTCCGTCCCATTTCTGTACTACCTACATTTAGTAAAATTTTTGAAAAAATTATGCTTAATCAAATGCAAAATCACTTTAACGTTAATAAACTATTACATACAAAACAATTCGGTTTCACTCGTGGTCGGTCCACCACTGATGCCGGAATTAAATTATTAGAGTGTATATACAGGGCCTGGGATGAGTCATATGATGCTTATGGTGTATTCTGCGACTTATCTAAGGCCTTCGATTGCGTTCAGCACCAGACTTTAATTAAGAAACTTGATCATTACGGAATCCGGGGGACGGCCTTGAATTTCGTCAATTCTTACTTAAGTGATAGGGTCCAGAAAGTAGTGATCAATGGTAAACAGTCACCTGGTTCTCCTGTAGCAATGGGGGTACCGCAGGGTTCAATTTTGGGACCTTTTCTTTTTCTAGTATATATTAATGATCTCCCTCACCTCATAAGAGACGACCACGAGGTAGTTTTGTTTGCTGATGACACTTCTTTAATATTTAAAGTTAAACGTGGACAGCGCGAACTTGACGATGTAAACATTACCCTCTCTAGGATAGTCCACTGGTTTTGTGCTAATAATTTATTATTAAATGAAAATAAAACTAAATGTGTAAGATTCACCTTACCTAATGTAAGACTTGTTAAAACCAGTGTTAAGGTTAGGGATGATATAATAGAATTGGTCGATGACACTGTCTTTCTGGGCATAACGTTAGACTCCAAATTGCAATGGGGGCCTCATATCGGGAAAATTTCGGCCAGGCTTAGTTCAGCAGCCTATGCTGTCAAAAAGATCCGACAACTTACAGACATTAAAACGGCGCGTCTTGTCTACTTCAGCTACTTCCACAGTATCATGACATATGGCATACTACTGTGGGGTAACGCTGCCGATATTGAATGCATCTTTGTGTTGCAGAAGAGGGCTATCCGGACTATCTATGGAATGGGGTCTCGGGAGTCATTAAGAGATAAGTTTAAGCATATTAACATCCTTACAGTGTATTCACAGTATATTTATGAAATTTTATTGTATACCCACAAGAACAAAAGTAAATTTGTGAAAAATAGTGATAATCATAATCTAAACTTAAGAAATAAGGATAAACTGGCTGTTCCTAAATTTAGGCTTCATAAAGTGAGTAATTCTTTTGCGGGGAACTTTATTCGAATGTACAATACATTGCCAACCGAAATAGCAAATTTATCTGTCAATAAATTTAAAAAACTAATAAAAAGTAAATTGTGCCATAAAGCTTATTATAGTATTAATGATTTCTTAGATGACAAGGCGGCCTGGTTGTAACAACGTAACGAATTGCTCCTTTCTAAATAACTCTGTATTAGATTTAAGATGAAATATTTTGAAAAAAGCCGAGCTGAGTTTCTTGAGGGCTCTTCTCAGTCTCGTTGCATTTTGGAACCCTCGGTAGAGTCACACCAACTTCTGACGAATCTAAATAATTTTCTGAAAATTTCAAAGATAATAAACGTTATTTTATTTTATTTTATTTTATTTTGAACACATGACATGGAAAGTGCGACTTGAGCAACAAACAAACAACACCATCGCGGCGGTGAGACCGTTCATGGACGAGTGGCTGCAGAAGCGACACGGTGACTTCACGTATCGCGCGTTCCAGATCATTACCGGGCACGGATGCTTCGGTAGCTATGTATCTACACGACATACATGGTAAGGTCTCACACCAGTGTCATCACTGCGAGGCTTCCGCTGAAGAGGCACTCTACGCGTTGGTGGAGTGTGCGAGTGAGCAGTCAGCGCCGGGACCTCGTCGTGGGTCTGGGTGTGAATATACTATCTCACTACTATGAGCCATGGTCTCCAGTGGGAGTAGGTGGAACGTGTCGGTCGAGAAGGAGAGTAAGCAGGCCAGAAGGGTTGCGAGCTGTCGGGTCTCAGCCCACGCACGCATACACTCATCGACGTGGGATATAACCCGATCCCAAAATTGCGGGAAAACACCCAAAACCCAACCGCTTAGGCCGCGACTTTGGCCGCACATGAGGGAAAGTCCACCGGTGCCATGGGGGAGCTCTCTCGATACTGCGTACCTGCACGGCGATGGAAAAAGCTCTGTTTGGCGGTTAAAATATAATTTATTAAATATTGAATGGAATCAGGCGTTACCTGGCGAAAATCCATGATAAAACAATGGGGTAAGATGTTGAATTTTTTAGAATAACTGTTCTCTTTGAGACAGTCTTGAGAATGCCTCGTGAGTAGGTGAAACATATGTCGACGTTTATAATGTCTTCTAATTAGCGAAATTAGTGCAATTATATAAAAAAATCAACATCTTACTCCATTGTTTTATAATTTATTAAATAAAATTCATTTTGAATGGAACTAAAACATATATTTTTCATTATGCATAAAATTTAAATTGGTAATAAATATGAAATGATACATTTACTACTATAATAACATCTTAACTTTATTTAACTTAATTTGAACTGATATAAATGCAGCAAAGGTTTTTGCTTCGATAAATTAAAAATAAAACTATGATAAAACGTGAATCATTCAGCCACGAGTATTATAAACAAAAGCGTCCTTTGATTTTAAAACAAAGTCATGTTGCTCAAAATAATATTGAAAAAACTTATTCTACACTTTGCATAAGACATATTTGATCGAAGCTTTGTAAGTTGCTTTGAAAAAAACTTGTGCAAATAGTTTTTTTCAAAGCAACTTACGTAAGTTAGAGTTATTGTGTTAGAGCCTCTAACACCGGTGTCCAAAGCAAGTGATCTTAAAAAAAGTATGCAGTAATTCAATAAGATTTAATTACCTACCTATGAGATTTCTAAACCACTTACATTGTATCTGTTTAAAATTAGTTTTTAAAAAGGCTAAGGCAGTAACTGATAATCCACATTTTAGCTCAGCAAACGGCTCAGGGGGGTAACGGGAGATTTACGTGTCGGCAGCTTTCCGCGCAGCGGATAAGCATCGCCCCTTTTGACTCATAAGGACCACTTCCCAAAACGCCCACTTCCCAAAACACCCACTTCCCAAAACACCCAATTAGTCCAACTAATAAGGAATAAAACCAAGAATGAATCGTTTCTATTTCTAAATTATCATGTAAATAGTTTGTACCCTGCAGTAAATATTATAATAGACAAGCGGCAAACCCCCGAAAAAGTGCTTAGAAATGAAAATAACTGACCAATCAGTGGAAATGTGATTTCCCCAATACAAATTTGTACTTTTTGTAAACCTTGGACCAAAAAGCGTCGATTGGTAAGAAAACAAAATTTGTGCGGTTGGGCTATTAATTGTTATAAACAAATTAATTTGTTAACTGATAAAAAGTTGTTTTTATATTGGAAAATGATTTCTAAGGGTAAAACGGGCCAAATAGAAAACTTTTTACTTTGTGATTTTTTCGAAAAAATGCGTTTTTAAAAAGTTACAACCATTTTAAAGCGCAAAAATGGTCACATTCAACATTTTTTATCTCGCCGAGTTTTGATCGAATTCAAAAAAAATCCTGCGGCGGAATACTTATCAGATCTTAAGCTTCAACTGACTATTTTTCAAGATGAAAAAATATACAATTTTTACATCGTAAAATAGCGTAGCGTTTTTCCGAGTTAAGATACACTATTATACACATGTAGAGTCGCGTCAACTCGTATGAAGCGCGTGCAATTTGACAGAATTCAAACGGGCAATCATTAGAAACATCTAACTTAAAAAAAAAAATTTTTTTTTTTTTTAATTGAAAGTCATTGAAAAATTATCTAAGAACTTTTTTGCTTGGCATCTGATTTCTCACTGCCTCCGGATTGTGGAACGCTAAAAAAACGCTATGTGTATAAATAGATTTTACGATGTGAAAAATGTATATTTTCTCATTTTGAAAAATAGTCAGTTGAAGCTTAAGTATTCTGCCGCAGGATTTTTTTGAATTCGATCAAAACTCGGAGAGATAAAAAATGTTGAATGTGACCATTTTTGCGCTTTAAAATGGTTATAACTTCTTTAAAACGCATTTTTTTCGAAAAAATCACACAGTAAAAAGTGTTCTATTTTGCCCGTTTTACCCTTAGAAATCATTTTCCAATATAAAAACCAACTTTTTATCAGTTAACAAATTAATTTGTTTATAACAATTAATAGCCCAACCGCACAATTTTCTTTTTCTTACCAATCGACGCCTTTTGGTCCAAGGTTTACAAAAAGTAAAATCACGTTTTCACTGATTGGTCAGTCATTATAGTTTTTCAGGGGGTTTGCCGCTTGCCTATAATGAAGGAAGTGCTGGCCACTTCTAGTTTATATAAATGATAAGAAAACTATCCATGACATTACCAATATCGTCTCATTTCAATAATTCCCGTTTACTATTTGTTGTAATTGAGTGAAGACATTCACATTTTTAATTTTTTTTACATTTTTATTTGTTGATTTACTTGATTTACGAAGACTGGACATTGGCAAATTGTTACAAGCAGAGGCCATAAAAAAGAAAAGAAGAAAGAAGTAATTGAGTGGATTATAAAATGGATTTAACTATTATTAAGTCCCAAAAAGGGAGGGATCGCTTTGCGGGATGGTCCACTTGCATAAATCTAATAAAAATGGAACATCTTTGTGGAGGTGCGAAAACCGTAAATCGTGCTCTGCTAGTATAACACTTAACCAAATCTAAAAAAAGGTTTTGAGGGAGACGAGTCACGCGTGTGCTTCAGACCATATACGGAATAAGATATTACAGTTTATCGATAAATGTAAGCAAGATGTTTGCAACAATATGGAACCCGTTCAGCAAATTTACGAGAACAATTTAGATAATGAAGAGTATAAAAATTGGATACCGTCATTTTCTGGTCCAAAAAGTTCTTTGTACCGGGAGCGGGCAAAATACCTCAATGTAAAGAAATTGATTTATGATAAATTAGAAGATGCAGTAGTACCTGAAGCAAAAAGTTTCTTGTGTGTGACAATATTTAATAATATTTTTTCATGGGTTCCACACCCATGAAAAAATATTAATATTCTGTTCTCGATGTTGTCCATCGCCGTTTTATCAAAAGTGTTTCCAAAGATGATCACAGAACCACTAATCAAGTTGAAGGGTGGCATCCGTATTCCACAAAATCCCAAATTATTTTTGTTTTTCTACAAGCTGAAAAAAGAAAGTCTCTATCAAGACAAAAAAATTAAGGAAAAACAAAAAAATTTGAGGAACAAAACAAAAAGAGAAGAAATGCCGATATTACATTTGATCGAAAGTATCCGACACTATTAAAAATCTTGGATATAAATAAAATTACCCCAATTATGTTTTTGAAAAAAATAATTTATCTACTTGAGACTCAAGTCGAAATCAAAATCTAAGGCAAAACATAAAATTTTTAATTAACGCTAAAAAATTAAAAATTTATTGTTTTGCCTTAGATTTTGATTTCGACTTGAGTCTCAAGTTATTTTAAGTTAAGAGATAATTTTTATTTTAAGTTTTTTTAAGTATACGTTAGATACTTGTCTATACTGTATACTATAATATAATAATATTATAAAGAGGAGAGATTTGTTTTCTTGTTTTTTTTTTGTTTATTTTTGTTTGTTTGTACAAATAGACTCCGAAACTGCTGGACCGATTTCAATAATTCTTTCACCTATAGAAAGCTACAATATCTAGAAGTAACATAGGCTATAATTTATTTTCAAAAAGATTAGAGATCCGTAAGGAAATCGCAATATTGAAAAAAATGTAGAGAAATGAAAATATTTTTGGGCGTGCGCTGCAAAAACTATTGATGATAGAACAATATGTATAGTTAATGTTTATAGGTCTTTTTAATGTCTACAAAAAAGTCCGCGAGGCGATATATGTATGTAACTGTAATATTTTTTCCACTACAACAGGTTTTGTGTTCTCAAATTTAATTATTGCAACAACAGGAACAAAAGTAGGTCAAATTTTAATCACGATATTAACCCTTATCCAAATATATAGTTTTATCATCAACGGCATTTATCTAGAAGTAAATTCCCTTTTACTTCATTCAAATCGGGACCTTCCGTTTAAAAGTTACTACGAGTACAAAAAAAATATTACGAGCAAATTTCTAGCTGCTCGCAGTGGTTACGTATGGTTATAAATTTCCTTATGGGATCTGTTAAAAGGTGGGGGTGGCGTGAGAGTGGGAGTGGGAGCGGGAGTGGACGCAATAAGTGAATTCCACGCGAGCGAAACCGCGGGCGACAGCTAGTTAGATTATAAATAATAAATTATTTTTGTATGTTTTTGAAAAAAGAGGCGGTTACCTTTGTAAATTGCTCACTATAGTTCGTTCGCGCAGTTCGTTCGTGCGAATATAGTCAGTCATCATAGGGTGGTCATAGACATTATGATGCTAAAAGAATACATTACAAAATGGGTGTTATTTCCATTTTCGAGCTAAGAGACTCACTAAAGGGGGGTCCCTTCGGAGTAGAATGTTGAAAACTCGATAAAAACCTTGTATGTGTGAATTTAACTATATTTGTACATTTTGCTCCAAAGGGGTAAAACCCTTGTACTGTGTGTATCCTTGGAAGTGGACGTTTTAGGAATTGTCCTTTTTGGGAATTGTCCTTTTGGGAATTTATTGTTTTGGGAAGTGGGCGATTTGGGAATGGTCGTTTTGGGAAATGGGCGATTTGGGAATTGTCCTTTTGGGAAGTGGTCCTTATGAGTCAATAGGGCATCGCCATACATCGCGGGAATGCCGCCGCCATGATATGCACCTTACCGCGGGGCCCAAACTATTTACAAGTTTTATATGCAATGTGCTCCACATTCCTTTTATAAACTTAGCGCATGGAATCCGTACCAAGTTCCTATTTCGCTTGCTGACTTTCGAGGGATGCGACAACAGCGCTGTACATTGATGCGCCTGTATTATTTATTATTAATTATTTCTATGTCAACAATCAATGTACAATCTTATTTATTTTATAGATGGTATTTGTAATAATTACCTATATAGTATTCGAGTGACAAGATTCCGCGTTGTATTTGTACTGAATCCAATATTTATAGTATTTTTGATCTAAGTGGGAATGGGACCGACTAATTGTCGGAATGGGGCCAAAGTGAAATAGGAGGATTTAAATAATAAAAAAACGAGTCGAAAGAACCCAAACAAACATTAAAAAAATACAGTCGAATTTAGAACCTCCTATATTTGACGTCAGTTAAAAACTAAATTGTACCATAAGTAAACAGAAATACTGACACAATGACTTGTACTTACAAGACAGCTTTATATAAAAAAAAACAAACAAAAATAAAATCTTCTCAAGTTTCAAACTTAGAGGGAAGAACTTTTTTTTCCTAATTGAAAATATTTATCACCCGATTCGAGCTATCGACCAAGTGTAATTTCGTCGTAATTTTCGACGAAATTACACTTGGTCGATAGCCCGTATTCGGGTGCACGAAAGATTGACGAACCATTGATTACATTTCCTGTAGGTTTTTGAAAGCAATGAGTTTGCTTTTACTATTGTTAAATATTTTCCCCAATCGACTACGGGCAAACGACCAAATGTAATTGAGCCTTAAAGATATGTTATTAAAAAAAAATAACTAAAAGATTTTAAGAGAGCGAATAGTTGTCGCAGTCATCGCTAGATGTCGTTATAACAAAATATCACTAAAGTACTGCCGTCCTAAGCGCAAAAGCGGTATCTCAATGGAAGTAAATTTCAAGGTAATTAGTGACTCAATGTTAAACTGAGATAGGGATTTTTTTCTTCAAGACTTATAATTTGTTTTGAACAAGGTAGCGCTAAGTTCATTAAATGCGCCTTTTTTTACAGCTATCCGATACCATAAAATCTTATTTTTGTATTTTTTCGAAATACCGCTTTTGCGTTTAGCACGGCAGAGAAGGCACCTGTTGGAATACCGCCACACGATCTAAGTTCTTAGTGAATTCGAATATTTCTATAGCCTCTCAAATATTTTTGGACCCAAAAAGTATATATTTAGTACCGTATCTTAGCTATCCTTAGTCGGTATATTAATTGTTATTCCATTAACCAATCCATTTTTATCACAACTATTAATAATTATATGATATCTATTTTTGTCGTCATCAGTCTGTACCTCAGTTATGGTCCCAAAGGCATTAGTTATAGTCCCAATGGTACCATTGACAGATGATTTAGAAGTTAGTGTAGTTAAATCTTCTTCATCGGGTTTCAAATTAAGATGAGGCATGTCTTTATTACAAGGTATGTGGGATAATTGGGGTTTGAAAATTAATAATGGTTCTAATTCTTTGGTGGGGGATAAAGGTGTTATAGGAATAATATCTTCTTTAACTTCTGGTGGTTGCATTTTTCCTTCGACAAAGTGAGTTGGGTAATGTTGTTTTAGTTCCACCATCAGTCTGAACCGCATACTGCATATTGAGCACCTGAGAATAAGAAAATTATGTTTTTGCTTTAGAATATAATAAACTTTATTGTACACCAATACAAATATGCATATGAAAACAATATGACGGCCTTATCACTAAGCAGCAATCTCTTACAGGCAACTTTTGGATGAAAATAAATAGGCTTGTGTCCACTAAGAATAAATCGGATTGATATATGTTTCTTATGACTATTTCCAATGAATAGATAACAAAAAGTAATATAAATTGGTACACAGAATAAAGATTACAAAATTTTTAGAAAATAAGTTTTGAAAAATTAGGCATTCAGTCACGTGACATCAAACACCAATCAGAAAATATGACGTCACAACTTGCACTCTGACCACAGAGTAAGTATGTATGAACTCTGACTTCTTGTGTCAAGTTGTGTCTGTGATATTGTGTAATTTAATTGTTCGTACGTTTTCTTACAAATACAACAGATTTCCTCAGTAAAAGTTCCTCATACGAAATATCAATATAAATCGACATGGAGACAGGATTTACCAAAGCAAATTAGCAGTAATATGCGCAAAATCGACGCAGTACACAGTACTCGTAATAAGACGGATTCATTTTTAATCCAAAGAGAATATAATCACTACGTTTTAATCAAGGAAAACCCGAGGAACAATAACATTGTCAAACACCTGTCAAACATATTTTGATTTGTTTCCCAACCTGTGATGTCACCCAAGGCGCCATGACAGATTGGAGCGTTTTCGTTACCATAATAAATACATTTTTTAAATCGCAAAATAAACTATGTAAATGATTATTTTAAATCAAAATAATACATTTTTGTGACTATATAGATTCAAAACTACAGAATTAATATTTTTTTGAAATTTGGCATACAAGCCTATTGTTAAAACTATTATGTGAAATGTGGGTAGTCATTGGTGTTTGATTACTTAATAGAAACATATACAATACTAGTTTTACGTATTTAATTTATCTGATGTTATATTGCTTGTTAATGTAATTGTATGTATTTTATTGTTTATATTTATTTCACACTTCTTGTTAAACACACTTTGCTTTTCTCTAGAATAATCATCTTTAGCCTCTAAACCTCTGAGGTCTGCTGGTAGAAAAGTCATATTTTTGACTTAACGTTTTTCTTTATTTATATTAGGTACATTACTATGAATATACTTTTATGATTGTCTCTGTTTTTGTGTAGAAAAAAAAACATTTAATCATGACACGAACAGGCCTTTATGTGCTCACATCTTCTGACACACTGAAACATTCTCTTATCATACATTTCTCATTTTTTTTATTAAAATAACACAACAGTATGAAAACTCAGTACTACAAATACTCACTGATATGTATTCTGTCCTATATGTGCTCTAGTATGTTTGAGTAGATCGTTGCTCTGAGTGAAGGCACGCTCGCAGTAGTTACATTTGTATGGCTTTTCACCCGTGTGGATACGATAGTGACGTTTCAAATGATCTTTACACGTAAACCTGCCAAAAAGAGACAGTATAAAGAAAATTGACAGACGTAGTTCGAAGGATGAACGATAGATGGCTCTGCCACTTCAAATATAAATCGCGATATCGATGTCTTCGACTGAGACTGACTAAGATTATTTGTTTCAGGTATTTATATTGTAAAAAGAGAAAAATTGGATGCTTTAACAATATTCAATTAAAAAACAAACCGACGCTCCCAAGCAATAACCCGGTAATCGTAAAATCTAAATTTTACAGGAGAAAAGATTTACTTATTTTATGAAAGGTCTTTATTTACAATAAGAATTACAATATACAAAATAACATAATTATAGACTAAAAATATTTACATTACAAAATATCGTTTAAAAAATCCTCCGCGTCATTGCCGACTGGGAAGGTTCCCAGAATGCTGGCTGTGTTGCCACGTTGGATGGCGATACTCATTATTTGGGCCAGATACTTATTCTTTTATGAAATATCTTTTTAACCAGGTGGGGACTATTGAAGTCAATGATATATCAAATGAAAGCTATTTGTTTGTGGATTTAAACTGAGTTGTTAATATGATATTACTTTCATTCAAAATCTTGTAAATAACAAAAATAAATAATACCTAAAATTCTATTCATAAAATATATACGTATACTTACGGAATTATTGCAGTAAATTTATGAAACAAAATATTTCGTAACTTTATTATGAACTTTTACAGGGTTATTTTTTATTATATAGGTGATACATAATGCGTTATTATGGAGTTATTGTGGTATTGTCAATTAACTCTATAAATGGTATTGATAAATAATATTATTATTGCAAATAAGTGTACTGAAATTTCGAAAAAATTAACCGTATTGAAATGTTACGTACTTTAATGAGCCAATACTAAAACATTGCTAGTCTCTATTACGGAATATGTTTATATAAATTAGTTCAGCAAAAATCCCGTGCTGTCGCTTACCAAAAACTTCATAGAAATTATTTACAGCAATAACCCGGTAAACGCAACTTCCCAAAATAAAATAAAATATTGTTTTGTTGTATACATGTATAACAGATTTTTTGCCGAAATATTTTTGTTTCTAAATTCCCAACAATAAATGCGTGTATCGTGATATCTCTGTAAATATTATTGGGAAATGTCTGAAAAAAAGTATATTCCAGTCCACGGATTCCGAATTTGATATAACAGCATAAAGCCCATAATAGCACATTACCGAGTTATTGGCTGGGGGGGTCGAAACAAGTTCCAAAAAATATTTGACGATTTATTTTTCAAATACAGTTTTTATAGGGGTTGCTAAAAACAGCGGTAAAAGTGTAATAGGTCAAAGCGGCTTTGTTAGATTTTTTTCATAACATACCTCATGTTGCAGGTATCGCACGCAAATGGTCTTATCCCGAGATGTATCAGTTTGTGTTTCTTCAAAGAAGTCGGTTTAGTGAATGCAGCTCCGCATTGCTCACACTTGTATGGATGTTCACCCGTGTGTGTTGACATATGAGATGTCATTTGACCTGACAAAATGAAACATGTAAAACATATTGACACAAAACCTAACGAGCAATTACCACATAAATTTTGGAATGGGACGAAATTAAAATGGAACCAATTGATAAGCAGTAACATTGATGATAAATAAAAATTTTAATTGGTTCACCAAATTGAAAAATATGAGGTAAAAAAACATTTAAAAAAATAATCGAACTAAGTACGTCCTAATTTTGATAAAGTTGGTTAAAAAGGCATTGTAGAATACATAGGTACTATTAGGTACAGTCAAGGTTACATGCACATCTGTGTTGAACGATGAAATGTTAATGAAAGGCAACAAAATCTTACATGCCAGCCACTATGGCACAGCCAATTAAAGTCCTGGGTGTCTTGGACTATTAACATAATGTTTCATACCACTAAATAGATTCTCTGCAGTCTGAGCATCAGCCAACAGTAAATTTATAACATTGTACTAATCATAATGGAATTTTGAACTGTACACAAATGACACATATATTCCATATAGAGTACGCAAACGCAAACAGCTAGGCCAATTTTAATGGGACTTTCACTGGCAGAGAAAGGAGTAACTGAAGGATAATATTAGGAGCACTTTTTGTGTTTCCATGAGAATTGGGAACCAGACATGTATATATAAAATCCTGGCTTTTACCTTTAGTGCAAAATGTCATAGGACACATGCTGCAAGCATGAGGTTTTAAGCCAGTGTGTCTCATCATATGTTGCCGTAAGTTGGAGCGATTGGTAAAGCCTTTTCCACACTGGGAACACAGGAACGGAGTCTCTCCAGTGTGACTTCGTATGTGCTCCTTCAAACTGCATAGTTGGGTAAAACCTAGAGACATAATAATACCTTTAGGTAAATAGGTCTAACATGCAGTTATTGTACGGAAGTGAACACATGGATAAATAGATGTGAAACAGATGGATTAAAGTCAGTGTGAGTAAATTTTTTACGTTTGGTATGTCAAAATCAGTAGGCAGCAAGTTTTCTATACTGTTAAGAGTGAACTTCGCACACGGGGTCACTACTATATTCACACATTTAATGAACATGCGGGATATGTACCATGTATTTAATAGTTCTTAAGTTGCCGATATTGACACATTGTCAAAAGTAACTTAATTTCTCGCTTGTTCATTATTAATGTTTACATAATGACTATTATATAGCATACATTACCTTTCTTACAGTATGAACATTCATAAGGCTTATTATCCCCATGAGTACGCATATGTAACGTCAACTGATCTTTTCTGGCATAACTTTTGGGACATTTTGTACATGTATGAGGTTTAAATTCACTATGCAGTATCACATGTCTTTTCAATTGATGTTTAGAATTAAAGGTTTTACCACAAGAGTCACAGATAAACTCCTTTTTGAGTTTATTCTTGTGCCATCTGACATGCATAGACAATGATCTTAGCTTTGTAAAAGTTTGGTCGCAATCTGGACATTGTAGCACTTCACTCTGTGCCTCATTTTCAACTTTTATATCCAAGTTTCCTGCGTGCTTTGTCATATGTTTTACTAATAATAATTCTGATTTAAATTCCTGATAACATACAGTGCAGCGATGTTTGTTTAAATGTTTTGCTATATGTTTATTTAAATTGTTTTGACTGTGGTAGGATTTGTCACAAATTGTACATTTAAATACTGTTCCATGGCTTTGTAAATGCTTTGAAAATTTCTTTTCTGTTGAATATATTTTGTTACATTGACTACAAGAATAACTTGTTGGTAAAACATCTTCTGTTTTTATAATTTCATCACTAAACACTTCAACACTGAAGTCATCAAAGTTGTTGGAATACTCATTATCATTTTCTATTTTGAGGTCAGCTTCCTGGGGTTCTAGCTTTATTTCTTTTTGTAATAGCTTTTTAAACTCTTCTTGCGTTTTCTGAGCCTGATTTCGGAATGTATATGCAAGTTGCAAGACTTTTGTGCACTCATCGCATAGTTTTTGCGGTAAACCATCTTCCTTGGATACCTGCAATCAAAACAGCAATAAAAACAGTAACGGTTGAAGATAATTTCTTACATCATTATGGTTAATAGCGTATTGAAGCTGTACCTCTATTGCAGTACACAAGACCAACATTTCCGCCAATTGAACATGAAAATTTTGATTTTCTTCAGTTTTCACAATTTCAGATAGGTCGACCAAAGTCACATTGTCCTTCATACACGTACGACAAGAAGTGGCAATTTTCAACATTTTAGAGTACAATATTTTTTTGAAATAGGCAGTAATTTACTTTGTACATTTCCTTCTGAGGAGAATCGCTCATTCTCATTCAATCAATCAACCCAATTTAATTTTATCATGAATCAAATCAAAACACGCATCATGACACTTGAGAGTGACATTCGTGACAGCTTTAAACTCTTTGACAGTTTGATCACAATAAAATACTGTTTGCTCTTTTCTTGTTTCTCACATGCCAATTGCCGAGAAAGCACCTATGCCTATATAGGTCCATTCATAATTCATACATTTCTGCTGGCGATAAATATGTAATTCTATGTTTAATAATTAATTTAAAACTGTGAGATATCGGGTCTGGATGAAGCCCTAAATGCTTGGATGGCCGATCCGCGTCAAAATTTACCTTCCACACGCAACAAACAGAGGGCTTGGGACTCTATAGTTTCATCATTATCTTATAATACACTCTTAGAAAATATATCTGATATCTCATCTCTAGCGGCGTCCTACCTCCGGACTACAAGTAAACGAGCCGGCGCGGCGGCCGATAACCGGAACAAATAAAGGCAATCAAATATAGTAGTCTCAGCACTCAATATGAGTTTGTCGCATTTGGTGTCGAGACACTAGGCCCATGGGGCCACGGTGCGCATCAGCTCTTCACGGAACTCAGCAAGCGTCTGAGGGAAGAGACTGGGGATCTCCGCACAGGCAGCTTTCTCGCGCGAAGACTCTCATTGGCAATTCAGCGCGGGAATGCTGCCTGTGTTATGGGCACTCTGCCTAAGTCTCCCTGCCTTACCTATTTATTTTAGTGTTTTAGTTTTAGATAGTATAGTTTGTAGTTTGTTTAGGTTTTTTTTAATTTAATTTTCCTGTTCCTTGTATATATTTAAGTAATATAGTATATAGTTTCTTGTAAATATTCTGAAATAATAAAAAATTAAAACAGTCACTATATATCGTCGGCTCTGATGGATGCGTGTAAAGATTCGTAAAAGCTTGTTGTCTTGTCTGTCTGTCAAATAACATAATAATGTCAATCACATTAATTTTTATTTTTCATATGTAGGTACCTACCTATGTAACGTTGGATTTATTTTTTACAAGATAATAATTGAAGTTATTAGATTTATTTCAATAATTTTATACTTAATAATTCCGTTAGATTCACAATTGAACAAAAAGCGGTTTAATATACATATTGAGCGTCGTGATGATTTGAAATGGGTTCGTAATAAAATTTACTATAAATTTTCGACGACCTATTGAAAAACCTAGTGTCCTAATATTATCAAGCAAATCAAACAAAGCTTTCTCAGTTCCTCACTTCCTCTTCAGGAAGTGGTATTATTTTTTATTTTGAGTTTCTGCCGTGAAAAGAGGATAGTTTATAAATAGAAGCATAAAAATACTAGATCAACTTCCAGAGTAGATTCATATAAAATGGATGACATAGTTTTCATTGGTGATTGGGTAAAAGAAAGAGAACTTGGAAAAGGCAGTTTTGGAATAGTCGTACTATGGAAGCACAAAAGAACAGACGAGAAACTAGCGATAAAAACGTGCCAATGGGGTGATGAAATGACTGCAAAACATAGAGAGCGCTGGACAAAAGAAGTGGAAATGTTGCAAGATTGTAATAATCCAAATATTGTAGGTACGAAAGAACTACCTCCAGAATTTATTGCAGGATTAGAGCGAGCTAATCCTTCAGGTTTGCCTATTTTATGCATGGAATACTGTAGTGGTGGTGATCTTCGTCAAGTTTTAAACAAGCCTGAATCATGTGCAGGTCTCAAAGAGGAACAAATCCGACAAATACTCAGTGATATTAGAAATGCTATGGAATTTCTTCATTTGAGTAAAATTACTCATAGAGACCTTAAACCAGAAAATATAGTCCTGCATCTACTTGATGCATTTCAAGCACCCAATGTTGCTGTTCAAGGTCGAAGGAAAGTTATATACAAGCTTATTGATCTTGGATATGCTAAAGAAATAGACTCTAATTCTGTATGTGCCAGTCTTGTTGGGACCTTACAGTATTTAGCACCGGAGATAATTTATAGCAAGACTTACAGCAACTCTGTAGATTTCTGGTCATTTGGCCTTGTAGCATTTGAAATTATCTGTGGCAAAAGACCTTTTCTACCATTTATGGCCCCTGTACAATGGATGCCTTATGTGAAAAAGAAGGCACATGAAGATATTTCTGTTTATGAAACTTTTCACGGTGACATTGAAAATTCAACAGAAGTATTTCCTGAAAACTATATTTCTGAACCTTTGAAAGGTTTATTAGAACAATGGCTGAGGATTGCCTTAGAATGGGACCCAAAATTAAGAGGTAGAGATGCTCCATCCAAAGTCACTTTCAACATACCCTCGGAACAAAAAGGAGCAACTAGTAAGATTGTAATTTTTGAAGTCCTTAAGGATATTTTATCTAAGAAAATAATCAAAGTATTCTCAGTAGCTACTATTTACCAAAAAGCATATGAAATTGACGAAACCACCACAGTCATGACATTGAAGTCTAACATATTTAATGACATTAAAATTCCAATATCGGAACAAATTCTTATAACCCAGACAAATTACATGGAACTTCAAAATGATGATTATGTATTTAAATACTGGCATGAAGATGCTATTTTATTTTTGTACAATAAAACTTTCATAATCAAAGAAAATGTGGAACCTACTGTCCCAATAGCAGTGCAGAGATGCTTAGAACACCCAAAAGCTATGTACAACTTTAAAAACAGCAGTGATTTGTACAGAAGTGGTTTATATTTCGTCAAATCTCAAATGGAATTGTATGATTTGGTTGTCAATGGATTCTTTGTTAGAACTGAGTCTTTAAAGTATGAAGGAAAACAATTACTACTTAAGCATAACTCTGTTGATAAAAATATTGGCAGTCTACTTGCCAAAGAAGAAGTACTTAGAGAGTTGGTTGATACTGGCAAAGAGCATATTAAACACTTAAGAGAAAACTCAACAGGAACAAATCTGCTTGGTGGTTTTGATAAAGTATTTAAAGATTCTGATGAAATTACTGAAAGAATAAACAAACTACACGTCGCTTGGGGTCAACTTACTGTAAGACTTCAATCAGCCACAAGACGCAGCAATGAAGTAATTACAATGGATTTAAACAATTTTGTCAATAAGTATAACTATCAAGCAGTATACAGTAATGCTTACAAAGCATTTTTATCTTACAAGAAAGCTGAATCAATGAACAGGGGCAGGGAAAAGCAGTGTCAAGACATAATCAAAGCATGTTATGACTGTCTTAAACTCAGAAGCAAAATATTTCAAGAAATACGTACACAACCCTTTGTGGTTAAATTATTGGATCTTAGTACAGAATTTGCAAAGATTGCCGATATTGTTTTACATGCAGCTGACAATACAAATAAACTCGTAAATGATCTCAATTCTGTTATAAAAGACCTTAATGCTTGTACTTGGTCAACTATAAGTCTAGTCGTTAAAGATGCAGATGGACTTTCAAATGTGCCTTATAGTGTTGTATCATTTGAAAAGAAAGACTTTAAAGTCGGTGAGCTTGTGTCCAATCACTGTATAAAAGTGACAAATGGGGAACAAGAAACTGATGACCTGAAATCAATTATAGAAGAGAGTTTAAAGTTAATGAAAAATAAATCTGCATTGTCTATGCAACTGAATTCCCAAAAAGAACTTATGAAGAGTTCAGAGTTTGATTTCAGTTTTTTGGATGAAGACTAAACTATGATGTGTGATTTAACTATGTGTGATATTTACTAATGAAGTGCCTTACATAGTGTTTTAGTTAATAAGCATTTATATTTGTAAAAATTTCTACAAGCTTTATAGATTATTCTATTCTTACCCAAATTTATTCTGCCCATATAATGTTTTTGGGACAAAAAGTATCCATTTTTATTGTAGAAACTAAAGTATCTATTTATGTTTTAAGCTTGAATAGAAACATTATGTGTAGCCATAGTGAAGAAAATTGGGACATTAATGGAACAATTATATGTAGGTACTAAACTTCCCAAAAATTTGTTAAAATTTTGGGCTTATATCTTGTGCAATACTGTTATTTTATATAAGGTCGTCTTTTATGAATTAGTTTTTAAGTATAAATGTGTCTTACTAACAAACGTGTTCGAAATTTCCGAATTGGTTACTTAATGTTACTTATTGTTTGATTAAATTCTAGTCAAAATGCATAATAATTTTATATCCATATAAATTTTCTTATGTTAAATGTTGTTTTAATAATCTTAACCCTTAGACATCCTTATTATATTCACGACATTAACCTCTAGAGGGTAGGCAAAGGTGTACTACACCAACATTTTAGTTACCACCTCATTAGTTCGGTTGGCAAGCCTATTGGTATTAAATGTCAACTTTTATGTTTGCCAGAACTGTCTTCCTTTGATCGGTAGGTGAGGTCTACTTGGGCTTCTCAGATCTGGATGGGGATCCCTATTCCTGCCAGTACCTACCAGCTATCACAAATCAATACATATAATAAAATTGTAAGTGGTCGATGTCTGTACATCGAAGATATAATAGAGAAACTGTTGTAGGGGCTTTATGAACGCAATAGTACCCAAAACAATGGTTTTTAGAATTTTAGTCTGTCTGAATGTTTGAACACGGTAATCTCAGAAACGGCTTAACCGATTTGAATGCGGTTTTTAGTAATGCGTTGTGGTTTATTCAACTTAACATTTAAGGTTTGTTTTATTTTAATCGGTTCATAAATAAATAAAAAAGTGTGTGTGTCAGCTCCGACGCACGACTGGAGTTTACTCCTTAAGTACGAGTATCTAACCATAACAAATTAGAAAGTGGCGCACTAGAGGTGCGCACCAAAAACGTGACATGATTTTCGTTACTTGTTAGTAGGTTTTACCCCTCGGATTTTTCTCATACCGGGCGCCTTATATATGAAAATCGATTCTTAAGGAGTAAACTCCAAAAAGTTATGTCGATCTAAAGTACCACGCAGGCGGAGCTGAGGGCAACAGCTATGCATAATAAATCAGTAACAGGTGATTAAGAAAACTATAACACGCAGGCGGAGCTGCAGGTAACAGCTAGTACAGTAATATGCTTACTTATGACTTAATTTTCATAAAAACCGGTCAAGTGCGAGTCTCAGAGGGTTCCGTACCAAAACGGCAAAATATCACGTTCTCAATCAAGTTGTATATTTTTAGTATTTGATGTTACAGAGGCAGCAGAAATACATATCTGTGAAAATTTCAACTTTCCAACTACCTATCACGGTTCATGAGATAAAGCCCAAGACGGACGGGCGGGCAGCGAAGTCTCAGTAATAGGGTTCTCGTTTTATCCTTTGGGTACGGAACCCTAAAAATATAGTCGAATGGTGCCGTCACTTGCATGCTAATGCAAATTAGCCTTGAATTTCAACAGGAAAATAAGAAATCAACATCACAGTTCCGCTGCCGCCGCCGCCCGTGAGCAAATCTAATCGAGAAGAGTATACTCTTATATAATATTCTGTGCTATAATGTACGTAAGTACCTATGCCATACCAATTCTACAAAAAACAGGCTTAATATACCTACCCACCTACATTAATAGCGAAATTAGGTACCGACACCTATCCCCACCATAGCGCTTGGAAGTGTCGATAACCAATGATATCGCAGGAAATTTCTTAATTGGGTCACGTGGTCAACATTTTCTGCGATATCTTTGGTTATCACGAACTCTTCCGATGCCATTATGCTCGTAAGTGTGGTGTTTTGCCCGTAGCGGAATCCACAGTCGATCCCAAGACGATAATAGTGTTCTTGTGTGGTTTTGTGCAGTCGAAGACCAAACCTGTTCGAACCGAATACGAATTCCATTTACCCGAATGCCATTGGCAATCGACTTCGGGTAAACGACCATCAAGGCCTAATTGCGCTATTAATAGGTAGGTAGGTATATAGATACAAATGGCGTTTATCAACAAAAGTGATGACATCTTAAGACAATCGTTAGATTGACTTTTTTTGTTATAGGTTGAAAAAAGTGGTTAGCCATTGGCACATGATTCATAGGATACCTACTTACAAGAGTCCTAAACGTTACAGGAATTAACTGAGTAGATATATATATAAAAAAATTGACAAAACGACCGACTTCAAATTACCGAAATGTTACCAAATAATTCTCGGAATGAAAAAATCTGTTCACCTAGTCCAAAGACATGAGATAACAAACATAACAACGAATTGAGAACCTCCTCCTTTTTGGGAGTAGGTTGATAAAAGACTGAGGTCTGACCCTCGAGTCCTGTCGAGATTGTACGCAACAGTGTAGTTTTATCAACAGCTTGTGCCCTGTGTCGGTGTGATAAATAGGTATTTACCTACACATCTATATATCTACATTTCATTATCATTTATCATCTATATTTTTGTCCCCCCTTAGCTCTCGAGAACTGCTTATGCTCCAATGATGGTTGACCCCTCTATGGATAGCCCTCGATCTGGAGGCAAGCCAAAAAATCGAAAATTTGACCTAGCCCTAAGGGGTCAAAAGTCATAGGCCAAAGCCAAAACCTATGGCGTGGTGCGGCGCGAAGCACCGCGCAAGACACCGTACTAGTAATCCAAGAAAAGTGTCATCTTTCTAGCGCTAAAGGTTTGGACGGACGGTCATGACGAAACTATAAGGGACCCAAGGCTTTAACTACGGATACGGAACCCTAAAAAAATACCAGCCAAGTTCGTGTTAGGCCACGCACAGTATAGAGATCCGTCGTCACCCTTAAGCCCCCTATAACTCCTGAACTGACATTGTTATGATGTAATCGGTTACTTATAATTTTTCTTCAAACTTACATGGACTACCAGTTTGAATTTTTACAGATTTTTCAAGACAGCCGTATTTAGAGAGGGGGACGCTTTGTCTAATCAAAAAATACGCTTTATAGTTGAATTCTAGCATTAGCTGTTTGGGAGGAAAACTGAGGAGTCGGTCAGACGACGGACGGACATGAGGAGACTATAAGGCTTCCGAGACTTGAACTACGAAACCCTAAAAACGATTAAAGCTGATGATGCCATGCTCCTAGCGCTGCTGGAAAGGATGTCACTAGAACTCCTCATAGGATTGTAATTAAACATAGGTCCTTCTACAACAGAAACAAATTTTGTAATACAGAACATTCAATTATATTGTCTAAAAACTAAAAATAGGAGCCAATCTACCTACTTATAAGTACAATAACGTAGATAATAAAATTAATCAAAGGAGGAAAATCAAACACAATGCCCCACGAATTGCTTCAACCACTCCTTAAAGTTGTGAATAATTTTTTGTAGCTTCTTGACGTCATCTGGTGTTTGTAAATATTCCTCGGGGGCGAACCGTGGCTCAGGACTGCCGCTGACGTGTAACCAAATAGCGAAAACTGCATCGTCTATATTAGCCACACTTCTACGACACAGCCTTGCCGAATTCATGCAAGCGTCTACTAAAGATCTCATACTTCCTACAGAAGTAGCCCTCGTATGTTCTTTACGTGCTGCTAAAAAGTAACTACGTAGAAGGTTTTCAGTTTTATCATCTAAACGAACTTCTATCCCTGCTACTAAATCTACATATTCAGCCACATCTTTGAGCGCTTCCTTTTCTTCCTTACCAATCTCTAAACCATTTATGGCTTGTAAGAGTACAAAATCGGCAATCTCATCGTTGTATTCCCCGTAATCGCCTCTACAAACATTACCAAATACAGTTGCCACATTGAAAAGAATCATTTTCTTGAAATCCATTCTTTGTGCCCAAACTGCTGCTTTCAATTTTGTTACTCCAAGACCATTATTGATTTCACCACTCTCTATCGCTGCTAAAACGTTTGATACTTGTTTATGAGCGTAAATATGAAGAGGCATGGGAAGCAGACACACTCCGCCAGAACCACCAAGTAGGGCAGCGGATGGTGCAGTATTAGACGCTCCTAGAACAACATGTCTTTCAGCTATTTTTGCTGCTTCAACCATAAGTGCTGGTACATATCTAGAATCGTAACCGCTTACTAAAACATGCATGATAGTTGTCCCTAATAACGCATTGGCTTTAATACTTGTCAAACTTAATAATAGACTTATTTTAAGGTGCATAAAACAACTTAAGGGACAAACGTTGACGCCAATGCTTGAAGCTAAACAATATATGAACTTCCAAGGGACTCCCTTACATGCAACATGCAGCTCTTCAACATCTTTCGGAATTAGGCAGGTTATCGGTGCCGCTATGGGAATTATTTTTTCAATAGATAGTACAATGGTAAACTTTTTCGTTACTACTGCATGCAAAAGGTATCTCGAGCCTAAATTTAAATAGGTTATTAAGTCATCAACAATCGTAAATGTTTTTGGTAACAATTTATCGAAAAGTTTTAATGTAGCGAACACTTTTTCTCCACACCGTCTCAGACCACCATTTTCAAAGAGTATACTTTTACATGTATCACATTTTGGGGGATGCTTAGGTATATAATGCAAAACTAACTCATTATTTTCACATTCTTCAGGGCAGGTCCATACGGAGTGATAAACGTAACATTCTGGTTTCGTTATAGACATCAACAGCCCATCAAAAGTTGTCAAGCCGTTATAGTACGACGGGTTTGGTGTAAATACTCTGGGTATACTTTTGAATCTCATTATTGTTCCCACTTGGGGATATTGTATAGTGTTTTTCATGTAGTTATCTGTTGATGAAAGAACTGCAAATAGTATATCGTTAAACATTTTCTGCAGTTTCATTGGTTCCTCCAATAAGAATTTTGCAAGGTCGGGAAGTATCTCTATTAAATCCATGACGTCGATTTCTATTAAGCATCTTAATGGTGGAAATTTAGACAGATCCCTTTCAGATAGTTTATTTAAAAAATTCTCGCATTCCATCTTCATGTCGTGTATGTAACGCCTGTTATCTAAATAGAGCAATAGCGCACAATGCAGTTTCATGTTTAAGTTTGTTGTTACAACACGGTCGTAATGTACCTACGTATTACGGTACAAATTAACAGTCTTACGACACAAAAATATTACAAGTACATATGTGATGTGAGTCGTATTAGATAATTACTACGTTTAAATTATTGTCACACAGTTCTGTAAAAATAACTCTTTGCACAGACCCTTTGTCTGTACGGAGGAGCCAATTTTAAATTATACTTACATAACGCTGCAAATTCTATTTCGAGTTCCCGCCTGTTCTGTTCCATTTTTGAACTTATTTTCATTTTTTTTTCCGGTATTGTTTTTTTTCGCCAGCTTCATTGCAGCTCTATTCTACCTTTTTATATTTCCTTACCTTACCTCGCATTACGCATAATTAGTATAATGCCTATTTAATATAAAACCTAGTGCAGGATAGCGGGAATAAGGAATGACTTGAGACTAAAAATAATTTATTGTACAAATCTCTAAATTAATCAATTGACCGTGGTTATTTTATGACTTTATCTTGATAGTTATGTGATGATAAAATTACGGACACTTTAGGTTAATCTACTCCAGCTTTATCTAAATTTATTGACACCTACGCAATTAGGGTTATAGTATTTTAACATTAACAAGCTTAGGTACTTGTCTTGTGTTATGGTACTTAATCAAATCAATAATAGATATTTTAGCAAAGAAAAAAGAAAATCTTTCTCCAATAATCTAAACTGGAGAATACTTTTTTAATTCCGTGTTCAAGGCCGAGGCCGCTCTCACGTTCGTTGCAGGGCGTCTCTGGCACGCAGAAGGTATTTCCAGTGGCGTAGAACCTACGAGGGACTAAGAAAATTTCTGCCAAAATGTCTATGTACTTTATTTATTTAATATTTATGCACAAGTATATATGCACATGTATATACAAAGGCGGACTTAATGGCAAAGGCATTCTCTACCAGCCAACCTTAGGGTGATGCAGAGAACCGACTGAATAGGTGCATATAAGGTTCACTCGACTATACAAACTAAAAGACGTAGGTATGTACTTACATAAAATAATAATGAGTCAGAAATAAAAAAAAGTCAAAAATATACTTCCTGCATCGTTCCTGGTGCACAGGTGCCCATGATGCTGGCAGCATTGCCCCGCTGAATGGCAATGGACAATCTTTGCACCAGGAAAGACCCAGAGCGAGTGTCACCGGACCTCTCCCTAATTCTACGTCCTAACTCCGTCACAAAGCTCTTGCTTACATAACTAGTGGTTCTGTGAACCGTAGACTTCGGGAGCGGCTTTGTTTATTTCTTAAATTGTATTTATTTGCATGACTTTTGATTTTATTTATATGGGTTGCTATGGTTACGGATTGCATTCTTGACATAGTATTGTATTCTCTTTGTCTTGACAGACCGTAGACTTCGGGAGCTTTGTTTAGAACATTTATTTTTCAATTTTTTTTATTACTCTTTCATTTTTCATCCAATCCAAAAAATATCATTCATAGTTATTCATTGTAAGCAAGGAGTGTGTGTGTAAAGTTTCATAAAAATCGGTTGATAAATACGGCCGCAAACATGATCTGACGGAACCCGTAGATGTAGAGATGTAGACATGTAGAGGTACAGACGAAAGAAATTCTCCCCAGTCTGCAAATTGAAACGGAGACTTCGGTCGCTTCGCTCCCTCAGATAAATATATACCCAAATAAACTACACATATAACATTAATAATAACACAAAATAGATATACAATTGATGTATGTCTACCCTGGGGATATATGCGTGATTATATTATATGTGAATAAAGCATTTTCTTATATAAAAAGTTCGTTGTTAATGGTTACTGCAGGCGTTCATCAGATTGGAACGCAAACCTACTGTGTTGCAACAAAACCCACGCCACCTACATAAAGTTATAGTATGTAATCAATTCGTTATAAGTATGCTAAAAATTTCAATTGACATAATCTCGAAATTAGCATTTTGAGTATTTATATTAGTAGGTTAAAGTAGTGTAGGTGGTTGGTAGCTGTATCTAGTAATATTAATACTTACTAAACATTGTCATTGTCATCATCATACATCTATATCCCGCCTATATCCCGGGAGGGGTAGGTAGAGCTGCATTACACACCCACACTTTGCCAGTAATTTTGTTGGTTCGTCTATTGCAATTACCGATTACCGAGCATTTATCGGATTTTTCGCAAACCACTCTTTCTCTCATCTTTGTTTTTTTTTCCACCTTTCTTTTATCTATTACTTAAGCTATTTATATATTGTACACTATCCACATTATATCGTATATATCTCTCTCCATCCAAAGGTTGCCTGGAAGAGATCGCTTATTAGCGATAAGGCCGACCTTTCTATATTAGTTTTAAGGCATATATGTTATACGTTACTATTTATTGCTTGTGTACGATGTACAATATAGTGTATTTATCTTATCTTATCTTATCTTACTTATAGAAAATCTATAAGCACTGTGTAATTCAAACCAAAATTCCAGCAGTCAGGACGGATAATACAAACAGTAAGTATTAGAATATCTCAGTCTAAACGGGACTTAATTGTGGTAATATATTTCAATGATACCTTGTTATTGCTCACCAAACGTTTCATTTGGATTGCACCAAACGTACATCACGGGTTGTCAGTGATCCCGGTTGTTTCAATGAGTGGTAGCACGGCACCTATGAGTTGTATGGTGAAAATCATAAAACTTTAAAATATTGTATTTCTGGTCTACATTATGTGACGAGCAGTGGTGTCCGGCTCGAAAGACCATTTAGGTATAATTTGGTTTTAAAGAATAGTAGCAATTGCAAATACGATCAAATAGCATCACATAGCAAGCTAAAAGAGCTAGTGTTATTAAGTGGGTTCACATTTGTAGTTTGGTGGCGAGTAACTATACTTTAACTATACCAATGGGAATGGCATCGAAATTGGACGGCGCAAGAGACTTGTTTAAGTTAGATTGTGCATTACGTAACACAATTTTGCGTCATCAATGATCGCCTACTCATCGACTTTAGTGCAACCCACGCTAGGTAAACTCGACGAACAGTCAAGCACTTCACGCACAAGGTCGCAAACAATTCAGTACCTAACTCACGCAAAAGCCTCCAGCGGAAATGAATCGAATATGCAAATCTTATCAATCCGTTTACTATCCATTACCCAATGAGTTACTGGTTGTTCATTCATTGTAACCGTGTACAGTGAAGCTCACAAGTGGTTTATTCATAATCCTACTTATAATACTCGTACATAAGCAAGTATTAAAGAATGCCCTCCAAGGGATGTCCTACGATGACACACAGGAGTTAATATCTGTATTAAAATAAATAGTGATAAGTTGAATAATTAAGACATATCTAATATAGTTATCAATATTGAGCCACTTTGGTATTGTACTAGCTCTTATTATATAATATTATGAATAACCTAATCATATAATGTTACGTAATTGTTTTTGTGTAATGTTATATAATTTACTTAGCTGCAATTGGCGCCTGAAATACAGGACTACCTAGTTCAGGTGCAAATTACGTTTATAAGACTACCTATTTATAAAATATCTAGATACATATATATGTAAATAGGTATTATTATACCTACATACTTAAGCTACTAATGCACTAATTATAATTTAATAGCGCACAACTAAAATTAAGTTTATATGCAAAATTTTATTGTACAATTATTATTACGAAATAAATTTATTTATTTATTTATTTACATATAAACGCGATGTATATCATGTAAATGTAAGATAAAAATCAAAATCGATTCACGATTTTATCTCCAAAGGGGTATTTCGTACAGTCACTTTGTCTTGACTTTCCCAAATACAGAAAGGCGAGGTTTACGCTAATTTTCAACTACTGGAACACATACCAAAATAACACCCAACTTCAACAAGATCTTAGAGGCCGTAGCCAAGCTTACCAGCAAGTGGTGCAACTGCCGTTCAAAGGACGAGACTCTGGCAAACATAAAAGTAGGTAACTACACGGTAAGTGGCCATATAAGTTTGCCACCTATTACGTGGTATGTACTAGCAAAGTTACTGGCAAAAACAGGGCTAATTAAATAGATATACTACCTCTTCGGGGAACAGGTATCTATATGTTTAATACGACAATATGTCTGTCTGTCTGTCCGTCCGTCGCGTTTTGTCAATTATAATTAATAATACATACTTTTGCATGAAATATTAAAATATTCGTAGAAGTTTAGGGAAGGTTTTTTTTTTTAAATATTGAGGCGATACAAAGTTCGCTGGGATAACTAGTAATTATTATAAGTGTAGTGAACCTAATATTAATTATTAGCTGCTCAAAACTTACAATTACTGTTTGTGTCGTTTAAAGTTGTCATACGCGACTGTACATGAACGAAGCGGGGTAAGTAGGCGGGGTGATCGTATTTTTCAAGCGAAGTTGTGCGGGCGGCATGTTCGCGTGGGGCGGCCGCCGCGGGCTCCGGGCTCAGTGGCGACCGGCACTGGCACTGGCAGTGCACACTCCATGCCCGAGCACGACAAGTATCAGCTGCGGCCTCGAGCCGCGCGCAGCCGCGAACCGCGTGCGCGACGCACTGCACAACCTCTCAGCAAATACAGAAGAAAAACAGCCAATGCCCGCGAAAGAAGTCGAATGAGAGAAATCAACAGAGCTTTCGAAACACTAAGACGAGCCGTTCCTGCTTCTACCGTCACGGGAGCTCCAGTACCATGTGAAAAACTCACCAAAATAACCACATTAAGACTCGCCATGCGTTACATATCAGCGTTGTCAGCTGCTTTGCGGGAGCCCAGTTCTGAGGACGACGGTAGCTCTCTTCCAGACCGCTGGCCGTCACCTCTCTGTTCCGATCTGTCGGAGTTCTCCACGGAATTAGACCACGACTATGTTGAGACCCCTTCGGAGTTCGCCGAGGATTCTCTATCTCCGTTTGATTCGTTCTTCGCGGAGTTCGACAGCGATTACATTGACAGGACATTTGCGTGACAGTGTTGTGAGTGGGCATTAATGCTGGACTATTGCCAATTAGGTATAATAATACTATTTAATTTTCCTTTGCCATACGTACTATTAACGTTTAATAATATTTTGTTTTGTATGGAAAATATTATGAGATTTATTTATTATTAATAAATTTTAACTGTTATCGTTATATAACTTACCTTGTTATTTATTTTTGGATTCAACACGTGTAGACAAATAGGTAAACAGAAATAGCCATTGGAAATACATACATTTGATAGAATACGTGGTTAGGTTTTGATAATATTAATTAAATAGTTAGTCGTACATATTTCCATGTCCACGAATAACAATAGAATATGCATTAATAAAATATTGAATTTAATTTACACCGTAAACAACCTAATAATATATAGTTCACGCTATATTATGTAGGTACATTAACATTACCTATAAATCCTTAAGGCTCGTATCACATTACGCTAAACAAATATTCTTACATTCAAGTTAGGTAGGTTAATTAATGACATAATAATATTTCCCGCTCAAAATTAGTGGCATTCTTTAATTAATAGAGATGAATAGATGCTACGTCCGTACCTACCTATACATAACAAGGATAAAAAAGTCTTATATATCTATCTAAAATTAAAACAGTTTAAATATCTACATAGGTTCGTAAATTAGAATAACAAATTAATTACTTACCTACTCGCCAAACTATGCATATTTTGGCAATATGTATGAAACGCTGTATTTGTTACTTTAAAGAGCCTTTGTTTATGGAAGGTATTTCACAATAGACACTTTCGTACAACACGTAAAAAAGAATGACTTTAGGGTGTAGGTAATGTAGTAAAACAGGATAAACTTGACTTTTCATTAGAAAACGAATTGTCAAAATAGGTTCACTCCATCGAAAGTTACGAAACATGAAAAAAATACAGTCGAATTCAAAAAAGGAGGTTCTGAATTCGAATGTATTTTTTAAATCGGTCTTAAATAGAATGCTCCGTTCATGATGTATTATTTTTTTGTTTAATGTCAGTTGAATCCCAGTTCATAATGTCAAATGGTGCGGAATAATTGTTTGATTGTAAATAATAGACTACGGAAGCGTGGGCTTGGCCGATATTAAACTCGTCAATCGGCTTAAGAAACATCCTACATACTGTCTTGTTATTGCAGAACGAAAGAAACTATAGAATACAATGTAATAAAAGTAATTGTAGTAAAAAAAAAAATACAAATTTTGTGGAATAATATGTAGTGTTTGTTCAATAAATTACTAAGGGGCTGATAATATTACCTTGAAGTACACCCCTCTTAATACATTAACGTAATGATATTCCGAAATTATTTTTTAAACATAATTGTATAATTCGTGGACGAACCACCAAAAACATGTTCGCAAAAAAGGCGAAGTTCAAGTAAAGAAGAGAAACGTCGAAGATGTCAGATAAATTACCAAGTTTAATCACTTTCACTTGAATCAGTTTGCAACATTACCTATCACTTGAAGTTGATATAAAATATGAAGATGTTAAATTGCTTTCTCGTTATCTCCATGACTCCATATTTCTTTAAAACTAGCCATATCTCGAAGTCTTTTCGTATGGGATTGTTCATCATCCACTGGGACTTTCGCAGACTTTGGAACGGCTTTCGAATCAACTACACTTCGACTGAACTTCAGTATTTTCCGTGGAGCAAATGCTGTCATCATCTCCACAACCCATGGGCGATATCGAAGCTCGGTAGTTAGAATACTTCCATACGTCCAAATACCCTTAACGACTGCCATAGATGTTCGTATGACACCCGGGACCGACGATATTTGTAAATAAGTACAAATGTATTTATCACAGAATTTACACTAACTCCGAAACAAACATTTAGATCACACAAATATTTGATTCGACCAGGAATCGAACCTGGTACCTCAAGGACGGCAATCGAATACTCATACCACTGTGTAGTAGTATTCTTTTACAATAATTTCAATAAGGGCTCAATTTAACCTTACCTGCTTTAGCCAATGTACCGAGGCACTTACAAAAATTTCCGGTTAGCGACAAAGAGCTCGCTCTCTATTGAATATGTGGGACCTACATGGTTATAGGCGAAAAGTAGACATAATTAAGAGTCTGGCTTAGCCTTCGGTGGGGTGTTCTAAATCATATGATAGATTTAAACAATTTACGTATTTTTACCTGACCAAGTTTCGCTGTTCGAAAATCTCGGAAAGAGATTTCATAATTATCTTAATCCATTGGGAATCTGTTACTGTTACAGTGTGACAAGTTAACAAAGATTGGGAGGGACAAAATTTATCTAATCTGTTTTGAAAGCTAACTACAATCTGATGTTATCAGAAATTTATCTGGTTTTAAACGGAATCTCAAATATAGGTCAGAGTCAAAATAGTTTAAATTGTCATTGAAATACGCTGGTTGATACTCGTAGATCAACCCTAATTACATAGCAGCTAGCGATAGATAGTTATCGATTTAATTCCAGACCGGTCCATAAATCCTGGGATCGACCAGGCATGGATCCAGCCCAAAGAAAAGGTTATAAATTATCAAACAAATGAGAGTCGGAGCGGAGTATGACCCCCTCGCATGATACATATAGCATTCTGTACATCTGGACCAGATTTTCCCGTGCTATACCATAAAATCTCTTCATCAGCCTATTAATCTCAATAGTGGAACATCACAGTGTGTGAAATTTTGTTAGGGTTGTTAGCACGCATAATGTGCCCACAATAGTGAATTCTAGACAAGGGGCCCCGTGGACACACCAAGATACAATCGGTTCACCTACAACGGCTGTCACACTTAGACTAAGGTCGTTCGTTTTAAATGCCTAATTAAATCGAAAAATATACCAACGCTTACATTTAAACTCATAATGATCATGGTATGTACTTAACAGTAATTAATATTATCTTTAGTGAATACTAATATATTTAAATGAATTGGTCTGGAAACCGCGGAAGCGTAAAATACTTGCTCCAAAGCGATGCATAATGTCTAATTGTTGCGATATTTTAAATGAAGAGTTGCATAGGGACTTATCTTTGTTCCCGGCAAGACGTAGACAGAGAAGTTTATTACGACTAAATTTCGCCTATCACTTTTCTGGTTCCACGTAAGGTATAAGCGAGACGGTGACGAAAGAGGCGAATCAATTAATTGTCTTTGCCGGTCATTTTGCCTGAGAACCGAACTCACCGCGTAGAGTAGTCTTGAGCCCCGAAGATGTTAACAGTACCCCTTAGCATCCTTGAGTCAATACTTAGTTTCCCTACATACTCGTATTTGCCACTCCTCATAATATCATAATTATCACCAAATATTACTATTTCACTATCACTACATATTATAAAACAAAGTCGCTTCCGTCCGTATGTATGCTTAGATCTTTAAAACTACGCAACGGATTTTGATGCGGTTTTCATTAATGGATAGAGTGGCTCTCGAGGAAGGTTTTCGTGTATATGTATAATATGTCAAGCGGGTGAAACCGCGGGCGTCCGCTAGTTCATTGTATAGAGCTGATAATACCCATACTTATTAAGAGGTGTATGATATCTTTAACAGCTTCTTCTTCTTTTAAAAACGTGGCTATATCAATATTGGGCGTATTCATATTGCACGATAACGATATAGGGGAGGTATTGCATTGGGGATGTGTTGTTAAGCAATGTTTAAATTGTCATTATGCAGATGGGTACTGCAGTACCTACCTAATCAGGTCAGGGGTCTAAGTCGCGTAAATAAACGTAAAACGCCATGCTACTGCTATACTACTACGTTGCAACTGTAATTGGTCAAAAAATCGGTAGTTACTAAACTCACAAGCATCGCGCCAGGATGTCGCCAGAAAGGCACCAAACCGAATGACTGCAGAGTACAATTATCATTAGGTTAAGTTGAATTTAGTTACTCCCGATATTACTTCTTAACTTCCCAGCCCCTATATCCCGGAAACCGAGCTTCCCACCTTAATTCTGGGCAAATTTTTCTTCCCCCTGCATCCCGCACAAATACCCAAGATTCCCAGTACCCCATATTTCGAAAAATAAGCATCCCAGGTCAATTTCACCCTCATTTTTCCGGCCCCATAGTACCCTAAGTAAGTATTTGAACCCCATCTTCACACAAATTTTTCTTCCCAATTCTCATCCCACTTTCCACAAAACTTGAAGCCCTATATTCCGGTAACGGAGCTTCCCAGCTCAATTCTGAGCAAATTTTTGTTCCCCTGCAGCCCGACCGGCTGCTATTCTATTAGACTGTAAAAAGAAATCCCGGGAACTCCCATCCCACAAAAATACCCAAGATTCTCAGTACCTGATATCTCGGAAAGTAAGCGTCTCAGGTCAATTTTGACCCCCTTTGAAGACCCTACAAGTAATAAAACTACATCTCTTCCTATAAAAAAATCCCAATTCCCATCCCACTTCCCAAAAACTTTGATATTACCGGTGGGTGACAGTTGGGCGTGTTTTTATGTTCCCCTACATATCTAGGTTCTATGAGTAGGTCTGGGGACTATATCCTGGTAATACAACATCAATCATCCCCCCCCCCCCCCCCCCCCACATGTTGTAGTTTAAATATGTAAAATATTAGTAGACTATACTAAATTGAGCGAGATAACAGATGCGAACAGTGACGAATTATATGCTCATATGCTGTGATTAATCACGGTGAAATTACGGTGACTCCTTGTGTAGTCGCATATCGTCACGATATCGCCACGCTAAAGTGGAAGATATCGTCAGTTACATATCGTCGACGACCTATCGTCATTTACGCGACTAAGGCCCCTGACCTGATGAGGTAGGTACTGCAGTACCCATCTGCATAATGAAAATTGAAACATTTTTTAAATTGCTTAACAACACATGCCCAGTGTACCCTTACCTCCCCTATATCGTCACGATATCGCCACGATAGAATGCACGATATCGTGGATTTTATCGAATTTTATCGTGGGGATATCGTAGTAGCAGCAGTAACTTAATAAATTTAATTCAATATCACTTTAATGCAATCCTAATATGTATGTCTCATCCCACTTTCCACATAACTTGAAGCCCCTATATCCCGGTAACGGAGCTTCCCAGCTCAATTCTGAGCAAATTTTTGTTCCCCTGCACCTCGACCAAGACTTATTCTATTAGCTTGCAAAAAAAAATCCCATCACACAAAAATACCCAAAATTCCCAGTACCTGATATCTTGGAAAGTAAGCATCTCAGGTCAATTTTGACTTCTTTTTCGGACCCCCCTTGAAACCCCCCCAAGTACCAAAACTCCATCTCTTCCTATAAAAAAAATTCAAAATTCCTATCCCACTTCCCAAAAACTATGATATTACCGGTGACAGTTACCGTTACCAAAGATACCGACTCCCACTACGGTTAAGGATCTCCGGCCCATTAGTATCTTGCCCTGTCTCTCAAAGGTTATGGAGAAAATTGTGTGTAAACAGCTTACTGAGTATTTAGAGGAACACAGTATTCTTCCTGAGTTGCAGTCGGGTTTTAGAAAGAGACGTAGCATGGCCACCGCATTGATAGACGTAACCGACAACTTATTAGCTGCGCAGGACAAGGGGTTGTGCACGGTACTTGTTTTGTTGGATTTTTCTCGCGCGTTTGATGGGATCCATACAGGATTACTTTTATCTAAGCTGAGTTATTATGGTCTAGATTAAGCTACTCATGGAAGCTCAAAGGAGGCTGGATGGCGTTAACGTCAATATTTCGCTGATTTGACTAAAATATTGGATATTGTGTATATATATCTCTTTTATTTATTATGTGTATGTATGCATATATATGTATAAGTAAGTTAATATATGTATTTTTAATTATCTTTTTTATGCCTACTATGTATATATATATTTTCTATTTATTATTGTACCACTTCTACTGTCCTTCATTCACACAACACAAGGCATCGGGGTTCGGCATCGGTGAGTCACTGACCAATTGGGTTCCAGTCGAAAACCAGCGCCAGGATTCTACCTGGCACATGCTGAACTGGACACCCATTTGGTACATTTGTGTGTCGCACTAATACTCGCGCGTCAGTTGTTGATTGTGGTTTGGAAGTATGTTTACTCTTTATGAGTGAACATGCTTCCAATCCCCAATGTGATTTTGTGTAATATTGTTATGTTGTATTGTGTGGACACTGTGTACCAAATAAATGTGTCTTTCTTTCTTTCTTTCTTTCAGTTGGACGTGTTTCTATGTTCCCCTACATAACTAGGTTCTATGAGTAGGTCTGGGGGCTATATCCTGGTAATACAACATCAATCATCCCCGCCACAGGTTTCTATGTTGCAGTTTAAATATGTAAAATATTAGTACACTAAATTGAGCGAGATAACAGATGCGAACAGTGACGAATCATATGCTCATATGCTGTGATTAATCACAGGTGAAATCACACTCCTTGTGTAGTCACGATCAAATGCACGATATCGTCACGATATCGTGGCAGTGTGAAAGCGCCCATTCATCGATGATTTCGCCAATGTCAAGGTAATGCTTGCCCACAGAAGAACTAGTTACTCTGAACTAGTTCGCGGTGCGGGACAAGGAAACGTTGTTCGGTATTGTAATTTTAGCGTTTGGGCCTGGATTTTTGCGCCAGAGGTACCCTACTCTGTACCAGCGCCAGAGGTAACCTACAAGGCTACCAGGCACGCGCCCCGTAAAAACCCAACCCTTTAATGTTTGCGGCTGGGACGACGACACACGATTTCAAATATACTCCTCGAACACGGCCTTCATACTTGACGTTACTTACGTTAAGGGGCCACAGCTTAATCGTGATAATACTAAATACAATACCTAGGTTTGTTCCCCGACGTTTTGGTTAAACGTGTCACAGGTTTGCTTGTCAGTGTTGATCAGGAAAAGATCGAGTAAGACATGATACCTAATTAGTGACGATTGTTTCGGTATTTTCCCATGCAAATACTTTATCCATTAGGTATTTAATTATTGATAGTTCAGTGCTCTTCACAGTGGTCTGTATGCCCACGCACATCAATCTCTTTCATTGTTTCCTCGCTAGTTGGCAGTTTACAAATCGTCTTTGTTTCTATCTACTAGGTCACCACCCTGCTTCGCGGCAGCATATTAAATTAGACCGCAGCAAGCATCACATATCTTTGAGGAAATTTTTTTTTTCCAAAATTTTGAGGGCCAAAATTGAAAATTCGGACTCCATTAGAATGATGTCAGTTAAATCTAGTTTAATTTATATATAAATTGTTGAAATCGGTAAAGTATTGACAGAGATCTCGCATAAGAAAGGATTGAACTTTCTTGCACCATGAGAACTACGCTCCAACTAGGTATTTGTACCTTACCTACATATTATTATGTTTTTTCCCGGTTCTTATTGCTTCTTTTACTGCTTCTGTAGTGCATCCGCTTTCGACGCCGGAATCTCGGGTTCGATTCCCGGTCGGGACAAACTTTGTGTGAAGACAGATACGTTTGTACCGAAGTCTGGGTGTTTCCTATGTATAATATGTATATAATACAAAAAAAAAGTATATAAGTATTTATATCAGTTTATCTAGTACTCATATCACAAGCTCTGCTTAGTTTGAGACTAGATGGCGTTGTGTGAATTGTAAAAAAAAGCTCTGTTTAGTTTGGAATTAGTTATCATTGTGTGCTCTGTAAATACCTTCGTAGATATACTTATTATATTATTTTATTATATTCTTCTGTTACTTAGATGCCCCTTGTACCAATCTACGAGTATATATCCATACAAATATTACAAAGAGGAAAGATTTGACTGATTGTTTGAAGCGACAAGGCTCTGTAACTAATGACCCGATTTTGAGCATTCTTACACTGATATGTAGCTACATTATCCCTGAGTAACAAAGGCAACTTGTTATCCCTGTGATGTGATCCCACGGGAACTGGGAACGAGGAAACTATATATACAAATAAACCCGCTTAATTCGCCAGTAGGTTAGGACAAAGTTAGGTAACTTTGTCGGTCCCACCTTCATGGAAACTTTAATGTCTTCATGTTTTATTCATTAACTAGCTGGTGCCCGCAGCTCCGCCTGCGTGCTATAGCTTTCTGGATCACCAGTTACTGATTTATTATGTAAAGCTGTTGAGCGATATTGTATCTTAAGATAAAATATTATAGTATCTTAGCCATGTGCAGCGCCCCTAAGTGAATTCCACTGCGGGTGACGTAACCTACGACAAACTTATTACAGTAATCGGGTCTAGGGATCGAACCGCAAAATTCAGTTTGTTTTTTATTATAAATACTTTTCCGGGATAATAAGTACCCAGCGTGGTGCCCAGGATATTAAAGATTAATTATACCAAGTTTCATCGTAATCGAACCGGTAGTTTTTGCGTGATGCCTGAACAAACAGACAGACAGACAAAAATTTTTTTAATCACTTTTTTGGGTTCGGTGTCGGTCTAGTAACACCCCTGCCATTTATTTTTTTGATATTTTCAATGTACAGAATTTTCACTTCTACAGATTTATTATAAGTATAGATTAGTTGAATTATGTACCTATCAATTTATTCATCGGGAACCCGGTATGGTATAAGCTCGTCAGAATCTCACGGAGTGCTAAATTAGCTTTAAGTTCGAAAATCATCAGGTACATTCATGGAACTATTTATAGGTACGTATAAGTAAGTACCTAAGTATTTATTAAGTAGGTATGTGCTACAAACTTGTACAATAAACAAAATTAGTAAGTAAGTAGGTATAGATATCATTATCCAACAAGTCAGTCCACTGCCCTATTAGGTCACACCAAGTTCTCAATTTGGCAATGCCAATACTTTAATCAGGACTCCATTTATGTATACATGTGGAATATCATGTATAACTGTCAACGTGTTATACAAAATCATAATAATAAATGTGATCATGATTTGCAGACCATACAGTCTCATGTCAATTCATATAATTCATTCAACTGTCATGGCTGCCGTATTTGGCGGGAAAGCATGCAATCCGCTTAAGCCCAAATAGGTATGCGTTGGGATACCTACCAATCTTTCGTTCTTTATTGCATGAGATAGTGTTGCAAGACCAGCATTTTTACCTAACACAACTTCACAAATAAGTTACTGAGAATAACCTATAAGTTTGTTAAAGAAGTTAATTGCCTTTCGTAATTTCATCTTGTGCAAGTAGGGTCCCTAGTACCTACATACCTACATCACTTAAGTTTTTTTTAATTTCTTCTTTTGGGCTTTGTGGACCTTTGTACACTTGTAGCTCTCTCTACTTCCACTGTACTTAGGCATTACATAAGTACAACAGGCCTTTGATACTAATTAAATTTCGCATAACTGCTGGCCGAAGTGAGTGCCTCGAAAAGTTAGTACAAGTAGCAAGTACCTCGAAATTTACGACCATTTGACTATCAATTTTGCGATTCATTGTACTACATTTAACTTCATTTGCAGATATTATAAAGTTCTTTTGTTAAATACAGTCAGAAGACTTTATAACTTGAGGTGCTCATATTACACGTTCGGTGCTTGTAGTTAAAAAAGTTAAATAGAAATGGAACATCTCATCACGCCCATACTTCGGTCTTCGGTGTTCGATCGCATGAAATAATAATATGTTTTCTTTTGACTTAAAAAAAAAAGTTTTCTCAATTTGACCGTTTAGGTATTTTTTTTTTATGTTTGTTCGCGGATAACTTGGTCCGATTTGAATATTTATTTTTTTTGTTGGAAAGGAGATATTTTCAAGGTGGTCCCATTATAAGGAAACCAGGATCTGATGATCAGATCCGGGAGAAATCGAGGGGAACCTTCAAAAATTGTAAGGGTGACGTGTGCGTTTGTTTAGTTTTTTAATAAGGACTACCATTTAATGAAGGTTTGGAGTCGATCTGATGAGGGAGCCGAAAGCTAGTCGAAGGAACTCATCAACGATTTACAGCAGTTACGTTGTGTTTGGGTTCGATTAATTTGTATTAACGAGAACTTTACATATCCCACTTTTTAGTTTACGGTTGAAGTTGGTTTTTTTTGTTCAATATTATTTGGAAAGGAAACCAGGATCCTTAGTGAGTTTGTTTTTCAATAAATATGTCTTGTCCCGACACTGACCTGCCCTCACGCCTAGGCTCACAGCGACTGTGGGATTCGCCGCTCTGTAAATTGAGAATTAATACACTAATTGACACTTCTGTCAATATTTCAGAGCGTGCACGCCTACTAGCTGTTGGAGAATGGGAGTCAGGGTTATGGATCCAGGCGCTCCCATCGCCCAACATCGGTACAATGTTGGACGACACAACCTTCCGCATTGCCACTTGCCTTCGGCTGGGTACACCTTGTGTATCTCCGCATCCTTGCACCTGTGGAGTAGCCGTCGATAATCTGGGACACCATGGCCTTTCTTGTAGCAGAAGCGCAGGTCGTATACCTCGGCACGCTATTCTAAACGACATAATTCGTAGGGCTCATTCCACCGCAGGTCTTCCGGCCGTACGTGAACCAAATGGTTTAGCACGAAGCGATGGAAAGAGACCGGAAGGTATGTCATTGCTACCGTGGAAGATGGGAAGGCCTTTGGTGTGGGATGCTACATGCGTTGACACCTTAGCACCTTCACACCTTCCAAGCACATCCGGATGTGCTGGCGCTGTTGCTGCATCGGCTGAAGGCCTCAAACGGCGTAAATATGCTAACCTAGCAGGTGATTACATATTTGAGCCGTTTGGGGTTGACACACTGGGGTCATGGGGTCTGAGTGCTCGCCACCTTTATAGAGACATTGCTAAACGCTTAATCGATACTTCTCAGGACCAGAAGGCTGGCTATTTCTGACCCAAAGAATAAGTATCGCCATCCAACGTGGCAACACAGCCAGCATTCTGGGAATTCTTCCCAGTCAGCTATGACGCGGAGGATTTTTTAAACGATTTTTTTTAATGTAAATATTTTTAGTAAATAATTATGTATATTGTAATTCATATTGTAAATAAAGTATAATATCCTCTTGATAAAGTTTCTGACGAAATGCTACAAATCCCATAAATCATCTGTCGTATTGTAGATGTACTAGGTCGTAGGTAGGTATTAGGTCAATGATTAATTTTCCAATTAATAATTACAGGTCACCGTTTTTTGTATTAATTGTTCACTGTAATTAATGTTGAGTCATATAGGAAAACTATTTATAAAACTGTGTGACATTATTTAATTTTCTATAACAATTAATTATATAGCGCAGACCTTATTATGTAGGTACCTGTAGAGGCTATCTGATGCCCACAACTCTCCGTCCGTGTGGAAGATTTCTATAATAATGAGGTAAGCTACGTTAAATCGCGGTTTCTGTGGGTATTGGGAAGAAATATATTTCATGTGGGCTACTCTGTGTCTACTCGTTTCAAACCGCACTAGACTCACACCTGTGCCCCTAGTATGACTTTGTCAATCGATAATAATACGGAACCATAAAAACCTACCAAAACTGCAAAAAAATACACACACATATCATAACACATATCACGCCTGTATGCCCGAAGAGGTAGGCAGAGGTGCATTACACACCCACAATTTGCCAGTATTTTTAGTCCCACGTAATAGGGGGCAAGCCTATTGTCGTCACCGGGGACATCTATAATGGGTTATGTCCAAAATGGACGAATCATTTTGAAAAAATTAAAACTTGTTGCCTTGCGATGAAATGTTGATGAAAGGCAACAAAATCTTACGTGCCAGCCGCTATGGCACACCCAATTAAAGTCATGGGTGTCTACTATTATTGTTATTATAGAGGCACCAAAAATTAAACATCTGTGAAAATTTCAACTGTCTAGCTTTCACGGTTTATGAGATACAGCCTGGAGACGGACGGACGGACGGACAGCGACGTCTCAGTAATAGGGTTCCCGTTTTACTCTTTGGGTACTAAACCCTAAAAATGGTCGAATTTCGATCACTGTCAGAGAGTCAGCTAACAATTTTTCTACAGTTATCCTTTCTGTACACAACCAGAATCAAAAACTCGACCAGTATAAGACGTATAGTATTCTTATATCTGTGACTCGACTAAAAAGGAATTCACTTTTCAAAATGAAATATTGCCACTTTATAAAAGGATACAAGTTGTAAAGACATTCAGCCTAAAATCGCGTAGGTTCCACATGCTTTGTGCAAGGTCGTATGAGTTCCTTCTGACATAAGACATGCAGTAAGACGACATTTTTTAAATGGCGTGGGTTGTGTAAGTTTTATAAAAATAAATTAAAGAAAATTATTGTTATATTTATACGATAATGAAGTACTTACTTATGAACATTTTGTTCTTTTTTATTTTGGTGTTATTTGATCGCGGTGGTCTTATGAATGTATTGGGGCTTTGAAAATAAGTTTGTTGGCGTACAATTGACCGGGCGAGAGCGAAGCAGTCAATATTTCGAGACCATACAATATTTTGCTATCGTCTGTCTGTCTGCTTGTCTGTATATGTTCCGGGCTAGCGGCCACGTGTTTTATCCAACCTCCACAAAACTTCTCACACGTGTTCTGCTTAATTTAAAACAAATTTTTCATCGTAGGTTTTTTACGGGGGGAGGGGTGGGGGAATGGGGCTACTTAATTTGAATCGTTAACTTGGGTACACATTTAATACAAGGAACATCGTACAGGATATATATTATGATCACTTGTATGTTTTCTGTTGAACTTTAACAGGATAATATTTCCGCTGGCGTTTGGTCGTTGATCGTCACACGTGGGCGTAGATGGCGTCAAGAATGACATAAATGTAAAAAAGCATACCTACCTACCGTGACACATATTAGCTCTTGACTTCCCTTGATGTATAAATTTTTAAACTTTCACGTTTTCTAATAATATCATACTTTTTAACGGTGATTAATACAAAACATGACGTAATGTTCAAGTACCAACAGTTTACCTACGTACGGTCCCAGGCTGTCAGCCAGCTTAACCTGGTCGAAGGATTTCGGTTCTTGGCGAGTACAAAGCCGGTAGCTTTTTAGGTTTCCTCTGGCGCTCGGCAAAAACCCAGGTCTAGACGCTGACTTGCAATACCAAATGACGTTTCCTTGTCCGACACCGGGAACTAGTTCGGAGTAACTAGTTGTTCTGTGCCGGGAACTACTAAGCATTACCAATTGACATGACATTGGCAAAGTAATCAATTAACGATGGAGCCACTCGCCTAAAAAAGAAGAACCTGGTCGAAACATCAGGCAATAAATCGACGAATCAACATAGGTAACGAATAACTAAACGTATGTTACCTATCTACATCATGTTTCGTGATTTGTGTTCATATTCCCACGAAGAAGGTACAATTAACAATTCCCATCATATCTTTGATCAAAAATGTCTTAGGAATAATAGATCGATGCATGATGTTATTACTTTGATTTCTTCCATTGGTCGATTAGAAAAGAGTGGCTGTGAGTTTTTATTACCAGGTTCTTTTCTTACTGGCGGCGTTACTTACCTATATTGCCTTACGAATGTGGCAACACAATTACGCTTAGTTGCAATCTAGCTGCAGTAGTCTTGACTCTTTAATCAACCTAATATCATAACTAAGTACATGTTTTATAATATAAAAATGAATCGCTGAATGTGTTGCTAAGCGCAAATCTCGAGAGCAGGTGAACCGATTTCGCTAATTCTTTTTTGTTGTGATCGTTACTATGAGGAGAAGCTTTTTATGGAGAAAAAAAAAGTTTAGCGGAACATTAGAAAAAAGATATGCGGTACAAAGTTCGCCGGGAGAAAGTCCTACTAATATTATAAATGCGAAAGTTTGTGAGGATGTATGGATGTTTGTTACTCTTTCACGTAAAAACTACTGAACGGATTTTGATGAAACTTTATAATATTATAGCTTATACATAAGAATAACACATAGGCTACAATTTATAAAGATACGGCGACGGGAACAATAATCACGCGGACGAAGTCGCGGGCGACCACTAGTAAGTATATTATAAAACAAAGTCGCTTACGTCTGTATGATTAGATATTTAAAACTACGCAACGGATTTGGATGCGGTTTTCACCAATGGATAGGGTGATTCTTGAGGAACGTTTTTGTGTATATGTATAATTTGTCAAGCGGGCGAAGCCCCGGGCATCCGCTAGTAATAAATAAGTTATGTTACCTATACTTTGTAACCTATATGAATAAAGATATTTTTGATTTGATTGACTGGAGTTTCAACGACGATATTATGATCGTTAACTCGAGGACAGAAGTAATAAGCGTGAGAAAATAAAAAATATATATGTGAGTAATGCATCGAATTGTATAATTGCGTAATAATATTAGTTCGAGAGTCGTGTCTTATACGAAAGTACATACATACTATCACGCCTATATTCCCGAAGGGTTAGGCAAAGGTGGCAAAATTTCAACAGCCAGGATACACTTAAACTCAAACTCAAAAATATTTATTAATATAGATTATAAAACAACACTTAGATATTAACGTCAGTAGGTACATAAGAATTTACATTTAAAGCCATTACATTCGCAGAGCAACGGGTGGAGTGTAAGAGAAAAGAACCTGGCAATAAAAACTCCAGACCACTCTTTTTCAATCATCAGTAACTACATTTATAGTATAATACCTACACTCAACGTTTCCAGTAAGATGCTGCAACTAATACACCACGCGTTATGCATGTAGGTACCTAATACGTTTATGTAATTTAGACAATAAATTTTCAATGGTGCCCCCCAACCCTGGTTAACACTATTAGCAGTAACGATGTAGTTAGTAGCATCAACCCAAAAAAGGATGTTACATACCTCTATGACTTATGCAGTCGGACTTGTGTCTATCTATAATAGAAATTATAAATAGTATCGAATAATGTACACAAAGGACTAAAAGTACCCCGTAATTTAATAAGTAGATATCTATATAGATCTGTATCGACGGAAAGATTACGCGGACAAAAGTTCCTTGTCTGCGCAGGCCATTAAACTGAGGCCAGGTGAAGCTCTTTAATCGAGACGTATCGCGGCGCCTGTTCTACGTTATGTAGGTGAGGGTTAGGACATTTTTCTCACACTAAATGCTAAGACTAGACAGGCTTTGCGTCCCGCTAGGCGCCGCCCGCTGTCATAACTAAGGCCTCTTGCATACTGATGCTTTGCAATTATTTACAAGGCTGGCCAAATGCCCGCTTCGTTAAATTTGCTGGAAATTATTGCAGATAGTGTCGACTTCAGCCGATAACCAATGATATCGCAGACAATTTCAAAATTGAGACCCCGCCGTCCCTTGGAGAGCACGTTAAGCCGTCTGTCCCGGTTGTCATACAAACATCTATGGCAGTCGTTAGGGGTAGTTGGAGCAATAAATCAAAAATCCGATGGTCTAACTACAAAACTTTGATATCTCCTATGGGTTGTGGAGGTTAGATGGCAGTCGCTCCACGGAAAATATCGAAGTTCAAAGTTTTACCCCGTATTGCCCCATGGTGCTGTTAAGATGGGGAACCTCCTTAGGTATGATAGGGTGATGAATTTTATCAACATTTTACCCGTGGTCTCACCAACATGTCCCACTGGTGGGTCTACGGGTAATTTGTTTTTCCCCGTAGACCCCCTTTTAACTGTTACGACCCATAGTGGTTCTACGGGTAATTCCTTAAATGTATTTGTTTACCCGTAGACCCACTGCACTAGATAATATATGACAAAAGCACCTTCATATTTTACCCACAATTCGCCGGTATCTTTGCTGGTCCCACGTAAAAGGTGCTGTTTGTCAATGCACGATGGGGCGGCCGTGGCCCTAAACCGACTAGTATCAGTTCCTCGCCAGGCGCCACGGGCAATACCTCCTGCGTGTGAACCAGAGACGCCCGGCAATGGACGTTAGAGGGGCAAAGGCCATTGGCCGCGGAATTAAAAAAAAAGTATTCCACACATTTCACACCAGCGCCCCTAGCGGTAGCGTCAGGGAACTGTGTGAAATGTATGGTGGAATACGAAAACGTATTTCGAGCAAATTGACGTAAGGAACTGGTACTAGACACTCTGATAGCGTTTAATATCCCAGTATCTGACATGTAGGTATGTTATGTACCTATCTAGTAATGTGTAGTCGGGTGTAGATAGGTCTCCTCTGCCAGTACCTCTTCGCTTCCTCGCTCTGTTGAACATAAAAAGGTTACTGATCTTTTGGAAGTAGTAATTATGAATAACAATTAGGACTGTGTCGTGGCTTTATACTTAGTTTCTGTGTAATCTGCGATTTTATTAAAAAAACACAGAAGTAATATCTTTTATATGTTTTCGATATCATAATGTACCTACCTACCTAGATTATGATATCGAAAAATATAAAAAATGCATTGTTAGCAAGTAACATAAAATATACATAAGTATATTTTATGTTACTTCACTTTTTTTTATTTCCGCGAGACCGCGGCTACTCCTGTGTCTATTGCCGCGGGCTCTGGTAGCCCAGAAGGTATTTCCAGTGAACATCACTACCCTACGATGTATAAGAGTAGGTATAGCTCGTTCGTAAGGCATTAATACCCGCAAGAAGAAGTCGAAGTAGAAGTCGTATTTCTTAGGAAAATAAATTGTTGAATTATTTTTGTAGATAATTTCATAATCTACGGTTCTGTCCTAAGCCTATGAATACAATTCACAATTTACGAGAAAAAGCCGAATATGATTGTCATTTTTGGTTTATTGGATTTTTTTACCAGAAGACCCCAGAATCCACCAATTTTCAGCACTATGCAAGCTTACCATTTCATTCAGTTTATTTCGTCTGGATCCGTGTAGGTATACTTTATAGGTCTTTAAATCAAATAAACTATGTTTGATCGAAGGGTTAATCCATTATTATTATTAAGATGTTACTACCTTCTGCTGATTTGTTGTCAGTAGCTAGCAATTAATAATGTCAGTGGGGCTCTGGTGACCTGTATTTCAGGTTTTACTACCTACCACAGGCACCAGCTATCCACACTCTAAAACTGCAGGAAATCAATCACTTACAAATAATTGTAAACATCAAAACTGTAAATCTATGATTTAAAATATTATGTAATATCATTGCTGTTTATGTTTAGTTTGTGGTAAGCGAATAAACAATATTATTATTATTATTTCGTTTATTCATTAACATTCTTATTTTATACATTTTTAAATAGATTTATAAAAACACAAATACATTTAAAAATATAAAAAATAGTGACCCACCAGTAGCGGAGTAGGACCCAAACTACCGGCGGTGGAGGCTACAGACTGAGAAACCTCCTAACAATACGGCACGTGTCGAGGATAACAGCCTTCTGAATCTGACTCTTGATCCAACAATCTAACGAGAGTCTCTTGAGATGTTGGTCGAGACTCTTCGCTATTAATCCGTTAGCCGAAATGACCATCGGCACAATGATCGTCGAGTCTACGTCCCACATGGCGGTTATCTCGAAGGACAGATCAAGGTACTTGCTATGTTTGTCCTTCTCTGCCTTCACGAGATTCTCGTCATGCGGGACGGCGACATCGACGAGCACTGCCCGACGCTGGGTCCGATCAACCAACACGATATCAGGCCTATTGGCAACAATAGTCCTGTCCGTGATGATTGATCGGTCCCAGTAGAGCAACGCACGACCATTCTCGAGAACTGGCATTGGTGTGTACTTATAATATGGTACCTCGAACTCAATAAGGCCGTATTGAAGAGCAAGTTGCTGATGGATGATCCTGGCTACTTGATTGTGCCTATGCAAGTACTCGCTGTTAGCAAGATACGAACAACCGGAAAGAATGTGGCGAAGTGATTCACCAGGACGGTGGCATGCTCGACAAATGTCGACCGTACCGTCCTTCATGATGTATTTCCGATAGTTGTTCGTCTTAATAACTTCATCTGCAATTGCACAGGCAAAACCTTCAGTTTCCCCAAAGAGGTCACCGAAACGTAGCCAGTTCACCGATGCGGGCAGGTCTACATCGGGTCCTGTTAAGAATCGGTAGAACCGCCCGTGTAGCTTCTTGCTCTTCCATACGTCCTTACGGTCTTCAGTACTAAACACCTTTGGTTTACGCCAGTTCTCGTTAGCCAAGGAAAAAGGTGTCAGGCCCTTGTCAACCATCACAACATCACAACGAATGCTACACCCATTCTGTAGGAAGTAATTCCTCAGACTGCACACTTCACGGTTATGGAGGTTCTTGGCATTTAAAAATCCTCGACCCCCCAACTTCCGTGGAATGTACAGTCTCATGACAGAAGATCGTGGGTGTAACATTCGATGCAATGTCAGTTGTTGACGGACTCGCCTATCCAGGGCGTCTAGTTCCGTTTGAGTCCACCTAAGTATGCCAAAGGAGTACAACAATAAAGGCATTACCCAACCGTTGAAAGCCCGCATTTTGTTACCGCCGGACAAAAAACTGTTAAGAACTTTTGTCAGGCGGCCAAAAAAACGTTCTTTCACCGATTTCTTAATGTCCTCTACCGCTATACCCAATGACTCTGACATACCTAGGTATCTCTATGTTTCGGTCTCGGAGACAGATCTGAGAGTTATTATCTCAGAAAGTTGTAAATTCGGCGAATTTACAAACTTCCCCCGCTGTACATGCATAACCGCACACTTATCAACACCGAACTCCATCTTAATGGCATTACTAAAAACTTCCGTAGTTTTTAGTAATGTCACTAAATCTTGGTGCTTCAGTGTGAACAGTTTGAGGTCATTCATATACATCAGGTGAGAAATAACCTCACCCCCTCTACGAAACCGATAGCCTAGCCCTGAATCCTTCAGCAATGTGCTAAGTAGATTCAGTGCTAAACAGAACCACAATGGACTCAAACTGTCGCCCTGGAATATACCAGCCTCAATCCTTATCAAGTCATGCGGACCAGAAGCGCACTCACCACTACCTGGTTGACGAAGGACTGTGGTCCACTGCCCCATACATGAGACTAAGAAGGATTTAAGAGTCGGATTAATTTTATACAACTCTAAAATCCTCCCCAGCCATGAATGAGGCACCGAATCATAGGCCTTCTTGTAGTCAATCCAGGCAGTAGAGAGGGCGCCCCTACTCCGCTTAATTTGTTGGCTAATGGCCATGTCAATAAGGAGTAGCTCCTTAGTACCACGTGACCCAGCCCTACATCCATTCTGAGCACTATCTAAGATGTTATTTGACATTATATGTGAATTTATTTTAGTTCTCAGAATAGATGTAAGGAGCTTGTAGATAGTAGGTAAGCAAGTGATAGGTCTATAGTTTTTAGGTTCCGTGGTACTACCTGATTTATGGAGCAGGAAGGTGATGCCAGTGGTCATAAAAGCGGGTAAGGAACCAGACTCGAGGGCTTCTTGATACTGTGTTGCCAAGCGTTCATGCGAGCTTCGAACCCACTTGATCCAAAAGTTGTGCAATCCGTCCGACCCAGGACTTTTCCAGTTCTGTGCCGTACGTATTGCACAACTAACGTCTTCGGAGTCTATTGTAATAGACTCCATGGGCTCGAAGTTATCGCATTCACGCTCGACAACACGGATCCAATCACCCTCCGAATGTTCGACGGGCATCGACCATATGTCACGCCAAAATTGATTCATGGCGCGAGCATCTGGCAGTTGTCCGTCGCTCAAACGTTGTCCAGTTCCCTCCCACTCTCGGTACACCTTCCTTTCGTCACTTTGGAAGATACGATTCTGCCAGTATCTGTCTACACGCTCTCTATAGCGACGAATACGACTCGCCCATGCATATACTTTCTGCTTTAGAAAGTCAATACGTTCCGTGACATTAGCTAAGTATTGCTGGAAGCTAATACCGGTCCCAGCGAATGCCTGAGTCACGAAACGCATGACCCGTGGACGATTATTTCCCCGGCTAAAACAGATAAGCTTCGCAATGAGAGTTCTAAATGTGCCGATACGTCGCTCGATTCTTGCCTGCCATACGGGCACACCACCCGATCGTGGTGCACGGTTAAATTCAGGGAATTTAACGCGTGCAACACGACAAGCGGTAATAGCTCCACAGTAAAGAATCGAGTGGGTATCTAGCAAATCATTGCTAGTCCTTAAGTACCGATCTAGCAACGCATTCAGGGCTCCCATCAACGCCAGATTTCGTCTATGCATGGGTAAGCGTGGTAGCCGTGGCCTAGAATTAGGTGCAAACCTATACTGAGAGATCACATCCTCCAAAGTACTCCTTAATTGCTCGCTTACCTGGATAGATATATTACTCGTATCATCTCCCGCGTCGAGCACGGTCTCAACTAAAGTGGCACTAGTTGCAACCGTGTGTGTAGCAGATGATGGTGCACTCGTTAACGCTGGAGCTGGTCGAGTAGATAACACTTCCAGGCGAAATCGATCAAGCACAGGTTGATCCAACAACTTGCATCGTTGGATAGCCCGCACTTGATCCGATAGTCGTTGTACGGCAACGGTTATTGTTGGTTCAAGAGCCTGAAACAAAGGGAGCATCCTTGAACGGTACGCAGTCAGGTTGGTTTCCCCATCTGTAGCCTCATAATATGCCCGCATGACATTTTCATAGATGGATGAAGTCCATCGCATGCGGTGCACAATACCGCCGGTAGTGGGGACCCTACTCGAAGCTGGTATAGGCTTCGGGGCCCCAAACTGCTCGGCGGCCGGCCTCTCCCTCGCCGGCGTACAGGTATTGGCGACGTCGGCGGGGAAAAATACTCGTCACTTGACGATGAGCTCGACGCCTCAGCAAGCACTTTTGTTGCAGGTGTGCGGTCCGGCGCTTGCGAGGCGGAGCTAAGTGATGAGTCGGGGGGTGTTGGGTGTGCATTCTTACTCCTGGCTCTTGTTATCATCTTTATCCATATTCATCATTCATCCTGTTAATTTTTTCGAAACAATTTTTGATATATTGATGGTTGACGTTTGTCAAAGCTACGTTTCATATGTGTAGATTTTGTTGTTGTTGTGATTCTTGTAATAAATTATGGAATATAATATATAATGAACTTTTTGCTAATATTATTTTGAAATCTGTATGAATATTATAAATTGAGGCAAGATATTTTAGATAAAAATATTAAAATATTTTATAGATGAAAATGACGTATGTACAGATGTCCAGAGTTGCCAGTTATTATTATTATTATTATATTATCTATGGTTATCACATTCATTATAAAACTAACCTTGGTAGATCAAGCCATTAAACATAATTTATAAAAAAAATATCTAAGTAAATAAAATTACGACCACTTAAGTTATCTGGTAAGCTAATTATCTAATAATTTTAAAATTACGACTCTTTAAAATTGCAAATATTTGTAATCGTCATAATTTATGCTATAATTACTTCAGTAGGTTATGCAAGATTCAAAGTTTGAAAAAATTGCCAATCATTTTAATTCATCCAAGAAAGAACTATCGAAAAACGTATCACACATAGCTATTGGGCGTTTTCACATTGCACGATATCGTAACGATAAGTTTCATTCTTACCTTAATATTACTGTTGCTACTTACGATATCGTCTATAATATCGTAACGATATCGTAAGTAGCAGCAGTATCGTGCAATGTGAAAACCCCCATTGGAGAGTGGGCCCAAAATTTGCATTGTCCTTTAACGGGCGGCTACACGACTCGACGAGTAGGAAGGGAAATAGCGAGGAGAATAGCGAGGAACATCGTGTGGCCACTGACTCGCCTCGCCGTAAACGTAAACGTACGTGATAAGATAAGACTTGCGCTCAACTTATCACACACAAGTTATACTTGGGGAGCTAGTAGGGGCACATGTGGCCACTAGGGAATTATTAGCAGAAACACGAGGGGACGGACCAGACGGCTGGACATTACGAAACTGACGATCACGAAACCTTCAGAGAAATCAACTAAGGAACCATAAAAAACTGTAATGTCATCTTTTAAAATCATACATACTACGGTCTAGGCCTTTTTCTATACACACGTACGTTCACTTCTCCTAATACGAACAAATCAGGTGTATACATACTAACCCTATACGTCTGCAAACTTAGCATAACACTTCACAAACCACTCGCCATGGCAATATCAACTTTAGGTTTAACATTAAAGATTAGATGTTGTAATTCAGAATGTACTCGTATTTAAACATGGTTTCATAGGACACGTTCGTGTGCAAAATCGCACGACCAATAGTCGATTGTATTTCTTTATAAACGTCAACAAAAATGAGCGCATGTCCATATATAAAATTTTACTAGCAGATATATAATAGTGTTAGGTGGAATACTTATAGGTACATGTTATTGAAACCTTGGAGATGTTGACCGTGGGAATGGTATGATTGTGGAAGCTATAGGCTCATACATATATTGTACCTAGTCCAGCCAAGCCACAACGAAACAAAAAATTACAGGTTTAGAAAAAGTCCTGTTATTGAACTATTTGTACTGAATCCAATATCTATAGTTTTTTTGCCTAAGCCGCCACATATTTTTTTTTAAGTGAGGCTTTTAGTAGAAGTAGGTATACAAAAATATGTATGACTAGTTGTCCCGGCGAACTTCGTACCGCATTAATTTTTCTTTTTTTTTCTTCCATAAGACCCTTCTCTTGATAATAACGAACACAACACAAAAAGAATCAGCGAAATCGGTCCAGCCGTTCACGCGTGATGTCGTGACCAAGGGAAATAGGGATTCATTTTTATATATAGAGACTAGTGGTCCCGGCGAACTTCGTACCGCCTGAAATTTTGCTTATGAACCTTCCCTGAACCTCCACGAATATTTTAAGACCCAAATTAGCCACATCGGTCCAGCCGTTCACGCGTGATGTCGTGACCAAGGGAAATAGGGATTCATTTTTATAAATATAGATGAATAAGTATGATCTTAAATGGTGTTATTTACCCAGATAGTTGCAATTCCAAGACTCCACCTAACTCCTCTCCGCTCCTTTTTATCCCCGGAATACATTCCCGTAGGAATTGGTTAATAAAAAACTATGTCACGCGGACAAAACCGCAGGCATCAGTTATTTAGAAATATATTTTAAAATATAAAATATAAATATTTTTGGACATTCTCACACAACGTCATCTAGCCCAAATTAAGCTAATATAAGCTTGTGTTATGGGATCTAGACGACTGATAAACATACTTATATTGATAGAAATCTATTTCCAAACGCATAAAAATGGAGGGATGAAAGCTTCTATGGGAAATTCGTCCCGCTTAGAACCCTAGGATTGTAAGTGTAAAAGCAGGGTAACCTGGGTTCGAATTTTGCAATACTATTTTCAGTAATTATCGGAATTTAAACAACTTTCCCTTTAAACGAAGTGTATCTCAAGTACCTACCTACTTAGGTATTGCGACACTCTGCCTGCCCTTTGAACCTAGGTCATCGGTAAGTATACCAGGCTTTTAAAACCAGTGTTGGCTCCAAATGTCACGATCCTACTGATTGATGTGTTGTCAACTTTGAGGTGTTTTTTTTTAATATTTTTCGCGTTTTGAACGTTTGCCGCCTTTATATAATAAATAGAGACATCGTTTTAACGTCTGTGCTCCTCAAAACCAGAAGGCTGGTTATTTCCTGACTCAGAGAATAAGTAAGTATCGCCATCCAACATGGCAACGCAGCAAGCATTCTGGATTCTGGGAGCAATCCCACTCGGCAATGACGCGGAGGATTTCAGTCCAGAAATCAAAACTATTAAAATATATTTTAGGCTACGTTATGTACGTATTTGCGTTATTAGCTATTATTACAGACTAATATAAATATTATATATTGTTATATTTGTTATACATATTAATATTATACTATATTATTATTTATTATTTTGATTTAATACATATCTACTAATGAAATTTTGTTGCCTTTCATCACAAAGGCAACGGGTTTCAAATTTTTTTTTTTTAATTATTATATACCTAGCTGCTTATTTTATTGAGCGAAGCGAGCCGAAGGCGAGCGGAGCTCTCAGCGGGTGACTCAAATTACGATTTATGTTAAATTGTGCTAAATTGTTTCTCGGCGAATCGGTACTCGGCCGATTTCGGATTTTCTTGCACTCATCAAAAGCTTACAGAATTACCCAGGTTCTTACGAAGCCAAAATTTTGAATGTCGATCAAATAAAAATAATTTAATTGATGGTAAAAATTCCCATAGCGTAATGACAAAAAATACTTTGACAGAGTTATATCGCTTTGAAAACTTGAAAACTTCGCTTGAAAACTCGCTTCGCTCAAATATATGCTGCAGCGTAACGGTACGTTTCGCGACTGCGGCGACCTAGTTAAATTCATTCGGCCATTTTGGACAAAACCCACTTTCTAGAGTGCCCGGTGACGGCAATAGGCTTGCCCCATATTACGTGGGACTAAAAATACTGGCAAATTGTGGGTGTGTAATGCGCCTCTGCCTACCCCTTCGGGGATTTAGGCGTGATTTGTGTCTTTCTAATGAAATTAAAAGTTAAACTGATCGATACTTAGGTAGGTAGGTATAAGTATTTTAATGAATCACCAATTGATGTGCGGGGACATCATTTTGCTATTTATGGTATTTCTAGTTTGTGGTTTATGGGCATTTGGACTTTAAGATGACTGATAGTGATCAAGTTCTAACACTTTTGCTATTAAACGTGCGATTGAATGATTCATGCGTATTATTTTGTGTTTAATACTCGTACAATAGGTAAGAAGTACTTACCTACATGTCTACTGAACCCCTGGAATTTAGGTATAATATAACTATAACTCAATGGCCATATAGCTCTTCTATTTATTCTATTTAGGGTTCCGTAGTTTAACTCAGTCTAAGTCTCGGAACCCATACCTTATAGTCATGTCCGTCTGTTATTCCGTCCATTCTCGACTTGCCTTCCAAACGTCTAGTTCTAGAAGAATGAAACCTCGGATCAACTATATATGATGGTGAGTATCACCCGTTTTCGTAGTTACGACTACTAAGTAGCTACTAGGGATGCAATACATTCTGCTGTTGCAATAATTGAGCTGAGTTTGTCGATCCGGGTCGAACTCCTAAACGACTGGACCGATCTTTATGAATTCAGATATACATATGCACTCACGGTGATGGTCACTATGACCGTGCCAAATTTCAAAAAGATACAGATCTTTTCGTTTAGGAGGAGTTCGATCCCAAACGAAATACACGAGTTGCCTGAGAAATGATACAGGTTGCCCAGTACCTCTATGTTTGCGTTCCACTAGGGGTGCCTCATTAAATTGAAACATCAAAAACAAGAACTCAACAATAACTACCAACAATAATTAGTTCCATTTTTTGCCACACACCAACTTAAACTGGGGAGCTGTAGTGACGTTACGTCATCCTCGACTGCTTGACTGGTCTGACGTGCAGAGTGGTTGTTAGTGGTTCAGACCCGTTATCCTCGCTCTATATATAAGTAGTATAGAGATAATTGCCATAAGGGTAAAACTTGACAAGGATATGTGTATTTATCAGAGGGGCAACCACAGATATCGATAAAATACGGATTGTATAGACAGATGTTTGTCGGGGCACCAGTGCAACACATCCACATTTCGTAAATTACCGTCTTGCGTTGATAATAAGGCGCGAAAATAAAGTCATTGTAAAACGTGTCGGACGTTTATTATTAACATAATTGTATTTTATAGGTATTACTTATTTTTGTATTCCAAAACCACAGACGTGGTGACGTGAGTCATAATAATAAAATATTTGCATTAAGTATAAGAATTTTTCGATTGACTGTATGTAGGATGTTGAAATTGAAAACCACGTGTCAGAAACAAGTGGCTTTATGAGCATGGTCAGAGGCTTTAGGTACTACGCCAACATTTCGGCATATTGGTCGCCGGAACGTTGTCCGTTTGTCGGCAGTGGTCAGCCGGTGAGGTGTACCAAGGGCAGGTGAGAATGACTTGGGTCCCGAAACTGTCCGAAACGTCCCTTAAAACGACTACCTTTAAAAATAGGCAATAATGTAAATAGCGCTTAAATCAGCGCGGGAGATTCAAATAATACAGTCCAGGAGGTAGAAACTCATTTGTGTTCCTGAAAAAATTGTAAGTTAATTTGTATTATTAGGTACCCTATACAAGTCTTAGTTCTTTAAACAGTTAAATATCACAGATATAATCTCAAAATAATTACAAATTTAATTCCTACACATATTATGCTACTGTCACTAGACAATTTTAAGAACATCATCATCCATCGAACCTTTTCCCAACGCAGTTGGGGTCGGCTTTCCAGTCTAACTGCGATTCGGCTGAACTTCGATATTTTCCGTGAAGCGACTGCCACCTGACCTCCACAACCCATGGACGATATTGAAATTCTGTAGTGAGACCGGTCGGAATTTTAATGTGAGGCTCCAACTCCACTCCAACAACCGGGACCGACGGTTTAACGTGCTCTCCGAGTGATGGGTCTCAATGTCTTAAGAAATTGTCACCCATGGAAAATTGTAAGAATATTTTTTTTTAATTCTAGCCTTCTGATACTAATAGCTATAACATAGTGATAGTTATCATTACTAGATCTTAGCGTACCTACTTCACATGACCCCAAAATATATTCTTCTACACAGCTTCTAGTTAAACTTCGTGTTTAAAATCACGTTGTCACTAAATCAATATGTAACATAAAATAAACAATCGTGATCCAATCTATACTACCTTAACCCACTTCAGCTAATATTTGGTGACCATAAATATATATCAATTAGGCCATAGCGTCGATCAGTCATTACTCACACGTCCAGGTCAGTACCTAACACTCGAAGCCTAACTTCGTCAAGTCGCATTCGCATTTGAATGATGCTGATTTCCCATATAAAGGATGAAACCGACCTCCTTGCAATTGTCAATTCAAAAGTGAATTATCAAGCAAATCTATCTCGTATGACAAGTGAATAAAGATCGTGTCAAAAGTCGAGGTATTTTCATAAAATGGCTTGTATAACTGGTCCCTGTTGTAGGTATAAGAATGTTTATATTAAAACAGGCGGTCTTCGTAAATTTTCCAAACGATTTGATACTTATTTAAAAGGATAACTTTGATTTTGAATGTACCTACTTGTATTATTAGTATGTTTTCATCAGATCAAGCGTTTAATTTTTAAATCGTGTGTTAAAAATCGCCAAGATCCCCAGGAACCATAGCATTGCTCTACTGTTTGGTTCCCGGGTGACACCTTCTTCTTCTTCTTTTTTTAAAAACGTGGCTCCATCGATGTTCATTGATGATTTCGTCAATGTCAAGGTAATGCTTGATTTTTACGCACAGAAGAACTAGTTACTCAGAACCTAGTCCCGCGGTGCGGGGCAAGGAAACATTGTTCGGTATTTCAATTAAGCGTTTGGGCCTGGATTTTTGCCAAGCGTCAGAGGTAACCTAAAAGGCAACCAGCCACGCGCTCTGCATAAACCCTAGTCCCTTGGTGACACCTAATTGTTGAACTTATCCCGCTTTAATATCAATGACTTTAAGAATGTACCAGGTACCTACATAATAATATAGGTACCTCTTGTTGTTTTGTTTCATTTCTGTGTATTTTTGTCAAACATTACTTAGATAGATATTCATATAATTATTTTCTATCCCTATTGTGTAACTATAGGTGCTGATAGTAGCTACAAAAATAAAAATAAAGACAAGTACATATGTAGTACCTAATGGGATTCTATCTAATGTGATTCTGTAAACGCGTTCCACACCGTTTCATTCATGAGTTTGTTAACCCAACAAAAACAACTTAGGTTAGAATATCTTTTTATTGAAGGTACGACTAGTGTTTGCACTAATTGGTCATTACTTACCGGATGGACATTATAAAATACACCCTGTTATACAATGCCTGCACTTTAATAACTCAGACATAAAGTTAAATTTGTAACTTCTAGTAACTTATGTCCGCATTTATGGTGGCTATACGCTGAGGAATTATTTTAAAGAATCTCAACAAAAACCAATTCTTGCAACTGAGAACATAAGATTATTGGTGATTTATCCCATTTTCTCGAGTTTAATGATTTATACTACTTTTGCAACTGCATACGTAATGCTATCCAATAAATTTTATTTTTAGCTTCCTTCGTTATAACTGCGAAAACCTAATTGACTTTGATTGAAATATTTTATGAATCACTTTTCTTCTTCTTTTTTTAAAAACGTGGCTCCATCGATGTTCATCGATGATTTCGTCAATGTCAAGGTAATGCTTGATATTTCCCGCACAGAAGAACTAATTACTTAACTAGTTCACGGTACGGGATAAAGAAACGTTGTTCGGTATTGGAATTAAGCGTCTGCGGAACCCGATTTTTGCGGAGCACCAGAGGTAACCTAAAAAGCCACCAGCCACGCGCTCAGCAAAAATCGAACTCCATGAATTCACTCAGTAGGTAAGTACTCAATTGACTTTCTTTGTTTAAAGTGTCGTTAAGTTCAATTTGGGTTAAGGAATATTATGTAATATTATATTATCCTACAATGTCCATGTTTTTAAAATAATTTATTTACACAATTAAGAAATTAAGTACTCTACAATAAATTCAAATCATGATCATTTACTTATTTGAGAATATGATTTTTAATATTCACAAATAAGTAAATAACACCTGAATCTAATCTACATTAATCAGTTTGTCCATTAAGGAGATAAAAAACCCTTCTGCAGTTTATAACTTAATAAAGCGTAATTAATTTTATTACTTATTGAAAATCTATTTTATGAGTTTCAAAGGTATCTACGTTTTGTTCACAAAACCAAAACTAAATTCAATGTCCAGACAGACAGCATTACAAAGCACTTCGTCCAAGACCGATTGCGGTCTTCGTGCAGTTGAAGTTGGAACTTGGAACTGCACACATACTGCAATTGGAATGTACGGTGGGTTACTAGATTTTTTGCAGTCGTATTAACTGCATTGAAACTGCGCAGTACCTACCTATAGTTGAAATGACATCCATCCGTTTGGAGATTTGAGGATAGAGATCTAAATAAACATCCAATGTAAGATCTGGGTATTGGTTGCTTACAAGGTAGTTTTTATTTTCCAAAGTATCATGCTCCTACATAATAAGAACTTACCATCATGAGGTTCCTCTTTTTTACTCAATTTAAAAATAGTAAACAATTATTCAATCCAAGAACAACTTTTTTATTATTCTGTATCGATTCTCATGTCAGCGACTGTCCTCAGCCATAGTTGATCCCAATTAGATAATTATAGCTTGATCGATGAAATACTCTATTTGTGTAGATATATGAAAATTAGTTGCTTTTTTTAATGAAATGAAATCGTTTTTTTATGATGCTGGCGAACGCACATAAGTAGGTATTCTCGTGTCTAAAGATTAAAAAAAAATATGAAAAATATCTTAGAAACACCTATAAGTATGGGTAGAGTTCGATTTTACCTGGCTCCTGGGCTAAACTACAGTTCTATGGTATTTTCGAAATTCGAATTTGTAATTCAAAATTTGAATCTGAGTTCTTAAACCTGGACAAAAGACAAATGTATTCAAAATATCAGTCACTTGTACTTAACTACCTACCAAAATTTTCACGGTTCTTAACCACAGAGAATTGTTTTTTTTCTTGTCGGTTTATTCCATGCACTTTATAAAGCGTATCGTAATCTTCACTTTTTAAGGCACCTATCTATGCATAAACAAATATAAATAAGTCTAGGTAGGTATAGAAACAGCTAAAGAACTAGGCCCTTTCTGATGTAATAAATTTGCCGTTTATAAATTTCTAAAGGCACATTTTTGTCATGATTTTTATAGTCTAAAGTAGGGTTGCCATAAGTGTGGGGACTCAGACCGGGACAAAAATAGGAACTTTTATTATTATTTAATATAATTAACAAAGATTTTATCATTTTTCGTTTATACATGGCACATTTTTGAAATTAACACAAAATATAACTAGTCTGGCCATAAATACATTAAAACTTTTCGATTTTTCAACTTTTTAATTATTTTGAATTTGGAACACGTATATTATTAAAAAAAACTTCCTTCGATTTCGCGCCATTTCACATATTTTTTCGTTCATTATCGAATTACAATATGGAATGGGGTGTTAATGAAAATAGGATCGCAATCGCAATGATCGCCTTGCACAAAGTGGGTATGGAGCCGTCGGTCAAGATACTGTCGTGGATCATGTTGTGAAACCTCTCAGCAATACACTTTTTTAAAATATACCGTGGACTTTCCTGCAGGACTCTGCTCCTGGTCACAAGCCACGAACTACCCAAGCCTGGCTAGAAACCTTCTGGACTTTTATAAGAGCTGAAGACTGGCCCTTATCTAGCCCAGACCTCAACCCTTTAGACTACAAATTATGGTCAGTTTTAGAGGACATGGCCTGCTCTAAACGACACGGCGACATTGAGTCTCTTAAAAAATCTTTGGAGCAAGCAGTGGGAAAATTTCCCTTGGAAACAGTGCTCTCCTACCGCCTCAACTGTCCTTCCCATAAAACCGATTTCTTTTCCTACTCTTTTTCTGTTCATGCTGTTCGGCTGTGGAACGCTCTTCCGGACGATATAAGGAACTGCAAAACTGTTTTTGTCTTCAAGAAGAAAGTGAAGGAACACTATCTCGCTTCCCTTTCTTAACTATTTGTATGTTAATGTATGTATGTTTATGATAAGTTAATATGTATGTATTTGTGTATTTGTGTAGTTATAGTGTATGTAAGTTTATTAACCTTAAGTTTACAACCGTACCAACCTGCACACACACCACCAACTGATTGAACTCACTTCTCCTGTCCTAGGCCCATTGGAAGAGATCTCTTTAGAGATAAGTGGAGCCTTTGTATACATGTTTATAATATCTCTATTCACAATATTGTTTATACTGTGTGTACATAAATGAATAAATAAATAAAAATAAATAAGTAAATCCATGGATTCGTGGCCAAACAGATTAAAGGCCTGTATAAAAGCCAAAGGTGGCCATTTCGAATAAAATATATTTTTATTTTTTGCTAAGATTTTAATAAATATGTAGGTATAAATTTCAATAATATCTATTACATTACTTCATTTTTTAAAAATTGCATTTTCATTTGTAACAAAACTTATTATGGCTGGACTAGGTAATATCGTCATCTAAGCATGGCATTTTTTCATAATTAGGTAGTACAAAATATAATAAATTAATCAACAAATATAGCAACTTTTTTGGGGAATTTACTTGCTTGTAAAACTCAATGCATGCTTTTGAGACTGATAATATTACAAATACTTTTACGAAATCAACATTAACTTAAAGTATTAAGTATCTGTCATCATTTTTTAAATTAGCACACTATGTAATCAACAAACATAAAATTATCACATCTGGGCGCGCAGTAGCGACACCCCCGCTGCCAATGGATGCTGGCAATGGACGAGGCTTTGGCCTCGAGCGGCGCAGGAACGGCTGCCGACCCGATGGTCCGCCGTCTTCCCCTCCGCCTCGCATCTATAACAGCGAGGCGGTGCGTCACAGGCTTTGACTTGTGACCGGGCCGGCTGCAACGGAAGCACCGATCACCCACGGTGTATTCTGCACACTGCACTCCTACGTTCCCCACCATCATGCACCGGAAACACCTGGTTTTCCGGGCACGCAGGAGGAGCACCTGCGCCTTGAAGAATCCCCCTATGAGGAAGCTCCGTCCGCCCGCAATTTTAAGTGCCGCCGCGACTGTCGTTCCATGACCAGTAGGGCTGAAGGAGATCTCCCCAGCCCTCACCTGGTTATGGGGATAGCCACCCGCCTCCACGACGGCGGAGATTAGCTCATCCGTCGTGGCCGCGTCGTTCAGGCCCGAAATGTGCATTGCTGCGCATTTAGTGGGTCTGGAGACGCGGACGGCTTCTGCGTCCAGCGTGTCTCTCAGCCTAGCCACTAGGGCGTCAGCTTTGGGGCCGCTGGAGGCGCCGGAAACCTCGAGTGGGCGAGCCCCGGTGCGAGTGGTCTAGCACCGGAGCCTCCCCTGTATCTCGAGGGCCTTGAGGTCCACGGAGATCTTGATGCGCTCTTTCTCTGTCAACGCCGAGAGTCCGCGATCCCGAAATGTGTTGACACTGTTAACGTAAATTCGTGAAATGTGAACGGAAAAATGTCAGCGCTTACGTCGTTCTATTCACGTATTAATAGCCTTGCTAGGTAGTCGCGTTTATTGTAGGTATATTACTGTTTACCAAGTCCAGTCCTCTAATATAAAACTATGATTTTTAAATCGGGACAATTTGATTATCGGCCGGGACGCCGGGACACCGTGCTTCAAACCGGGACATGTCCCGGCGTACCAGGACGTATGGCAACCCTAGTCTAAAGGCGCCTGTGTGCCGAGCGTCTCGCCTCACTAATTAAATGATCTTAGCTCATATCAGTTGCTCTAATTCCCATGGATATTGGACAATATTGGTATTGGCATTTTGTACTATTATCTACATGTTCGGTGATATTGGCTAATTAGTGATTGATTACATACTGTTGCTGTGCCTACTACATACACAATCTTACGTACATACCTTACCTAATATCAGGCCTATGTCACTCGCCTAACAATCGCAAAAAATACGTGACGTCAGCGACACCTTGAAGTTGTAAGTCAGTAAGGGTTGTCTCTTGTTTGTGATACGGCATTGACCACAGAGTTGATATTGAGGCATTAACGTCATAATTATTGGCCAAATTATGCTGGTACTTTACTGACAACCTTAACGTTCGAATTATATTCTCTGTAAACAAAAGAATGTGCTTTAATTAACGTCGGAGTGCAAGTTCTGTATGTAAGTACTAATCCCTATTCTGTGCTAATATGCATTTCGTTTGGGACTGTCTCGGGTAGACAGAAGACCTATAGACGGAAGATCGACCTTCACTCCTCTTTTAACCGAATGGGACACGCGTTACTAATCAAATGTTATGCTATCGAAAAGTGTTCATTGCTTTTTGGGGTTCCGTAGTAAAATTCTCGGAACCCTAATAGTTTCTTCATGTACGTCCGTCCGTCCGTCCGTCCTCAGTTTCCCACCCCAAACGGTTAGTGCTAGAAACATGTTACCTTTGGGTACCTTTTTTTTGAGGTACACAGACCCCCTCAATACTTAAAGAATATCTCCGCGTCACATGACTCACGAATGACGTCACGTGATGCGATCGTTCGCTGAGCTGCGAACGAGCGAGCAGCTTCATCTGCCTTTTTTTGCATGTTCATATTAATCTGTAATTTTCTGATATTTTTCGTCTTTCGGCTCAATTTATGTGCTGTTTGACGATACGATCTCCCGCATCTCCATTGATTGAACCCCGGTTGCCGTGTCCACAAAGCATCGGTCATAACCACTAGACCAACATGCCATATACACAATGGTTCAAAAAACTTTAATGCTTTCATGTCATTATCAAGGGGGGTTCCTTTTCTCTGAAGCTTACTTTACCTTCCCTACACGTAAAGTGGGAATTATATTTTTTTCTCGCATCTACTCCGTCGTGTGAGGTATCGTTAGTTAGGTCTTTTAAAAACATTGGTTGCTAAGATGATTTTTTAATTTAAGTATCCGTTTGCGAGATATTTAGCTTTGAAGAGCATGTTTTTGCAGTGCTTCCCCCCCCCCCCCCCCCACCCTCTCTAAAATCTAAGCGACGGGCGCGAAAAACTTGAAAAAATTCATGATGGTAGTCCATTTAATGAACTTTGAAGGTAAGCTATAACGGATGGTATAACTCTGTTAGTTCAGGAGTTACAGAGGCTTTTATGGGTAACTACGGAACCCTATATTATGTGTGGCTTGACACGCACTTGACTGCATTTTTATTAAATTAATTTTGATCATTTTTATTTCATTAGGTATTTACCTCACTTATTTTGACAAGCGAATAAATATCATTTTAACTGATAGTTTTTAACACACAGAATATGCCTATGTAAGCTTGCCTCACCCTCTACTTGATGGGACCAACAGTGACTGGCAGAATGTAGGCGTAACGAACGCATCTGCCTACCCTTGCGGACGCGACTGGTAATAATAAAGCCAGTTCTTTATGACCGCAATAGTTACTTAATCAAATGTCACCTAACCATTACAATTTAATCCGTTCCTTCTATATTTACAAAGCTTCGCAATATAAATGTATTATTCACGTTTATTTAAAAGCATCACGATTAAATTGAATATTATATTCAAACAATATTGTTAATAAACAGTAGAGCCGCACGTAATCGCTTGAAATACGACGGCAAGTCATTCATTTCTCTCGAACTGGTAATCCTGACCTCTGGGGTATGAATCACACGACCGGCGACCTGATAACACTGAGTCTCCTACGACTGCCTACACTACGAACATGAGACATTTTCGTTGATAAGTCTTCATCTTCTTCTTTATTTTAAAACGTGGCTCCATCGATGTTCATCGATGATTTCGCCAATGTCAAGGTAATGCTTGATAAATGGAAAGTCCCGCACCGAATAACTAGTTATTCCTAACTAGCTCCAGGTGTAAGACAAGAAACATTGTTCGGTATGTGAGTGTCTGGGAACCCAATTTTTGCGGAGCGCCAGAGGTAACCTAAAAAGCCACCAGGCACGCGTTCAGCAAAAATCGAACTCCGTTTTTAAGTCATGTTATTTAATAACTCATTTGTAAATAGGTATATTTGATACATGCTAACAAAAAACACTTGTAGGTAGGTACACCATTTCACTTTTATTTAATTTACAGGATTTAACCTGACCGGTTTCGCTTTATAGCATTATCAAAGGTTGTTGTTCACTTTACATATTTATTAAACAAGTATTTTACTACACTGTCTTTTTTTTTTAGTTCCGCGACCCAAGGCCGCGGCCGCTCTAACGTCCGTTGCCGGGCGTCTCTGGTTACAAGCAGAACGTATTTCCAGTGGTGCCCGGCGGACTTTGACCACCTCTGTGGTCTCTGCGGGGGTTGGGTCGGGATGAGAATCCCGCGTCGTTGGGGTAGGGTTTTATCCCGCGTCAGTGAGTGAATCTGGTTGCGTGCTATGGGGCAAAGGCCCCGCAGCACGCAACCCTTCTAGCCTGCTTCTCTAAGGATGACGGGTGGCGATCCCGCCGTCCTCAGGCCCCGATCATGGAGGTCGATGGTCTTGGGCGTAGATGAGTCTGCGGCGCCCTCGCCGCTGACTACGGAACTCGGCGGGGAGGGTACGCTCCCTCTCCCTCTCGGCCGCCTCCTTCGCGAGCACGACTTGCTCGCAGAAGGACACGGCCGCGTTCCACCTACTCCTGCTGGAGACCATGGCTTGAAGCATGGTCTCCAGCGTACTACACTGTCTAACATATCTTCAAGATATTTTTGAACTTTTTGTTAGCATGTATTACTATAAGTTTCACGAAGTGCCGACAATCGAAACCATCAACTATATAAGCTATATTTGACTTTGACTCATCATCCACTGAGCCTGTTCCCAACCCAAACGGAGATGCGGCTGAACTTCTTCATTTTCAGTGGAGCGACTGCCATCTGAAACTCCACAACCCATAGGCGATATCGAAGTTCTTTAGTAAGACCAGTCGGATTTTGTTTTAGGTCTCCAAATACCCGTAACGACTGCCATAGGTGTTCTTAAGACATCCGGGATCTACGGCTTAACATGCTCTCCGAGGCACGGAGAGGTCTCAATGTCTTAAGAAAAATAATGGTCTCCAATGTTTGTAGCTACCTACACTAATTGAATATTTAAAACAAAATATAACATGTTGCGAGTGTATGTGGTGATATTTTACCACACCGGCGCCAGACTGTTACACCATACAAAGATTTCATCTCCACTATATTTTGGCGGCAACAATACGTGACCCCACCATATTAGGATACTTTTATACTTTTTCAGCTCGGTTCTTACTTTAAAAAGTTAGCGCTCCATATGGTAGCTGTAAAGTATCTATTGTTGTTGTAATAATATGTTAAAATCGAGATACTATCGCTCTTTACGATCCTTGTCAAGTTCATTACCGGGTAGGTATCTAGTCTACCTATCTTTTTTTTTTTCATGAAATAGAGCTCGCTTTATTCGGCGCCATTTTACTCTTTTTTTTTTCATTGCCTTACTAACATCTTCAGGGCTAAATAAAGTCATACTCATCTGAACCATTCTATTCTAGTCCGATTCTCAGCAGGTGTACCACACCTGCTGAGAAACGGACAATAGGCTCGCCACCTATTACGTGCAGGTTAACGAAGTGACTGGCTAAATATGGGCGTAATAAGCGCCTCTGTCTACCCTTTCGGGGATAAACATGTAATTTGTGTCTGTCTCTTCTTGACAATTTACCTTTGGAAAGCACTTGCCAGAAATCTACCTCTATTTCAATTTAAAAAACTTGATAGATGAACCTTTTCATGCTATCTTAATATGACGCACTGACCTTCAGTGGAGTAACTCCCGATCTTCCGTCTAGGGCTCCTCTCTCTTCTGTATTTAATGACCGCGTAATGTAAACTTCATAAAAAAATATTAAGAGTCTATGAGTTTCTACTTATAACATACTGCATTTTTTTTTTTATCTTATTAAAATGGGTCAAATAAAGCCAAAAACCAGCAATCACTTGAACTTTATCAAAATTAATTACGATACCACACGAGACATACATTTTACGCCTAAAGCTCTTAACATACATACACGCTTCCATTTTAGGGGAACGAGGCGACCGGTTGTGCCATATACGGTGTGTTTTTTGGCTTTCGAAAACATTTGCAAGATATCTCGGTCCCACATCGCACAAACTTAATAAAGCACATACATACAAACTTATTAGTTTACATACCAACACGATACTATAGTTAGGTAAGCATTTATATTATAACATCCTGCGGACCTTCTTGTTCCTGAATCAATCAATCGACCAATGATTCAAAATAGAGCAAAGGCCAATCGCCGATGGCCTCGCGCCAAAGCAAAAAAAAAATTAAGAACAGTTTTATTTTTTATTTTTGATAAGTATTATCTTTAATTATTTATTAAGATTAAAGCATAACGGTAAATTAAACTAAAGTTAGTAAACTATTTAATTTATTCAAAACATACCTAATTAATTGAACTCTTGCCACCTTTGTATTATTTTGCTTGCAATGAGTTCAAAGTCTTTACTGTACCGGCCGTGTACCGTACAACAACCAAACCTATATATTTTCGCATCTCTTAATTTTCAAGAAAGAGAAAGGGCCTCGCAGTACTTATGTCCCGGGGTACAAAGTCGGATTATGGCCTTATACGCCCCCGTATGGGCGGCCAGATTGACGACCAACAACGTGGCTGTTTTAAACAGACCGTTAAAAGGTCTTTAGCGGAGCGGTCTGGTAAGATATAAAGAGGGTAACGCACGATCTCCTTAGAGGCTGCATGTCTTTTAACCGGAACCCCTCCATGGGACCTGGAAGCAAGAGCCTTTACGTCATTGTTTCAATGGCTCAAGGGGGTTCTGAAGCGGGACCGCGGACTGCGTCTCGAGAAATCGAGGCTCAGCGCTCCCAACTCCGCCAGGATCTCATGGAGACATGGAAGGTGCGACTTTATCAACCACGGTGGGGAACCACCACCATCGCAGCGGTAGGACCGATCATGGACGAGTGGCTGCACAGACGGCACGGTGACTGGATCCATCATGAGGTCACGCTCCAATGTCAACACTGCGAGAGGTCCGGTGAAAACACCACACTCCACACGCTAGTGGAGCGCTCAGCGTGGGCGAATCAGCGCTGGGACCTCGTCGTGGGTCTAGGCGTGAATACCCTCTCAGTGGAAACCATGCTTTGAGCCATGGTCTCCAGCGGGAGTAGGTGGAACGTGACCGTGTCCTTCATCGAGCACGTCATGCTCGCGAAGGTGGCAGCCGAGAGGGAGAGGGCGCGTTCCCTCCCAACTGAGTTCCAAAGTCGGTAGCCAGGGCGCCGCAGACTCATCTACGTTCCACTGCAGTGCTGAAGCTCCGCAGAACGCACATTTACTCCCCGACGCTGGATAAAACCTGACCCCAATGATGCGGGATAAAACCCCACCAAACTCCAGACAGAGGCCAGATAGTTGGCCAAAGTCCGCTGGCGCCACAGGGAATACTTCTGAGTGCGTACATGGGGCGCCCAGCAATGGACGTAGGGGCGGCCGAGGCGTTAGGCCGCGGTATAAAAAAGGAGCCTCGCAAAAACCTCTCACGCGGAGTCTCGCAATGGGTAAGGCCGCCGCCGCCGCTGCCGATGTCTGTCACTATAACTTCTAGAACGCTATAGTGTACCAGCTAAGCTATGTAAGTACTTATTCCCCCCTATTCTGTGGCTAACCACGATGATCCTGCCGAAGGAACATTTATGACGCTCTATGGTATAACTACCACTGAATTTCTGCGTTATAATTAATGTTCCTTATTTATTTCAACTAACGTTTTTTCGCAACGTTGAATAGACATCTGCCTGCCGGCAGCTTCACGAACTACGCGTTTAGGTTAATAAAATTCATGCGGGTCGGATCGCAAATAATTTGACAATGGCATAACATGCGCGTCGACTCCGTTTTTACCGAGCGCTTGGTTGAGAGCTTTTTAGGTTACCTATGGTGTTTTCTTAAAGTTTCTCTTTACTTGCACTCTGAAAATAAGTGTTTGTGTTGTTTTGGTGGTGGACTAATACAGAAGGTTAGTTTGGTTTGCTAATTTCTATGGAAATGAGCGTGGATATGCCCCCTGATGGGGGTGGTGGATTGCCTCCCGACATATCCGTCGGGATCGGGAAAGGCATAAAGAGACATGGAGACCCTTGTCCATCCATCGATGCGGAAGGGAAAAAGGTCCGCTCCCCAGCTGAATCTATTCAATCAGTGTATGCAAAACCCGGGTTTGACGCTGAAAGCAATAATTACTACACGAGGACTGACAAGGGTCCTTTTTCTGTGTATGTTTCGCAGGTGGAAACTGAACAGTCTATTGCTCCTCCCATTAAAACCCTTAAATTTGCTCAATTTCTACATAAAAATAACATTCTAGATATTACAGAAGGCGGAATTACTAAAATAGGTCGTAATAAAATAAATATATTATTTAAGTCTGCTGCGGCGGCGAATAACTTTGTAAACTCAGATGTCCTTAAAACTAATAACTATACAGCCAAAATCCCCAACTTTCTTGTGTTCCGTATGGGTGTGGTACGCGATATCCCCACTGATTGGTCCCTGGAGGAACTTGTTGAAAACATTTCTACTCCGCATAACTGTGGAGAAGTGGTGCGAGCTAGGCGTCTTAATGTGAAGTCAAGAACTGACAATATTACCACGTGGGTCCCATCAAGGAGTGTCGTCCTGACATTCCTTGGTCAAAATCTCCCAGATAGAGCCTTTTGTTTTAATGCCTCTTTGCCGGTCTCCCTTTATAAATTGCCAACGATACAATGTAGGAAATGCTGTTTTTTTGGACATGTAGCATCTCAATGCAGGTCAAAGATAAATTGCTTCAAATGTGCCCAACCCCATGAAGCGGTTACTTGCTCTTCACCAAATATTTGTTGTTTGTTCTGCCAAGGTACCCATATGGCAACTGATCCTAAATGCCCTGAGCATTCAAGACAAAAAGCTATTAAAACCTTAATGGCTGAAGAGAATATTGCATATTCAGCAGCCTCAGCACGCATTCCTCAAGTTAAAAATTCATATGCATCCGTGACTGTCAGATCTCAGCAAGATCAAATACCTCACTCCCAAGTGTATTTGACACAAACAACTTCAGCCATCCCTTTCCTGCCTCTTCCCCCTTCCCCTTCTAAATCTCCTCTCTCTCCCTCATCTTACAGAAAAACCATTTATTCACCCGTCCGACCCAAACCTAGTTTGGGTAAATCCTTTGATTCCTATAGCCATAACCTCTTAACCCAGTCCCCTCCCTCATCACAACCCAATGGTTGTTGCATCAACCCATCAGAAAGCACCCCTCTACTAACCCCTAACGACAACCTTGTAGAACTCCTCCTATGCTCCCTTATTAACATCCTCACTAAAATGTCAGATGCCCTACCGCACGATGTTTCCGTTCTTGTAGAACAGTTACTTTCAGTTCTCACCAAAAATAATACCAACTATGGCTCTCCAAATTCTCCAATGGAACAGTAGAAGTATACGTCGTCATAAGAGTGATATCATTAACCTAATCAATCAGTACAATCCCATTGTCTTTGCCATTTCGGAAACATTGCTGAGGCCGGGATCCGTTTTTAGGATCTCTGGCTTCTCGTGCTTGCGGGATGACAGAAGCGATGGCTGGGCGGGTTGCGCCTTGCTGGTGAATAGACACACTCCATTTTCACAAATCCAGTTACCTTTCCATGACCCAGGTCTGCATATCGTTGCTGTCAGGGCCCTGGAGGTATCATATGTTTCCATCTATATTCCTCATCCAAACCAAACTATTGTATCCCAACTTCACTCAATCCTACCCACAATACCATCTCCCATGATTATTCTAGGCGATTTTAACTTACACCACACCCTATTCGGTAGTCACTATACCGACTTTATCTCTTCTTATTTTGTAGACATTTTAGATGACCAGGACTTGTGCGTCCTAAACGACGGCTCTCCCACTCGCCGAGTCGCTCCTACCCAAAACATTAGTGTCCCTGATCTTACGCTCGCGTCTTCTGAACTAGCCTCCCTTCTCTCATGGACTCCTCTCCCAAACTCACTCGGCAGTGACCATTTCCCAATTCTTACGTCTTACTTCCGTTCTTCGACACTACTTCCCTCTCCCCCTCCCTTTGATCCCCTCCTCAAATATCGTCTGATAGAGGCAAATTGGGAGCAGTACACTAACCAATTAGATCTGGAATTGTCTAATTTTCCGCAAGTGAACTCCTCTAACCTTGGTTCTTCATATGATAATTTTATCTCAGCTATTAAGGCGGCTGCGGATTCCTCCTTTCCCCTAAAAAATCGTTCACATCTAGTAACTCCATCTCCTCCTTGGTGGGATTCTGAATGCTCTGAAACTGTCAGGAAACGCAAAGAAGCAGAAAATGTATTTGCAGCTTCCTTTTCTATGACTGACTACCTTGATTATAAAAAAACAGCTGCTCAAACCTCCAGACTCCTATCCAAAAAGAAAACCATGGGTTGGCAGAAATTCTGTGAATCTCTGTCCCCCCGCACTCCACTCTCGCTTGTTTGGAAAAGATTTAAAGCTTTTAGACGAGGTATGGAAAATACAAATATTACCAGCAATCTCCCTCAATCCTTTCTTCATGAATTTCTATCCTGTTTAGCACCTCCTTTTGTACCCGAATACTCCTGTTTGCCTAATCCCAATCAACCCTCAGGTCCCGATCCGTCACAAGATGCTATGAACAATCTGTTCTCCTTCGGCGAACTATCTTGTGCACTGGCCAATCTTCATGACTCCTCACCGGGCATAGACGGCATACCCTATTCCTTTATCTGTAAATCGTCAAACCAGACTAAAAGTATTTTACTCAATATCCTCAATTCCATCTTATATTCTGGAATCATCCCAGATTCCTGGAAAATTCAAATAATTATACCTATCCTTAAAGCTGGTAAAGATCCCAAAGTCGCATCTTCGTACCGTCCCATCGCGCTTTCCTCGGTCCTGTCTAAAATTATGGAAATCCTTATAAAAAACAGATTGGAATGGATACTGGAAAATAGGCAAGTGTTAGCTGATAGCCAGTTTGGCTTCAGGAAAGGCAGGGGTACGCTGGATAGCTTAAGTATCCTGACATCAGAGATTCGCACAGCTTTCTCCCGGAGTGAGCATGTTGTAGCGGTCTTCCTAGATATATCAGCGGCTTATGACAATGTCCATCTTTCGCTCCTCAGGCAAAAAATGCTACAGCTGAGTGTTCCCGTGAGGTTGGTTCAAGTCATATGCAACTTATTTATGTGCCGCTCCATTGCTGTCCGATACCAGGGTATCCATCTCCCACCTCAAACGGTGTGGAAGGGTCTCCCTCAAGGATCAGTCCTAAGCCCAATCCTGTACAACATCTACACATCTGACCTGGATACTACGGTCAACTCATTCTGCAAAGTCTTACAGTATGCAGACGATGTTGCTCTTTATTCTTCCTCTCCTTCATTCACCTCTGCTTACTCTAACCTAAACTCTGCCCTGAGTTACCTGAACCATTGGATGGATAACCGCTCCTTGTCCCTTTCTGTCCCGAAATGTAACGCTATTGTCTTTACCCGCAAACGCAACCTGCCCGACATGAACATACTTGTTGCTAACAAACCAATTCCTATCAAGGATCAAGTTAGATTCCTTGGTCTCGTTTTGGACTCTAAGTTGACGGGTATTCCCCACTTAGACCAAGTTGTAAATAAAAGTGAAAAGGGTGTAAACGTACTGCGAGCGCTGTCCGGTGTTCGTTGGGGTTCTCACCCCTTCTGTTTAAAACTCCTATACAACGCTATAGTCCGTAGTCACTTTGATTACGGTACATTCTTACTTGAGCCATGTAACAAACTAGCTATGCATAGGCTGGAGAAGATCCAGTCAAGCTGCCTCCGAATTATAACTGGCGCAATGAAATGCTCCCCCTTAAATGCACTTCAAGTGGAATGCTTAGAGCCGCCCCTTCATCTCCGAAGACAATATCTCGCTGACAGATACCTTTATAGTGCAATTCAACTTAGCTCTCACCCCCTGCTGCCTATTCTACGGGAACTATCTCCCCTATTAACTTCGGCAAAATATTGGGAGCATAAGTCTCCCCCTCTTCTCTTAAATTCCCTTGCTAAACTGGACTCCCTCGATAACTCTCCCTTTCAATCTTCCACTAATGTACTCTTTAATAGCGACTACCAATCCCTAATTTTCAAGCCAAGAGTCATACTGGACCTGGGTATAAGCAAGAAGTGCTCCAATGCGAACCAAATCTTCCTTAATATTCTAAATGAGTATTGGACGGAATGGGTCACGCTTTATACAGATGCTTCGAAATTGGCTCCAGATGCTCCTGTGGGCTCTGCAGTTTGGATTCCGAAATTTAGAGTTATTCTTGGTGTTAAAAGCCCAGCATTTAATTCGAACTTCACCGGTGAAGCAATTGCTCTGTTGGAAGCCGTTAAATATGTCGAGTCCCATAAACTAAACCGATCTTTAATTTTTTCAGACTCTCTGAGTTGCTTGCTGGATCTCCTCAAGGATCCGTTTAAGTCCAGATACAATTTTCCAATCACTCTTGAGATTAAGCAAGTACTACACAGGTGTCATTTATCCGGCATCGAAGTGGCTTTGGCCTGGATCCCAGCCCACTCCGGTATAGCTGGTAACGAAACAGCAGATTCTTGTGCAAAAATGGCCGCACAATCTGGTACCTCCTCTTATAACTTCTTGTTCTCCAGGGACCTTCGTTCCTTGGCTAGCTCTTCACTGAGCGAATCATGGAATGATCTATGGCAATCAACTAAGATAATCAAAGGCAAATTTTATGGTTCTCTACAACCCACACTCCCAACCAAACCTTGGTTTTTTAAACAAAAGAAAGTTAATAAATTGGCTACTTCTGTGATAATTCGCCTCCGTCTAGGTTTCGTCTGCACACCAGTATTTTTGGCAAAGATCCGTGTTCGTGACCACTCCCTATGTGAATGCGGTCTGGATGAGGGAACCTTAGAGCATATTTTCTTTTCTTGTCCATTACTAGTTACACAATTGTATGACCTTCTCCCAAAAAAGATCCCACGTCCCATTAATCTTAATTATCTACTAACTTTAGTTTTCACCCCTCATGTTAAAATCTTATACAAATTTATTTCTCAGAACAATATAAAATTGTAGGTTGGTAGGTATCTAGCCATCCATTTTCCCTTACCCTATCATCCCGTAACTTGTATCACTCTTGTGTTGTGATTGTTTTATATGTTCTATGTTTACTAACTCCTAACCATTTTCAGTTCGCAAGTTCAACGAGCTACTTAGTTTACCAATTTAATCAAAGCTGCATTTACTCTCCACCTTGTCGTTGGCAGAATCTCCGGAGAATCAAACTAGACACTCACATGCAATACCGAGCAGTGGTTTCATAACGTGTCCCACAACTGGAACTATCAAACATTACCTTGACATTGGCAAAATCATCGGTGAACGATGGAGCCACACATTTAAAAAAAGAAGAAGAAGAAGAACATGCGCGTCAGACCAGCACGCGGCCGGGTGAAAATTACATTTAAAAAAAAGATTTGTCACATAACAAAAGTCTAAATAGCCAAAAATATTATTTAAAAAAAAAAATTGTTAAGTGGCCTGTCACTGTAATCATCACTGTCATAATCACAACTGTCAGTTTGTCACGTCACCTTCATATTCACGAGTTTCACAGTTTCATTCAGTCTTGCCAGAAGGTTACTTTTGTAACCTTTTAGGTGATTTTTGAACTGCATTGGTTACTTTTAGGTTACGCTAATGAAAAGGTTACTTTTAGGTGATTTTGTAGAACTAACTTTTAATTTTTTAGATAGAAGCAACGTGAAACGGAACGCTCGTGTCATTTTGGTAGGCATACCTACCCAAACATAGCTATCTCTATGGGAACAATAACCAATCATAAAGTTATTATTACAGTTTATGGGAACAATACGTTGTACTCTTTCACACTTACACCACTTGTATCTCGCTCGCTCACTCGCTCGATCAATCGGATCGGATTCATTCGATAATGTTCCGGAGGATATTCTTTTGCCGCGGGCTGTCGCCACTTTAATTTGTTTAGTGTTTGTATTTTGTGTTTCGTGATTATAATTAGAGATAATAAACATAATTTACTACTGGACATTTACTGGAAGCTTGGTAAGTTGATCTACAAATTACAGGGCATATTTGTGTGTACCTACTGTGTGTTTCACTTTGTATTTTTTCTATATTATGGTTATGGACTTATAAATAACGATGAATTTGAATCTGACCAGTGACCAATATGTAGGTAGGTACGTACCTATCCTATTACACACTATGAATGTTTTGTTTTTTTTACTTGGGTTGAGTGAGTTAGACAATAAAATAGTAAGTAGGTACAAGTTAGTAAGTAAGTAATATTAGTAGAAGTTACTGAGATTAAACCACTGCCCTTCTACTACATAGCGGTCACTGAGGTCAGTGGATTAAATCAAGAGGTTTCATGTTTTTTTAAATGTTAAGGATTTTGGCATATAATTATATATATTAAGCAAAGTGTTGTAAATGTAAAATATGTAAAAAAACTATTTATAGTATCAATTTACAAATTTTAATATAGTAATCTTGAATTGTACACTTACGAGTATGTACTTATTAATTTTACATAGTTGATTATATAAAATAAAAATTTTGAATTTTATCAACTAATAAAGAAATTGAAATTCATATTTTGTATGCAAATATTATATTTTGTACCTACATACTAGAATTCATATTACGCGCGCATTTGAGGGACCATTTTTATAGGATCCATATGAATCAAGAAATGCGGGCAAGTGCTCAAATACTCATCGATGAATCTGTGTCAATACAACTAATATTCTTTTCTATTAATTTATAATACCTTTCCAGTAAAAATATATGAAAGGTTATTTTTTATACAAAAAGGTTACATTTTTTTATATTTCAGGTAATTTCTGACATGACCCGACTGGCAACACTGGTTTCATTTCATTCACGGCCGTCACCCCGTCACCAACATAGAAGAGGTCACTAAAAATCGTTAAATATTCATTAAATATTTATAAAAATCTAGTCGATATGATGAGGTGACGTGTATTTAATTATAACCTAACTACTTAAGCATTCCAATCTATAAAATACAGTCACACATTTATTTTCACGATGGCTGGTGTACCTATGAAATTTGGTTCGATTTTATCATTGTTTATAGTGATTTATGCAATGTATTTGCGAAAAAATGATATTGGTGATATCAGATTAGCACCGGTAAAGGATAATTTACTAATTTTGGAGAAAGAGAACAAAGTTGGTGTAGGAAATCTCCAACCGAAAGTTGCACTAGGTTATGGCGCTTGTCACGACTTATTTGTAAATGCCACTAGTTTATTGGATTATCAAGACCTAAAAGGTGCTCCAGAACACTTCAATGAAATCAAGAACAAAGAGGAATTTCTTAAAAGTTTCGCATATTTCTTTAAACATGGTGCTGCAGCAGAGTGAGTTATCAAATATTTTATAATGCTCTAATGCCTGCAGCTGATAAGTTATCATTATTATAAACAGAAGCTTGCTGTCATTAAAATACACTTTATTTTCTTGGTATAAAGTACAGTTTGTAAGTGTTTACTGATACCATATTTTTAAATTTTTTCAGACGTTTCATGTCCAATTCAAAACTATATGATGATCTTATAGATCAGGCTTTAAAATTGCCTGACTCAAGATGGACTATTGGAGGCAATGCTCCATTGATGGCCAAGAGGTTCTTTACAGAAGGTTGGGAAGTCTTGCTCGCTGCAAAAATGAGTAATAAATTGAAAGAGTACATTCCCAAAGAAATTGAAATAGTAGGTGACAATGGGAGTGACGATTTAAAAGATGATGTTCATATGATCTTGGAGTACAAAGCTGATGAAGAATTTGGTGTATTCAAAGCTCCGAGAGCCAATAGATATATTATGCATAATGATGAAAATAACCCATTATTAAGTTCCTTGGAAAAGTTTGGTGAACACTTGCCCGTGTTCAATCCTCACTTACTAGTCATTAGTGGGCTGCAAATGATGGATAACTACCCCTTTAAGTCCGAGGATGGTAAAGGTATGTTACCGTTAAGTACTTAAATTATAGACACACACATATCACGCCTATATCCCCGAAGGAGTAGGCAGAGGCTCATTACACACCCACAATTTGCCAGTAGTTTTAGACCCACGTAATAAGGGGCAAGCCTATTGCCTTCACTGGGCACTCTAGAAAGTGGGTTATGTCTAAAACGGCCAAAATAAATGTAGGTAATAAAATAGCAGCTATATTATAATTTTGAAAACGTAATTTGAAACCCATTGCCTTGTGATGAAATGTTGATAAAGGCAACAAATCTACATGATAGACGGTCACATCTTAATCCCTGAAGTGGAACAGAGGTGTTTATTAAACCCAAATTTGCGAGATGTTTGTCCCATACATGAGGTGAGCCTATTGGGCCCATTTCTGGGCATTTTAATTATACTTGCAGGTGGGGAAGACATGCCAATGCTGATTTCACTTAGCTAATGCAAAGTTCTCTGCTATATTATTATATTACTGTCTTGATATTATGTAGTTGGTACACAACTAGTTTACAACTGCATTCCTCGATCAATGACTTTTAATAAAATTTTATCTACAGCATTTTTATATTTACAGATTTACGAGCTGAAAGACTGGATTTAGTCAAAGAACAAATTTTATCGCAACCACAAAGTACGTTAGCCCATTTTGAAATGGCTAGCTATGTGGATTTAGAACTACTCAAACACCTTACCACAAAAGTCCTGCCATATGTAGATTCTGTGGGAATGAATGAACAAGAATTAACAAATCTTTACAGTGTTTTAGAATATGGAAAAGTCAGTGTTGTGGCTGACTCCAATCCTAGAGTTGCAATATCATTAGACCAGATGCGTGAAACATTTTTACTTATAAGACGTCAAAATGAAGAGTATAAAAGCCCTCGAAACTTGACACGAATACATGTACATACATTGGCATATCAAGCAATTTTGACAGTAAAGAATTCAAATTGGGTGAGAACTGCCGCTGCTGCAGCTAAAGCTTCTCTGATTGCCCACCGATATGTGTGTAACAGCCAAGATATTGACTTGAACAAATGTAAACTTCTACTTGATGACAGTTTTGCTACAACTGCAGTTAGTGATAATATGAGTCGGGTATTCTTTGAGCCCTCGAAACCTGTCTCTTGTTGGGAAGAAGTATTAGGTGAAGAGGCGGTAGATATTTGTGTGGCACCGGTACTTATTTGCACAGAGGCACAATTAACAGCTGGAGCTGGAGACAATGTTTCTGCTGCTGGACTAGTCTTACAAATAGAGAAATAAGTCGGCAATATTTTTTATAATTTATACTTAATATTTATTCATTCCAATTTTAGCATTATTTATTAAATGTACAAGTCTCATAAAGGGATAAGACAATTTTTTTTGGTGTGGCCATGATTTTATGAATGTTCTCATTTAATTTTAAGATTATTGTAGGTATATAAATTTTGGAATTAGTCCTGTTCCTAAAAGCAACATTTAACACGGATCTGGCCTAAACAATTTGTATGGTAACCAACACACTGGTCATTCACCACGCTGTCTTACACGTCACCGCGCCAAATTCGCGTGTTCCCATGCTATCCCACGCGTACGACGCTGTCACACACGGTATAAGTGTCATAGCGCGTAGATAATGTAAACGTCAGACGTCGTAAGACGTAGGACCAGTGTGTCACTGTCTCCCACGTCGCGTGGCATACGTCGTATGTGCAGGACCAGTGTGTTTCAAGCTATATTCTCTAAATAACAATGCAAGTAGGTACCTATTGTTAACATTTGCCGTTAAATGTTTAAATATATTGTCTATTCCCCTGATGTGACTTACAAGCTCAGACTAGTAATAATCTGTCACTTCGGAGGTATTCTTGATTTCATCTCTTATGCTGAGACCTGACACGAAAGACATAATACATTAAATTCACAATTCTAATAGAAAGAAGCTTCGCACCACAAGAGGGTTTAGTTGAAAGGCGCCTTGGGGTTATCCTCAGGACGTACGGTCTACCCGGGACGCCCCGCAAAAGAATGGCGGCCATTGTATCCTACTGTGTGTGCACCCTACTCGTCGAGTGTTCCAATGTGTGAAACTGAGTCATAAAGTTTGGTAGCTATTTAACGTCTCGCACCTCTCTTTTATCTGCAATATTTTGACTTAGACCATTTTTTATGATGTAGGTAGGCTATGTTTATGAAAACAATTTTTTAAATATTTTTAGTTGACAATGAAATATACAAACTATTCTCTTTTGATACAAGTACAAAATGCAACGTAAATTATTAAAGAACACTATTTAATTAATTGTTTATTTATTATTATAATAATATTGTTATATCTAGAAATTGTAATTTTAAATACATACATATAGGCTGTAGGTGTGCAAACACGACCCACATCTCGCCAGCTATGTTAGGTCCCATGTAATAGGGGGCGAGCCTATTGCCATTTACCGGGCACAAGTTCCAGACTGGGATAATTATCTAGGTAAAATTTTAAAGAGAATTATACATTATCCACCAGACCCGGGAATCGAACCCGAGACCTAGTGTGGCAGTCCGCATTCATTGTGCCACCGAGGTAGTCGTAATTTTAAATACATGGACAAAATCATTACATACATACTGCATCAATAATATAATTAATTGAACAGGTACATTTTTAGCAGGCTTTTTATATTATAAAATTTATTAGTGTAGGTATAAGTGGCTCCGGTAATATACACAATCATTTCTGATAATTATTATTGTAATGTCATTGATTGGTTATTTTATAATTTATAACATTCCTATTTGATATTTGTTGTCGATAAAATTTATGGTTGAAATAAAAATCCTTTTTATACATTCAAAATAGTTTAATTTCTATGTAGGTGTGTACATTTATTGAGCGAAGTGAGCGAAGCTCAATCTTAGGCGACTCGGGTATTTCGTTTGTCCGCATACTCCTCCTAAACGCCTGAACCGATCTCCTTCAAATTTACCAGTACAAAAAATTTAAAATCGGACATACCATCGAGGAATAATCAAAAATTGAACACTTCGCTCAGTTTTTTGCAACAGCAGCATGCATTGCATAGGTACCTAGTTTATATATACAATTACTACATGAATTTAAATAACCATGTGATTAATTACAAAACATAAACAAGATAATGATTAAATAATTATACCTAAAATGCCTAATATAAAAACAACTTCTAGGTAAGTTTTAAGTTACCCATTAATATAGAATATGGCATTGTTTTACAATTGCATACAAAATGTACCTACATACATAATCATCGCCAGGACGCGTTAGACTCTGGTGGTTTTGTGGGTACCTACATGTAGATACTCTCCTAAATCACAGAGTAGAACAAACAGAACTAGTTTCAGCTTCCTAACAACATGCAAAATTGCACACAATGTTTGTCGCACTAAACTTAAGATTGTCCACTGGCTTTGCGCGTATTTAGAAGTTTACGGTATTCGCCTCGTACGCGACAAGCGTATGTAGTGCGACAGATTTAAACGTATATGTACTTAGCTGAATCTCTGGTCCGTTTGGTCTACTCTGTGTGGGCTTCCATTAACAAACTCCCGGCTGTGGTTAACGGAAGTGTAAATGTACTTGTATGAGTAAAGTTGTCTTATCTGCTTCCACCATATCTTTGGAGCCACCAATCATTAATCGGTCATGATAAATGCAACCACCAATCATTAATCGGTCATGATCAACAAAGAATTGATTTAGGCCATATTACGGGCACAAGCGCCCGAAGAGTCCACACAGGTAGCCAAAGTCCACCGGGCGCCACTAGATATACCTCTTGGTGCATACCAGAGACGCCTGCAGCAATGGATCTAAAAGCGGCCGCGGTTCGATGAATTTTTTTTGTTAATATTATCATCTGCGATCAGTCCTTGACTATAAGCGGATCTGTTGTGCGTTTTGTGTCACGGTTCGATGGATTTAAAAAAAAAAGGGTATTGTACTAGGCCCTCAAACAAAGCTTTTAAATTTAAAATGGGGTATGTATGTATTAGATATATTTTAATAATAAATTTAATACAAAACAAAAATAGTAAATAGCTAAAAATAGCAGAAAGTTCATCATTACATACTTTAATTGAAATTACTTATTTAAATATACAATAGTTTTGTGGGCCACTCTTGCAAATAGTTTGATACTACAAATTCTATACTTTAAAGTCCATATTCATTATGGACTTTAAAGTATAAAATTTGTGGTATTGTATTGTCTTATAATTTATTGTTAAAATGGATAATAAATTAAAATCGTGAGGGTTTTAAACTTAGTGCTACAAGGTTAAAACCCAAGTCAAGTGAATTATTTTTTCTCCTCAATATAATATAATTTCAAAAAGAAATGAAATGATAAATTAACATTTCTAGCTACTGAAGGTGCAAAATATTGAATTTTACAAGTAAACCAAAGTAACATAAATGGCTTATATACCAAATTAAATACGTATAGATTAAGGCAAAAATATTAGGTGCCATTATAATATAAATTCCAACACTTGTTTTGAACTCAAACTGAACAGGATTTTGCATGTAGTTGTTTTTAAATGGTATATTTTTTAAGGTTCTGTACCCTAAACCCTATTACTACAGCCTAGTTCGCATTAGGCTAGTAATTTAGAAGAGTAGCGAGTAATTTAGTAACTAAATATGTGCGAACTACAAAAATTTAGTCAAGTAATTTAGCAAATGATTTAGTCGAGTCAATCCATTTTACATTTTTTTCGGGCGAGTAGTGCCTCCCACCATGCATCCGTGCTCACTGGTTCACCGGCTAAACAACTCCGAACCTGTTGATTAGCCGAGTTCATTAGTGGCCACCACCACTCACTTGTGTACTGTACTAAACCGTAATGCGAACGATTTCTGTGTAATAGCGAGTAGTTTAGCCACTAAATTACATGCTACTCTACTAAATTACTAAAGCAGTGCGAACTAGGCTTAAGACTCCACATTCCGTCTGTCATTAGGTTTGTATCTCATGAACCTTTTCATGAAAATTTTCACAGATGATGTATTTCTGTTGCCGCTATAACAACAAAAAAATATTTATAAGTAATAGTACAGAACCCTTCCTGCACAAGTCAACTTGCACTTGGCCAGCTTATTTGTATACTATGTACCATATAAATAAAGTAAACAAAGGGCGTCTTAGTATGGTTATTATTAGCTGACATATGTGGCTACGCCGGCTTGATAAATTATACTAAAACCTTCCCCGAGAACCTGTTGTGTGGTTTTAAAGCTAGGCATACATAAGGATAGTTATCATAAACACAGGTGACTTATGTGGATTCAGTAGCAAACGAGACTGTTTCTGCATCCAAACTGAAAGCAGAATCACATGATACTCCCAGATGAATAGCAACCAAGTCTTAAAACTAGTTAGTAAGTACCTATACACCAACTTTAGTTACATAAGTTATCGGTATTTATAATAATTATGATTAATTCAGCTCCCAATATTTATAAGTAATTCTAACATTTTACAAAAGACTGGTAATATTTAATTAAATTGCAATATTGATGTTCAAAACAGTCTTGTGTAGGAATTTGTTTTAAATTCAGTCTTATTTTTTTGAATAGTTTATATACAAAACCATTATTACTCAGCATTTTCAGGGAACTTAATTTTCTTATTCTGTGGCTGACCTGTGGCTCGGTATGGATCATACAGACCACTTTTAATAAACCTTTTTGCAGCTTTTACGTCTACAATTGGTCTTTTCTCGCGGTCTTTTACTTCTTGCCATTTTTTCATTACAACTTTTACCCTCTGCAGTTCATCTCTAATTGGATGATTTGTTGGATCAATGCCTTGTATTCGCAAATTAATCCATTGTAGAGAATTCAAGGCGAAGGCCAGGAAAATATCTAATTCAATTTGTGCCGGCAACGACAATTTGTCATATTGCTCTTTAAGCGGCAATAATTGGTCCAATACCTGTTGTACTTCTTTGAGGTTTTCTTTTAGTGTTTCACAATTGTTTACGAAATCTTTATCTTTGGCCAGCTCACCGTATTTCAAATCCCAATCCATTGTTTACAATAAGAGTAAGAATCACTGGCTAGACGAAATTGAAGAACGAAATTGATTTTTTTTAATTAAACAACCACGTTTTTTCAGTAGGTACCTACAGTCAGACAGAGCGCGATGCGAGAGAGAGAGAGAGACTAGAGACTACAAAAAATGTTTGCCTCACTGACAAGTCTGAGTTAACAACTTTTTTTTTTTTTGGGTTTTATGGCTTGGAAACATCATCTAAAAAAATCTTTTATTAATATTTACTATGGCATAAGAGTATCTCGTCTTATCGTCCCTGTAATCAGTATAATATTTGTATGTAACAAGAGATTCTGAATAGGTACTCAATTCATTATTATATCATAGGAATATTTAGCATCAATTACCTAATTGGTTACTCGTAAGGTATCCACTTTCTTAGATACAATCACAGTTTCACACAATAATACACTAAATTATTCCACAGGACGTGACGTACAACGATCGCAGACATAAAATAACCAAGTAATTCGGAGGTTGACGTGAAATATTCAGCGCGACCGTTACGATGATGTTATTGCCTACTTCAATGATATTGAATGGAATCAGGCGTTACCTGGCGAAAGTCCATGATAAAACAATGGGGTAAGATGTTGAATTTTTTATATAATCGCACTAATCAGTCTCAAAGAGCAGCTGTTCTCTTTGAGACAGTCTTGGAGATGCCTCGTGGGTAGGTGAAGCATATGTCAACGTTTATAATGTCTTCTATTTAGCTAAATTAGTGTAGTAAAAAAATCAACATCTTACCCCATTGTTACTTCAATGATATTGCAGATATTCTTTGTTCTAGGACTTATTTATATAGGAAGAGACAAATCAGATTCGGAACATCGGTCCTGGCTGTTGGAATTAAGTAGGTAGGTACTGTTTACAGAATCTATAAATATTATAAAGAAAAGTCCTCCGCCGCGTCTGTCTGTTCGCGATAAATTCAAAAACTACTACACTAATGTTCATGCTGCTTTCACTAATGGATAGAGTGGTTATTGAGTAAGGTTTTGGCTCTGATAAGTATATTTTTGGTATATAATTTGTCGCGGGCGAAGCCCTGGACGTCTGCTAGTGGTAATATGTAATGCACATCTACTTCCGCGGGAATAAATGTGCATGACGTGATTATAATGTGTATGTATTACTCCAATAAAACAGTATTTTGATTAATTAGGCAATTATTTAATTTCTGAAACACACTATTATTTTTTGTTAGCCAACAACCTAGATAAAAATTAAATAGTGTGTTCAATGCATGGTAAATGGTTCATTATTGTATTATCATTTAATCTATTTTAAATTGAATACTTATGTGAAAAGACAATATCAATCATCTAAGTACTCAAACGGTTCTGGGGGCTCGGGTTCTTTTTCATCTTCTGTTTTTGGTCCGAAAGCTGCCACGGGTTCCACGAGGACCTGCTCAGCGTCGCCAGGGTGGTCTAACATGACAATACCACCAATAGTCACATCTTTCAATGGCGTGTACCCTAGCCCATGTATAACTGATAAATTCTTTAACTGTTGTCTCATTACCCTAGCTGGATTGTTCAGTATTTCATAATTACTCTCAGGTTCTTTCTTTTCCTTGGTTTCTTTCTCTTCGGTAGCTCCTTCTTTCTCCTCTTTCTTCGCATCCTTCGAAGAACCAGAAGCAACAACATCTTTGTCAGACTTTCCGTGTACTGTGATATTAGGGTTTGGAGATTTTGTTGGCTTCTTTTCTTCTTCATCAACATCCATTTTAGATGACGAAGATGATGTCATACTACATGCGGAACCGTCAGTTCCGTGCGCTCGCCTACGTGCCTTAGCCGCGGCAATGCTAAGAACGGCGGTGGTAACGCGCTCCCTTTCTTCACGTTTCTTTTCTTCCAGTGGTGCTGGATAAGCATAGAGAGACGGTTTTGAATTCGACTTGAATTCTAACATAGGCATCATTAAGTCGGAATTGAGCGCAATAATGCATGTTGGAGTAAACGCCAAAGAAAGACAATGGGCCAGAGGGAACCAGTACCAGTATTGAGTAAATACTAGCATGCCCACAACAGCCAACATGTTCATGTGACCTGTTCTATTTTGTAACGAAACAGTAACGTTACGACCACCTGCATCAATGATACCTTGCGCCAAAATAGCGCCGAATTTAGCCATCACATCCTCGTGTTTGTTTGAGATCACTTGGGCATACAGTTGACGGAAATATGTGACTTTCGGGCACAGTACCTCGGTTTGTTGAATCAAGATCATGGCAGATGCAATCAAAGCCCCTTGTCTTACAAAGTTGACAGGATCAAATTTAACCATTGGTTCCAGCAGGCCAATGGCTTCGCGATTCCCTGTTCCAGCGCAAGCAATTCCTAGAGCCATTGCTGCACCATAGCGAACATGAGGGTTATATGATTCAGCTAACAGTGAAACTACTGAAGGACATTGTTCTGGTGTCCTGAACAGCAAGAATCCGAGTGCTGTAACGGCAGCACGACGTACATCGTCATTTACGTCAGAAACCGCTACGTGGAGAAGAGTTCTGATAGAGTCGTTGTTACCAGTACCGCAATAAGCAGTAGCGATAGTGTAACATCCAGCACGACGCAGCAAAGGATCTTTGTCTCTTAGCAGCTGTTGTACAAGAGCGTCTGCTTCTTCAAGACGCCCATACATAGTAAAGGCGATACCAACAGCCAAACCTCTCAAAATCTTTTCATGTTGAGTTTCCTGAGCATAAGCCACCATATCTTCAATGGCAGCTGCATGCCTGGAACCCAACATAACCATACCCATGGCGATACCAGCAGCTTCACCCGTGACCGCATCATCCTGGTAAAGGTTAAACTTGAGTTGTTCATAAACATCTTGTCTATGAGTACCCATAGCAGCTAAACCAAGTCCAAGGCATCCTCCATGGCGCACCATTTCATTCTGCGCATCTTTTAACTGAGTTAAAAGATAGTCAATGATGTTTGCACCATGATTAGCATGTATCAAACCTAAGGCGTAAAGGCCTCCACCCTCTGAATAGCCAGATGATGGGCCTGCTTCTTTAGGTAGATAAGATTGCATAAGAGCTAGGGACTCACCTTCATGACCTCTGTGAATAACTCCAAGTGAGGCTGTGACTGTCAGTTTCGCCCAGTTTGTCGCTCTCGCCAGCCATTCTAGATTATCTCTTAAAAATTGATCACTAGTTGTACCTGCATGCATGAAAGCATTTGCGATGACTGTAGCAGTATGACAAATTGATACCCTAATGGCATCTTTTGTGTTCTTTAGAATAAGTAAATCTGCATGGTTAGACCTAATTAAAAACTGTAACTGTAACCCTATGGAGACATCTCCTCCTAAAATAGAGATTAACTTCTCAACTCTCCTCTGATGTTCTTTTTCTTCATCATTCAGACTGTCAATATCCCTCTCTGGTTTCTTGGTTTCTTCAGCAGGTTGATCTACTTCCATGGCTGCTTCTGGGAAAGGTCCTCCTTGTGGTTGGGGTTTGCCACCTAGGGCGCTGGGTATGGGGGCTGTGCTTCGCAATGCCTGCAAAACTCTACCTAGGAACTGTTGTGTTGCAGAATCATACAAATCAAAAGCTATTTGATATGCCATGAGGACAGATTGCTGTGGACCATTTGTTAGCTTGTCTAAAATTTCTGCTACAGACAGAGGGTCTTCAAGGAAGATGAGACATTGACACATGTTGACATAATCAGGTATATTCAGATTTCTGTAAAGACCAACCAGGGTTCGGAGGACTGTGCTTCGGAAGCCTTTATTCTGCAGTAGGCTCATAGCAACAGTAAATGCGTAGATTAGCATACCTGAAATGAACGAAAAGTAGTGATATAACTTCAATTATCCTAGGACCCAAACAAACTTGACTTGCTATTGTTACAGAACAGACATACAAATCATCACTAAATACTGATATCTAAACAGGGCTCCAGAGTGATAATATCAAAGTTACAATACCTAATTGCTTACCAATGTCTCTGCTGGATTGCACCAATTGTGGTTGCAGATTGTGTCAACCTCAACCACCGTAAGGAATATTAAATGAACAACCTCATAGCTTTCCCATGGTCAACAACAATATTACAATAATAAAAAGAATAACACCAAGTGCCGGCAATCAGAAGCATACTTTATTATTTATCATAATACAGTTGACTGCTTCGGTGGCGTGGTCGGTAGTGCATCCACTTTCGACGCCGGAGTCTCGGGTTCGATTCCCGGTCGGGACAAACTTTGTGTGATGATACAAACGTTTGTACCGAAGTCTGGGTGTTTCCTATGTATAATATGTATGTATATACAAAAAAAATGTATATAAGTATTTATATCAGTTTATCTAGTACTCATATCACAAGCTCTGCTTAGTTTGAGACTAGATGGCGTTGTGTGAATTGTCCTAACATATTTATTTATTTATATTTATACAGAGGGATGTTCTGATCATAATACACATTTTTTGGAAGTTTTTCATTGTCTGTGACCTCTACTATTAATAGTCTGAGCTTTATACCACTACTGGTGATGGTCGTACAAGTTTTTATAATAATGTTTTAGTTCATAAATAAGAATCTAAATGCATAAATGAATGTGATAATATTCTTATTTTATACATTATAACTAATTCCCAAAAGGGTAAATTTTGCATGTCATAAGCAAAATGGTGTGTTATTAGATAGGCTAGACTTGTATTCAATTTATGATGATGATGAATGATTATTTACACTATATTGACCTTTTTAACCAACAAATAACAAAGAAAAACCACTTCTGATTTTGATATAAACTTACCGGCTACATCATCTGATTTCATGATAGTTTCTTCGAATATATCCATTCGGCGTGTCTCTAACGCTAACCCCAATGCCTGTCTGTACTGCCCATCATCTAGGCATCGCTGGAACATCCGGTTAACAATAGCCTCTAAGCGAGGATCAATAACTTCTGCTGCAGAACTGTCCACGAACAAAGTCTTCCGCTTTTGTGTGTAGAAATCAATTGCCTTTGCAATCGTAGTATCGACGTACTCATTTCGTGCATTAACATCGAAAAGGTCACCAGCACCAAGCGCGTACGTCAAAGAATCTTCAAAGGCTCCTAAATGATAGTATACCTTACTTGCGACCAACGCCGCTAGTTGGTGCTGTGAAAATACTTTATCTTCGTGAAGTATCTCAATTTTTTCAATGGATTCAGAGATTTCGGGCCAAAACTCGTCCACTATGTTGTCCAATCTCTTCAACGCGAACTCTTTAACTTCTGACATTGGCTCGTCGAGCAGGGATATAATCCCTGCTGCTGATGTGATATTCATACTGGCTCGTAGTTATTAAAACATGCAAGTAAATTATATTTTAGATAAAGACAAAGATTCGGTAATTTCTCAAACGAGCACAAAAATATAGTGATGATTTGACAAATTTCTTTTGACATAAACTACATAGAAGGTTTCGGGTTGCCAAGTTAACTTTATTGAGAGAAATTCAGAATCATCAGTCGGAAAAATATAACATTTTTATAAAATTATTACAATACTTAATATATTATAAAATTAGTAGCTACATACAAATAAAATATTCTTGTTCTTATATCAAATGTTACGTGCAAATTAATTTCCTTGAGAAATTACGAAATCAAATTGACGTTTTTGAGTCGTACCATAAACAAAGGTGCGTTTGTGAGCAAAGAAAAATTAAGGGTATTTCAATTTTGTGATGCCGTTAAAAATAATTTCATAACTTAGAAACACGTATCCTCTCAATAATAATGAATTATTTAGGGCATATTTTAACTTAACTTTTACATTTCGGTTTTGGGTAAATTAAAATGATGAAATTCTAATTCGAACCGATCGTCCAATTGAAAATTGGTGAAGCTATCGAATACACCCCAATTTATGAATGAGTTGTCATTTTTCTGTCACGTAGACATTTCTACGTAGGTAGTAATAAACAATATAGTAAAATAGTAGATAACGAACAGCAGTAAAGCAAGAAACATCTGTGATTTTGGCGAGTGTCGTATTAATTAATTGTACAAAATGTTAGACCTATTCAGCATTTTCAGCAAAGGAGGCATAGTATTGTGGTGTTTCCAGAGTACTAGTGAAATTTTTTCACCTTCTGTAAATGCCCTAATTCGCAGTGAAATATTGCAAGTAAGTTTCTGTCTAACTGAGTTAGGAAACCTATAAGTAGTGGTTTTCCTCGTAATCTCATTACGCATTCAGAATATTAGTTCTACAGCTGTTAAGCTTAATCCTTATAATTAGATTAAACTTACAATTATTTTTATTCTAATTGACATTCATGCTAATGTCCTTGGTCTATTTTTATTGCGATTTAAACATTTTATTTATGTATCTAAATGGTTCGAACGATATCTGTCACCTTACTACACAACACGTGTCTAATTAATTATTATTCAATACCGCCGTGTAATTGTTAGAACAATCAATATATTTTAATTTTGTAATACCTACAAATATGTAAGTTTTTTGACAAATGCATGTAATCTTTCTGAATTAAACGCAACATACATAATACGGTAGAACATAGTTAAATTTTTTTTGTTTCAGGAGCGTTCAGGCAATAGCAGTTTCAATCATAATGCCTTAACGCTGCAGTATAAGCTGGACAACGAGTTTGAATTAGTATTTGTGGTCGCGTATCAGCGTATTCTACAACTATCATATGTGGACAAGTTCCTCAATGATGTGCACTTGGAGTTTAGGGATAAGTATAAGAATGAGTTGCAAGGTGGACGGCATATCATGGATTTTGATTTTAAGATGACATTTGACGAGGTTCTCAGGAAATGTGAAAGTTGGGGTTAGTATTTGTCTTTAAGATACTGTATTACCACTACATATATTATATAAAAAATAAGTCCCTTATTCTGTCTGTCTGTTCTCTATAAACTAAAAATTAGTTGGATGGATTACATTCATTTCACAACATAAATAGGAAAAAACGAATGCAATATGAAGGCTAGGGTGTATTGGTCAGTTGGTATAAAATTCCTTATGTATAGAGAACACTTGTTGGTTTAATTTGTCAAACATTGTTACAATTCATTTTGTTACATTATTTGAAAAATTAAGGTCTTAGAAAGGCCACCGGAAGACACTGTGAAGATCTCAGTGGTCCCACAGAGCTCGAGCTTTAGTGGCTCAGTTGGACAGAGCAATACTCCTGTAAGGGAACTCGGAGTTTGAGTCCAACATAAGACCTTTATTCTTTGCATTTTATTTTGTTAAATATTTGGAAAAAAATTAACATAATTAGTGTTCACCAATAGGTAGAATGATTCATGGCATAATGTTAGGGTGAATTTGGAGTGTTACAATTTTAATACCAACCAGTTGTACCAAACCAGGTTTTATTTGTAGCAAATTTTATAGTATTATTAATGCACCAGTTGTGCAATTTTAACATACATACAACTATGTCAACATTTATCTATTTACTGTCACACATTTCGTGCCTATATAATATTTTTAGTGAAACATCAATTGGGAGTAAAAGTATAAAAAAATTTACTAGTAATGGCCACATTAAACAGAATGAGGGACGAAAGGAAAATTTACCAGTTTTGAAATGTAGATGCTTCATTCGCTCAGCCAACAAGAGCCCAATCATTCTAGACATATATAAACTGCCTCGGTGGCGCAGTGGTATGAGTATGCCACTGCCATCCCTAAGGTCTCAGGTTTGATTCTGGGTCGAATCAAATTATTTGTCTGCTCCACAAATGTTTGTTTCGGAGTTTGGGTATTTTCTATGTATAATATGTATGTTTATCAGTCGTTTAGATCCCATAGCACATGCTTATATTAGCTTAATTTGGGCTAGATGATGTAATGTCTAAAAAAAAAGTATTCAGTCACAATTATTACAGTACATACTACAAGATGCTCAATAGGAGAAAAATGTTGCAAAATCCACCACGCTGACAGTCACGGGTGTATAATTAATAAATAATAAAATAGTATTTATCCTTTCAGTGAAATATAATCATATGTTTTTATTGCAGCTAAGTCACAAGCTAAAATTCCAAAACAAATGAGGACATTCGAAGACTCGCAGAAGTCTAAAAAGACTGTAGCTTCTATGATAGAGCGCAAAGGGGAGGAAAAGGGAAAGAAGTCAGGTGAGAGATCATAGAATAATAGTTACACCTTCTGCGCCCTTATGAGGACGTACCCGGGACGCCCGGCAGTGGCCTTACCTTGCACATTTTCCACCTCGAATACAGAAATACAGAATTCTAAAATTCGATTTGGTCGACGCCTTCGACTATGACTAGTTTCTCTCTTGGATAGTTAACACCCCATAAATCATTATAGTTATTTTTTTTTAAACCACCCAGAAATAGGAGCCGTCGACCTATCTGTTAATCGTTCATATTAGACCAAATAAGAATTAAATCTTTAAAAAATAAAAAAATAAAAAAAAAAAAACAAATATACACTTTTTAAGCAATCCGGGGCTTAGAAAATTTTGACTTCATTTTTGTATGGGACCCGCTTTGCGACACCCCAACCAAATAAAACTTGTTATATCTTTCAGTAAAAATAGTTGAAACTATAAGTTTGAATAATGGAAAGGTGGAGGAGTATGTTGAACCAGAGGATGACGTCATAGCCACTAACAGAGCCAAGTTGGCTCAGAAACTCGCTTCCAAGGGCAAGAAGGAATTACCTAAGTAAGTTTATACACACAGTAATGTTCAGTAGTGCATTTCCATTATTACAATACAATAATTTGACTGTATGCTGATGCTTAGACTGCAGACATTCTGTTTCTTACCACTTTTATCTACTCTCATGTCAAAAATTTCGAATTATGATTTCAAAACTTGAAGTATAAGTTGTCATAAAGTAACTTTTTAATCATTATAGAACAGTCTACTAACAATAACAGGCTAAAGTCTGTTGACCATTCCGCCTTGTTGTGTTCTGCCACCATATTGTCGATAACTTCTTAAAGCTTGTTTTTCGCAAAATGCCTAAACGGATGAGATTAGATAAAGTAGTGTATGAAACTGCACATAACTAGGTATTAGAATACTCGTAGTATAAATAAATAAATAAAAAATTAAGAATGTAAGGAAACTCTCCAAGGCTCTTTTTCTTTAAAACTCGTGTTCTATTCTAATGCCTCTCTTTATGCAACAGTTTCATAAAAAACTATTACATGCATTGTAATAATAGGAATAGACTTTAGATATAATCACGCCTGCTTTCCCAAAGGGGTTGAAAAAGGTATATTGTGTCAAACAATATATCTTTTTCAACCCCTTCGGGAAGGGTTTTTTGGTTGGCAAGTAATAAGCGGCGACCCCAATGCCTCTAACCGGGCACTTGTATGATTGCTAATTTAGTTTTACACACACGCATATCACGCCTATATCCCCAAAGGGGTAGGCAGAGGTGCATTACACACCCACAATTTGCCAGTATTTGTAGTCCCATGTAATAGGGAGCAAACCTATTGCCGTCACCGGGCACTCATATAATGGGTTATGTCCAAAATGGCCGAATGAATTTGATAAAAAATAACAGCTAAGTATATTGAAAATAAAAAAAAAAATTTTTTTTTTTGTGATATGTTGATGAAAGGCAACAAATTGTTTTGATGAAATTTCAAATGAAAATCAATCCAACCGTTATTGCGTGTATAAACAAATAAATGTGGCATAATGTTAACATTGAGTTGTGCAAAGGTTAAATATGATATACAGTTGATTTATCGATAAAAGTAAATAGAAGTATTTATGTTGTCTTAAAAACAATTTAATTAATATTATATTGCTGTAGGTACTTACCTACCCTATTTTTTGTTAAATATATTAGGTATTACTGTATTTTTTTAGTACAAAAAATATTTACACTACAAAGTGTCGTTAACAAAATCTTACTTGTCATTGCCGACTGGGAAGGTTCCCAGAATGCTGGCTGTGTTGCCACGTTGGATGGCGATACTTATTCTTTGGGCTCGGAAATAGCCAGTCCTGAGAAGCATTACTGTATTAGGTACTTAATTATGTTGATCAAAAAGTTTCTTGCCCTTCTCGGATGTGTGGCAATTTATTTATATATTTAATTTTTAAGGAAAGCTTACAGCTATTAAGTTTAGAATCATTAAAAGGTGGTCAGTGATACATTCCAAAAACAAGCTTCCACATACAGATCGATTCCGGGTCGAATCAAATTATTTGTGCGAAAATACCCGAACTCCGAAACAAACATTTGTGCGGAGTTTGGGTATTTTCTATGTAAAATATGTATGTATTTAGAAATATATAAGTATGTTTATCAGTCGTCTAGATCTCATAGCACAAGCTTATATTAGCTTAATTTGGGCTAGATGACGTCGTGTAATACTGTCACCAAAATAAGAAAAATAAAACAATTCATAAAAAACTAGATTGGGTCCCGATGCCTGTTCAAGGTCATCTGTCCTCCGCCGTCGTCGCCCTAAAGTGCTCCCTATTAATTACCTTTCTAACATTGTGCACGAGTCAAAAGAGGACGATTTCTAATTGCGCATAGAAGTCGTTAAACACCCTCACAATAAGTATGCTGAAGCTATTGCGTCTACCATTTGTTGATGCAAACGGCAAATTTCTTGACCTTCAATACTTAAGTGTGTATAAACTGCAACTAATACTGCAATTTACTTAATACTATGTTAAAGTCAATGTCAAAATCGCAGTTGTATAAATATAATGACGCGGTTGGGGAAGGTGACACAAATTATTACACTGCAATAAATTGGTATTGTATTAACTGCTTCTGTGAAGTGGTCGGTAGTGCATCGGCTTTCGACTCTGAAGTCTCGGGTTCGATTCCCGGGTCGAATCAAATATTTGTGCGATCCACAAATGTTTGCTTCGGAGTTTGGGTGTTTTCTATGTATATTATGTATGTATTTAGAAATATACATATAAGTATGTTTATCAGTTGTCTAGCTTCCATACAACATGCTTATAACTTAGTTTGGACTAGATGACGTTGTGTGAGAATGTCAAAAATATTTATTTATTTTATTTTTCATTTTTCATACATACTTACAATCACGCCTATATCCCCGAGGGTATAGTCACACATGCACAACACATGCACTTTTAGCCATTAGTTTTGTTTGTAGGTCCTACATATTGCAAACCTTTTGTCATTCCTCATGTTGGCAAGAGCAAAAACACAACCCTATACAACAACAATCTATAATTATATTGTCAAAACTGAAAGACTGAGTAACACTGTGAGCATTAAAACTGGTCCAGTAAAGACTGTTTCTCGATCCTATGATCCAACAGCTTATTATCTATTTCGATTTGGTCCCAGAAAGTCCCCGAAGAGTCCCAAAGCTGAGCGTGTGAAGCAACCGCGCGTGTGGGAACTGGGCGGTGGTTCCCGAGACTTGCCCTCTCTGGACTTCAGCACCGACAAGCCTGAGGACGCCGAGAACAATGTCACCGCCGATACACATGTAAATATACTTATCTACTAGCTTCTTCCCGCGGCTTCGTCTACACAAGATTACTATTTTATTTTCCTAGGTATGTGCCCTGCCGTCCCTGAGGTCCCGGCTACGATTCCCGTGTCAAAGTAAATATTTTTGTCTGATGAGGTCACATTTATGTTTAAACCAAAATTCATCAACACTTGCCGATTTAGACACTATAAATCTTTCATAATTATAACTGATATCTAAACGGCACTGAAACTTGATAATACAAATGGTTACAATACCTTACTAATTAATCCCCGAAGTTTCGCTTGAATGCACCAACCGTGGTCACAGTTTGAACGGTTAGTGCAACCGACCCTAAACGTCGGGAGTTATGATGAGTTTAATTAATTATTAACTTGTAAACCCGCGCGTTTCATTGTATATGTAACTTTAATACGAGTTGCGGTGTAGATGGCCATACCTTTTATCAACCGATTTCCAAAAAGGAGGAGGTCCTCAATTCGACTATGTTTTTTTATGTTTGTTACCTGGACCGATTAAAAAAAGTTGTGGTCCCATTTCAATTTGGTTTCATTCCGACAATTATTTGGTCCCATGTGGGTAATTTAAAGTCGGCTGTTGTGTCAATTTTTGACCTGTATTTTATGGTCGGACATTTCGACCAGGTTACATCGGTCTGTCGGTCGAAACGTCGGGAAAAAACTGAAAGTAAAAATTCGTGTTATAATGCCCGTATTAAAGTAAAATATACTTTATGATGAATTTTAAAGTTGGTGGGTAAAATGGCCGGCGCCATCCGAGACTTGGAGGTGGAGTCTGAAGACAGCTCCAGTGAAGATGAAGTGGAACAAGTACAGCCAAGTCCTAAGAAGACTACTGGCATGTTTAGTATATTCAAGGGTAAGTGCAATAAAACTATTGCTAGTGGTCGCTCGCCTATGGTCGAACTGATACTTGGGCCAGATTGACTGCCTTGGTGGCGCAGTGGTATGAGTATGCGACTGCCGTCCCTGAGGTCCCAGGTTCGTTTCCGGGTCGAATCAAATTATTTGTTTGATCCACAAATGTTTGTTTCGGAGTTTGGGTGTCTTCTATGTATAATATGCATATATTTAGAAATATATAAGTAAGTATGTTTATCAGTCGTCTAGGTCCCATAGCACAAGCTTATATTAGCTTGATTTGGGCTAGATGTTGTGTGAGAAAGTTCAAAAATATTATTTATTTATTTATTCGTCTAAACTCAAAGTTACACTGGTGTTAAACCACCACCACGCCACCAACTGCCACGGTAATAATTTAACCCCGACTAAAATCTGTGTGATATTATTTGTACAAGCTCTACTTGAAATGTCATAATGACACCCACTGGAAGAAATTTCTTAGAAATAAGTGGTGCCTTTGTACTATAACTCTATCCTTCTGTTCTAGTCTAGCTCATCCTTCTTGTGTGTACATCTATACATAGAAATGGTGAATGTAAATTTTGTCCCCCCTTAGCTCTTGAGAACTGAAAATTGGACCTAGCCCTAAGGGGTCAAAAGTTATAGGCCAAAACCTATGGCGTGGTGCGGCGCGAAGCACCGCGCAAGACACCGTACTAGTTTCTTAGAAATAAGTGGTGCCTTTGTACTATAACTCTATCCTTCTGTTCTAGTCTAGCTCATCCTTCTTGTGTGTACATCTATACATAGAAATGGTGAATGTAAATTTTGTCCCCCCTTAGCTCTTGAGAACTGAAAATTGGACCTAGCCCTAAGGGGTCAAAAGTTATAGGCCAAAACCTATGGCGTGGTGCGGCGCGAAGCACCGCGCAAGACACCGTACTAGTTTCTTAGAAATAAGTGGTGCCTTTGTACTATAACTCTATCCTTCTGTTCTAGTCTAGCTCATCCTTCTTGTGTGTACATCTATACATAGAAATGGTGAATGTAAATTTTGTCCCCCCTTAGCTCTTGAGAACTGAAAATTGGACCTAGCCCTAAGGGGTCAAAAGTTATAGGCCAAAACCTATGGCGTGGTGCGGCGCGAAGCACCGCGCAAGACACCGCACTAGTTTCTTAGAAATAAGTGGTGCCTTTGTACTATAACTCTATCCTTCTGTTCTAGTCTAGCTCATCCTTCTTGTGTGTACATCTATACATAGAAATGGTGAATGTAAATTTTGTCCCCCCTTAGCTCTTGAGAACTGAAAATTGGACCTAGCCCTAAGGGGTCAAAAGTTATAGGCCAAAACCTATGGCGTGGTGCGGCGCGAAGCACCGCGCAAGACACCGTACTAGTTTCTTAGAAATAAGTGGTGCCTTTGTACTATAACTCTATCCTTCTGTTCTAGTCTAGCTCATCCTTCTTGTGTGTACATCTATACATAGAAATGGTGAATGTAAATTTTGTCCCCCCTTAGCTCTTGAGAACTGAAAATTGGACCTAGCCCTAAGGGGTCAAAAGTTATAGGCCAAAACCTATGGCGTGGTGCGGCGCGAAGCACCGCGCAAGACACCGTACTAGTTTCTTAGAAATAAGTGGTGCCTTTGTACTATAACTCTATCCTTCTGTTCTAGTCTAGCTCATCCTTCTTGTGTGTACATCTATACATAGAAATGGTGAATGTAAATTTTGTCCCCCCTTAGCTCTTGAGAACTGAAAATTGGACCTAGCCCTAAGGGGTCAAAAGTTATAGGCCAAAACCTATGGCGTGGTGCGGCGCGAAGCACCGCGCAAGACACCGTACTAGTTTCTTAGAAATAAGTGGTGCCTTTGTACTATAACTCTATCCTACTATTCTAGACTCGCTCTTCCTCCTTCTTAAGTGTACATAAATAAATGAATAAAAAAAATAAAAAAATTGTTGGATAATACAGTGACAATAATTTTCAATGTTAATACTATTCCCCGAGCGGTCTCATTTCAATTTGGTCACATTCCGACAATTATTTGGTCCGGTAATTTGAAGTCAGTTTAGTGTCAATTTCTTACGTGTATTTTGTTACCCAGGTCTGGTGGGGTCCAAGGCCCTATCGGAAGAGTCCATGCGGCCAGTCCTGGACAAGTTACGTGACCACCTCATCGGCAAGAACGTGGCCGCCGACATCGCCAATAAACTGTGCGACTCTGTCTCTACCAAGCTGGAAGGAAAGGTACTTAATCTATATATTTAATACGACAATTTGTTTGTCTGTTCGTCCGTCGCGTTTTTCAATTATAATTAATAATACAAACATTTGCATGAAATATTAAAATATTCTTTTTTTTTTATTTTTTTTATATTTGAAGCGATACAAAGTTCGCGGGACTAAATAAATAATACTAGTTAAGTATTATTGATTTACTCCCATGTCCAAAAATTCGAATTATGATTTCAAAAGTTGACATATACTCGTATATGTATTAATATATTTAATAAGCAGTGAAGTATGCTAACTTTTTCTTATATAATTTAACAATATGAATCACAAAACTATAGTCTTGGGCTGCAACGACTGATCCCTTTCCAGGAGGGATGTTCTACCAACTGACCAAGACACTACTAGCACATGACATCTAATTTTGTGATCACAGTGTGTTAATATCGCGACTTACGTAGTCGCCAAAGCGCCATCTACCGGTAGTTGAGGAACTACTATGGAGTGGTGTGGTTGGTAAAACGTTCCTCCTAGAAAGGGATCACTCGCTTGTTCGAGTCCAGTCCAAGACTATAATTTTTGTGATTCATATTGTAAAATTATATAAGAAAAAGTTAGCATACTTCACTGCTTATAAAATATATTGATTGCGGAGCTCCCATGAAGCAGGTTAAATGTAAAATGTTCGAATGTTCGTTACTCAGCAACCTCTTGACCGATAATTAAATTTTTTTCACCTAAATTAATAGCTGATTTCAATTAAGGTCGTGACGAAGCTCAAATATTCAATTTAAATAAAAAAATAAACGCTTCGCTCAATACGAAACCGCGCACTGTTTACAGCAGCGTAGCTTTACCTAGTATAAAAATTCAACATCTTACCCCATTGTTTTATCATGGACGTTCGCCATGTAACGCCTGATTCCATTCAATATTCAAGTATAGTACAGTCTACTAGCTATAACATGTCGACATATTGTCGATAACTTATTGAGCTGAGTTTACGAAGCTCTTTCTTAGACGACTCGTGTATTTCGTTCGTGATCGAACTCCTCCTAAACGACTGGACCGATTTTTTTGAAATTTGGCACGGTCATAGTGACCATCACCGTGAGTGCATATATCTGAATGCATAAAGATCGGTCCAGTCGTTTAGGACTTCGACCCGGATCGACAAACTCAGCTCAATTATTGCAACAGCAGAATGTATTGCATATAGTTTAAGTTTGTGTTTCTTAAAATAGCCTAAACGGTTGAGATTGGATTAGCGTATGAAACTGCACATAACTTGGTGTTAGAACACGAGTACGATACTGTAATGAAAATTCGCCAATTCTGATACTCTTGTTTATGGAAAAGTTTCATAATAGTAGCAAATTAAAACAAATATTTTAAATTCTTTTTGATTGATTGATTGAATTCTTCCCTGAACTTTTCGAATATATTGTGGCGTGCACTTAAAGCATCTCTTACGTCATATATACAAAACGTCTAGATAAGACGAGAAGGCGGTTCTAGACCCTTCGACAACCTTCTAACAGTTTCCAGTGTGCGCGCGCCGTAGGACACCCCTCCTTATAATTGAACTAGCCAATGACATCAGAGGTGCGTTAAGTACACGCCACAATATTAAGACAAAAATGAACCTATTCTCGAGTTTTAGCAAAACAAACGAGTAGTGATTTATTTTTATATATTCCAGGTGCTAGGAACATTCGATAGTGTAGCCAAGACAATAAAGACGACGTTAACGGAATCCTTGGTCCAGATCTTGTCTCCCAAGCGTCGTGTGGACATACTGAGGGACTGTCTGCACGCGAAGCAACAGGGCAGACCTTACGTTATGTCCTTCTGTGGGGTAAGTTCCACATCCCTCACTGGAAAGGGTATAGTCGCTGGCAGGGTCGCCATGTAAGGTTGGGATTGGAGATGGAATGAAAACGCTCTGACTGCTGGATATCAACTAACTATTTATTATTAAGAGACACGTTTATATTAGTGATGATACACTTCAGTCGAGTCCGGCCCAAGACTTCATATTGTAAAATTATTTGAGAAAAAATCATTGTAATAATGGAAATACTCACACACACACACACACACCTATCATGCCTATATCCCCGAAAGGGTAGGCAGAGGCGCATTACACACCCACAATTGTCCCACGTAATTGGGGGTAAGGCTATTGCCGTCACCAGGCACATTTATAATGGGTTATGTCCAAAATGGCTGAATGAATTTAATAAAAAGTAGCAGCTATATTGTAATTTTGAAAAAGAATTGGACCCCGTTGCCTCGCGATGATATGTTGATGAAAGGCAACAAATCTTACGTGCCAGCCGCTATGGCATAGCCCATTAAAATCCTGAGCATCTCGGACTAACAAACAAACAAACGTAGAAAAACTATACAATAACTTTATTATCGTAGGTGAACGGCGTGGGCAAGTCGACCAACTTAGCGAAGATCTGCTTCTGGTTGATAGAAAACGACATGTCCGTACTTATAGCGGCGTGTGACACCTTCAGGGCTGGAGCTGTCGAACAACTCAGGACTCATACTAGACATCTTAACGCGCTACATCCACCTTCCAGGCATGCGGGGAGGAATATGGTCACGCTGTATGAGAAAGGCTACGGTAAGTCACAGGGGTAACTTACATAAGGCGTCCGTACCCCGGGTAAGGATGACTTGGGATATTTTTAGTGGGGTAACAGTGTGACACATTCTGAGCTGGAGCTGTAGAACAACTTAGGACCCATACGAGACATCTCAACGCGCTACATCCACCTTCCAGGCATGCGGGGAGGAATATGGTCACGCTGTATGAGAAAGGCTACGGTAAGTCACAAGGGTAACTTACGTAAGTCGTCCGTACCCCGGGTAAGGATGACTTGGGATATTTTTAGTGGGGTAACAGTGTGACACATTCTGAGCTGGAGCTGTAGAACAACTTAGGACCCATACGAGACATCTCAACGCGCTACATCCACCTTCCAGGCATGCGGGGAGGAATATGGTCACGCTGTATGAGAAAGGCTACGGTAAGTCACAAGGGTAACTTACGTAAGTCGTCCGTACCCCGGGTAAGGATGACTTGGGATATTTTTAGTGGGGTAACAGTGTGACACATTCTGAGCTGGAGCTGTAGAACAACTTAGGACCCATACGAGACATCTCAACGCGCTACATCCACCTTCCAGGCATGCGGGGAGGAATATGGTCACGCTGTATGAGAAAGGCTACGGTAAGTCACAAGGGTAACTTACGTAAGTCGTCCGTACCCCGGGTAAGGATGACTTGGGATATTTTTAGTGGGGTAACAGTGTGACACGTTCCGAGCTGGAGCTGGAGCTGTAGAACAACTCAGGACTCGAACTAGACATCTCAACGCGCTACATCCACCTTCCAGGCATGCGGGGAGGAATATGGTCACGCTGTATGAGAAAGGCTACGGTAAGTCACAAGGGTAACTTACGTCAGTCGTCCGTACCCCGGGTAAGGATGACTTGGGATATTTTTAGTGGGGTAACAGTGTGACACGTTCCGAGCTGGAGCTGGAGCTGTAGAACAACTCAGGACTCGTACTAGACATCTCAACGCGCTACATCCACCTTCCAGGCATGCGGGGAGGAATATGGTCACGCTGTATGAGGAAGGATACGGTACGTCACAGGGGTAACTTACGTAAGTCGTCCTTACCCCGGGTAAATATGACTTTTTTTTTTTTTATATTGGGTTCGCCAAATTTACGCCGCCCGCCTGGTGGTAAGTCGTGACGACGTCTAGCGATTGTGGGCCACTCTCACAGCACACAATACTATAGAGAGTGGCCCTCAACTTGACGACCTACTGATGTGCCTCTTCACGCTCCGCTTAAAGAACCCAGGATTATATGTGGGAGGAAACACGTGCACAGGCAGGGCGTTCCAGGCCACTATCGTTCGGCAGAGAAACGAACGTTTAAAACGTTCGGTTCTCGCGAACATGCTATCCACTGTGTGGGGGTGGCATCTCTGCCCGGCACGAGTCGTTCGGGATCGGAAGGAAGAGGGTGGGATCAGATTGAAGAGCTCTTCAGAACACTCGCCGTGGTAAATACGGTAGAATGCGGCCAAGGAAGCTATTGTTCGGCGCTGAGCTAGCGGCTCAAGGCTTCCCGTTACCTCCGGACAATCTATAATACGGATAGCCCGTCGCTGCATAGCGTCGAGAGCGTCCAGCAGATACTTCGCGGAGCCGTCCCAGAGGTGAGAGCAGTATTCGACGCAGGGTCTAATCTGCGTCTTGTACAGCAGACACCTCTGGTCCGGTGTAAAGAATCTCTTTACCTTATTCAGTATTCCTAGTTTCCACGAAGCTAGCCCTATACATCTTTCGATGTAGTTTTTATTATTGAGCTCTCGACGAACGTCTATGCCAAGGATGTCAAGGTTATTAGGATTATGGGTTTGTTTGACGGGTAACAGCGACTTTCACTAACTTTTATTGTTACCTCATTTACCAATTTATACTAAACTAGCGGACGCCCGCTTGACAAATTGTACACAAAAACCTACCTCGAGAACCAGTCTATAAATTGGTGAAAACCGCATCAAAATCTGTTGCGTAGTTTTAAAGATCTAAGCATACATACGGAACGGGCGACTTTGTTTTATACTATGTTACGATGATGAGCGACCCGATCCAGTTTGCTTAGGTTCCAATACAAATATACATTATGCGAATCACACAAACAATTATTCCTACCAAGGTATCAAACTCCGGACTACGACATTGCAATTTAATTTATTTATGTATTATTCTCTTTTACAGGTAAAGATGCAGCCGGCATAGCAATGGAAGCCATCCGTTACGCCAACGATACTAAAGTCGACGTCGTGTTGATAGATACAGCCGGTCGTATGCAGGACAATGAGCCCTTAATGAGGGCCTTAGCCAAACTTATAAAGGTCAACGATCCAGATATGGTCCTATTCGTAGGCGAAGCTTTAGTCGGTAACGAGGCAGTCGACCAATTGGTTAAGTTTAACCAAGCGTTAGCCGACCATAGTTCCTCGAACAATCCACACGTTATAGATGGCATTGTACTTACTAAGTTCGATACTATAGATGATAAAGTTGGTGCGGCGATTTCCATGACTTATATAACTGGTCAGCCGATAGTTTTTGTGGGTACAGGACAGACTTATACGGATTTGAAGGCGTTGAATGCCAATGCCGTCGTTCACGCGTTGATGAAATAAAATATATAATATTACAGTGAGGGTAAAAGGGTAAACATGAACATGTATTTTTTGAGGTGTGTTGCGGAATTTTTGCTGCGTTTGGTATCATATTAAAGCCCCACAGACACACAATCACAGCCATATTCAATATCAAAATACGTACAGTTCAAGAAATACACTCTTTAAAAGCGCTTTTCCTGTCAAGCGTTATTCTACCAGCGTGTGGATTTCGCCCGTAATGCGTGTCGTTGTCAATATCAAATTTATCATACATTATCGAATTGCGTTTGAAGTTCGATTTTTGCTGAGCGCGTGGCAGGTGGCTTTTTAGGTTAACTGGCGCTGAGCAAAAATCGGGTTTCCAGACACTCTCATAACGAATAACGTTTCTTGTCCTGCACCTGGAGCTAGTTAGGAATAACTAGTTCTTCTGTGCGGGACTATCAACTTATTAAGCATTACCTTGACATTGACGAAATCATCGATGAACATCGATGGAGCCACGTTTTTAAAAAAATAAGAAGAAGAATTGCGTTTTATGTCGCCGCCCGCACGCCCGTTGCTATTGTAACGGGGTTAGTCGTGAACTGATTTGACGTTGGTATCGACACACATTGCGGGCGAAATCCGCACACTGGTGAAAAAGCGCATGACAGAAAAAGTGCCCTAAGCCTCACCCTTCTAATTCCACCCGTTATTTATTTTACTTTTGACAGAAGTCACATTCCATAATTAACTTTACTACAACATAATAAAGGATGATACGGAAGTCAAAAATCTGACGATAAAAATAATGTTTTAAAAAATAAAAATAAACTAACGGTATTATGAATAAGTTGCCGGCGATTAAATTGAATTCAATAAAAATCTGAATTAATCATGTTATAGTTAAGTGTTACCAATTGCCATAATTATATTGAATTTTCAGGTATATTTTTTAATATGGCTACTTTTTTTTATTGTAATTCTTTCTATTTGCGCTCGATTGTGACGGTCTGCAACTAGAATGTTATGTTCATAAATAAATATTTTATTTTCATATGTATTATTTTTATTTCTTTATATTTAATCATAACCTTTTATTTGATCCATTGTTTATATTATTTATAATTGATGTATTACGTTATAGTTAGTTTGTTTCTTCTTAAAAAAATATCCTCCGAATTTATAATAATATGTACGTATTGTTTACATGACCACACCCAATATTGTGAATTTACCTACTGCAGAAGACTGACCAAATTCGGGTTATTATTTGTTAGCGTGAGAATGACTGGTTGCCTATAACAAGCGGCTCTGAAACTATTCAGGAATTGCTATCCAATTGCTTATATTAGCTTAACTTTTTCAATAATTGCTACATACAGGGTGTTACGAAAGAGTTATATCAACCCGAAGCCAGCCCTATCAGCTGGTCGACCAAAACCCGTTTCGATATGTGGCGACCGCCAAAGAAGAAAAAAAAAGTTCAAAAAATTTAAAAAGATATTTCAAATCAAAACAAACGTGTCCCAACGCTACGGCTTGACGACAAAATCTTACTTGTTTACAGGAAAGGTTCAAAATGGCCGCCTTCCCGCCCGATGCACAAAGATTCTCGCCGGCGCATGTTGCTCCGCACAGCTCGTAGCATTTCTTGTGTAACAGTGCTAAATGCGGCTTTAATCCGTAATTTCATTTCTTGGTCTGTTTCGCACTCAACTGCGTTCACAGTATTTTTTAGGTATCAACGCTCACGGTACAACTCCCGGGCAGCGCTCAAATAGCCTTCTGATGCTCCTACACAAAGCATCATCTCGTAATACTCTTCGTTACTCAGAGCCATTACTATACAACACAATCACTATCACACACAACTTGACACAACTCACAAATTAACACACTAAACAACAATTTACCAACCTCACTTTACAAAGCAATGAATGCAACTGACTGAACTGACCTGTGACCTTGCTAAATAAATTCTAGGAAACCTCAAACGGAGACCGAGCGACGGGAGACATCGGAGCTCATCGGGCGGCATCGTTAGATGCGAAACAGAGACAAAATGTTCCAACCAGGAGGGAGAGAGGTTTTTCACAGGCGCGCTTTATTTGTACTACTTACTTTGATGTCAATGACCGTACAGCTGATTTTAGATAGTGTTGTTCAAACAAGAGTGTTTTATTTGGTAATAATATTATTTTTTCTGGGTGATTTTTTTTCTTGTTTGGCGGTTAGACACATCGAAACGGGTTCTGTCCGACCAGCTGATGGTGCTGGCTTCGGGTTGAAATAACCCTTACGTAACACCCGGTATAATACATTCAGAGAAATACCAATATTTTTTTGACCAGCCATTCTGACTCCAAGATGGATGGTCGCAACCGTGTTCAGAATGAAGGACGCAAAATTTATAAAAGTATGTTATAATTAATAATTGCTTACTAATTGCTACATAATAATAATCACGAATTAAAATTTCTGCTTCATACATACATTAGATAAAAAAATATAGCTTTTATTAAAAAATATACGATGTGAACGCCTGCACGATTTGAACAAGACGCAGTCATAAAAAAAATTGTTGCCTTTTCAAATTTATTAGGCGAAGTGCCTAATAAATTTCGTATATTTTTTAATAAACGCTATATTTTTTTTTCTAATGTATGTATGAAACAGAAATTTAAATTCGTGATTGTAGCAACTAGTAAGCAATTATTCATATAACATACTTGTCAAAAAAATATTGGTATTTTTCCGAATGTATTATATGTAGCAATTATTAAAGAAGCAAATATAAGCAATTGGATAGCAATTCCTGAATATAGAGCTTCAGAGCCGCTTGTTATAGGCAACCAGCCATTTTGACGCTAACTATTATTTAACCCCTTTATAGTTTTTTAAAAACTATTTTTTCCAATATTACCACTAAGTTTTAAATGTGTGTTTTCTTCCTGATCGGTTTGTCCAGGAAACTTTACCAACATGGCAACACATGTTGGTAAAGCTCGTCCTATGCGGCGAGTTAGGTACCTACTTGGGTGTTGCTTTGGCCTTGCGCAATAACGTAGTATAATTACCTATAATAGAAAATTGAAATTATAGAATTAATTTTAAGTGCCTTGATCGCTGATAGCATTCTGAGATGTATAATCAATAGCTGCGTCATTATTTATTACATAAACACTGTCCTGCCTAAATGATTACAATAATTAGCTTTTTCCTCTGAAGAGTTTACGTCCGGAGCCGTTTAGGTGGAGTTCAGTGACAAACAAGACCGATTTTGATGAAATTTATAGTGTGTTCAGGTGGATTCAAGGATGGTTTAGTAAATTGGACCCCGTAAATGGCACTGCAGTGGTGGTACCAACGAAGTTCGCCGGGATAGCAGAGCCATCTACCACGTCCAATTATAAATTTAAACCAAGCAAGAGTATCGGAACTAATTTTAAATAGTAGGTACAATATAAGACAACAGGTATTCCAAGAACTTTATTAAATTCTACATAACCCACACAGATGTTTTAAATAAATAAAATATTGTCTACTCTCTTGTTTTAATCAATTCTCATCCATTCCATTGCCACAAAGGCCAAAATTATGGCTCTTTACGTGACAGTTGAGGCCCCTTTATGCTCCTGATCAGGGTCGGATTGGATTGTAGATTATGTATGTACGTGGTACAGTTCGCGAGGCCTAAGCTGAGCTTTGCATTTGTGTAAGTGATCACGATAATTAGAGTAAAAAAGCTGTGTGTACAACACATGTGTGTGTAAAACAGGTCACATTATAAGCTCAACGTGCACTCATCAAATGCTAAACTCAGATTACGCCTCGCGAACTATAGGTACTTAGGTAGGTGAATTCCCAGCTCGAATTTTACAACATAGAAGAGATGAATGAAACCTCAAGATGGAATTTCTACCGAATGTGGAGGGTATTTATTACCTACGGCCTACCATCACCGCCTTGCACATTGCATGTTGTTTTAAGATGAGACATAAGATTAAAGAGCTTTCTCGAACTTTCTTCATTTTATAGGCGGTAAAATACAACCATAGAAGGGTACCCGGTAAATGGCATATAAATATATTTTCTGACGTTTCGACCAGGTTCAACCAGCCGTGGTCACAGGCGGACTACAGGTCACAGGCAACAAAAGGTACCTGCCTAAGTATATAATTTTCGTGTTAAATTAAAATTTTGTTTAAAAGTTAATAAAGGTCACATTGTAGAAGACTTACCTATCACATAGCAGTTCCCCTTTCTGCATCATCATCCATTCTATAAATTATAAACTGACCATGTCACATTAGCGAATAATTAATTAAAACGCGACCTCATTAAAGAGCATCCTTATTAAAACAAATATGTTATTACTATGCGACATTTTTTGTGCAATTCATTCAACCTGTCGGCGTCCGAGTGTGTGTTAACAGGAGTTGGTGGTACGGGAATCGAAGTTAACCAAAATGGTGCAATGTTTTGACTACGTTAAGTACCAAATGGTGAATTTCAAAGTCGATTTGTGCTGCTTTATAGCCCCTGTGAGAGTTGGTCTACTAATTATTGCATATTTAAATATACTTGTACAGGTAAGAACGGAGTCATGTCTGCATATTTTGCCAGTTATTTTAATAATTCCATTCCAGCAGAAGAGGATGCTTGGGCCTTGGGGTATGTACATCTAAATAAACTCATTTGAAAACCTGTGGACACTGTCCGAAACTAACTACTGGACTCGTAGTCGTAGGTTCGAATCCTACTCTAGACAAAACATTCTGATGAGCATGATGGCTTCTGCATATATTTTTATGTCCAACACAACGTCATCTAGCCCAAACTAAGTTATAAGGTTGTGCTATGGGATCTAGACAACTGATAAACATACTTATATATTTCTAAATACATACATAATATACGTAGAAAACACCCAAACTCCGAAACAAATAGTTGTGGATCACACAAATATTTCATTCGACCCGAGAATCGAAAGCCGATGCACTACCGACCACGCCACCGAAGCAGTCTGTCTCATGCACATACGAGATTATATGTCCATGGTCATGCATAACTCTGTCATGTATAGATTTGTTCAATTCTAGTAGGTAAGTACCTACTTATATTTATGACTTTAACTTGTCTTTAAGACTTTTTTACAATGCTTTACCAGTTATACCTTATTAGTATATATATTATAGGTATAGCTAGGTATAACTATAATAGTATATATATTATAGGTATAGCTAGGTATAACTATAATAGTATATATATTATAGTTATACCTAGTAATTCCCGTTACCACTTCCATCCAGGTAAACTGGGACGTATGCGGTGTTGGTACAATTACCTATTTATCTTTACATAGGTATCTATTTATATTACAAGCGTTTATATTAGTTATTTAATTAGAAGTGCCATGTTAGGGTTCCACTATTCCACAGTTGTTTTTACTGTTGGTTTTAAATTCTTAATTGCGGCATTTAGATAGATACCTATCTAGATAAATCTACCAATATTTTCTCGCCCCAAACTGGGAACATCCAATTTTTTTTGTTTCTTTTCAGGCAGTATCTCTAATAGGCTTGTCAGACGGTACCTTCCCATCTTTGCTCATGGTTATCGTAGAAACAGTATTGGCAGATAACGCGAAGACATCAGTTCCGGTGCTTGCTCATTCTGTGGATTTGGCGTTCACTGTAATTTTACTATGCGCTATTTATCGGGTAACTACTTGACTAGTTCTCTTGGGGCCGATTCCCATGGGAAACTATTATCGAAGTAAAACCTGGTCTAAGTACTTAGGTACTCCTTATAGCTTGAGCTACCTGCCAGTGAAAGTTTGTCAAAATCGGTTCAACCGTTTCAGCGATAAGATGGGTAGGTACCTAGTACCTACCCGGAACAAACCGGGGCTTGGGCCTCGAGAGAGGTTTCCGGTACCCCTAACCAGTTTAGTATTCTTATATCTGTGCCGTAACCCAAAATTTAATTTATATTTTGCTTGTGGTTTGACTAGATTTTTAAATAAAATAGCCCTTTTAAATAGCCGCCATAATGTTTAATGCCGGGCGTTCCGGGTACGCCCTCTTAAGGATAAGGATCTGGCCGCTTTAAAAGATATCAAGTACCTACCTACTTTTTTTTTAATTACGCGGCCGCTCCTACGACCATTGCCGAGCGCCTCTGGTGAGCACACAGAGAATTTACAGTCCTAGCTTAAATACAGAGCAACGAATTTCGGACCGTTCTATGAGTGGCCCACAATCGCTAGACGTCGTCACAACTTACCTACCAGCATGCGGGCGGCGTCAATTTGGAGAACCAGTACCAACTTCAAAATGTAAGCTATCGTTCGATTCGTAGGTAGGTATAAACCTAGTATATTCTTTCCCGAAGTAGCGTTGCGTAGTAACAACGTCCGAAAAATAGAAACTCGGCGGAGACCAATCACTTTTTGGTTATTTCTTATTTTTATTGGCGTTTTACAGAAAGATATACCGCTGCTGCGTCTATACCAACGGTATTGCGTCGGTGCGGCGATTTTGACCGTTTTGGTGTACTCCATGATAGTGGCTGCCCTCAATGTCATTCTCGGTATAACTCTGGTTATGGACATTGGTGAGTATAACCTACTTACCTACGTTCATAACTTCTTGTAGCTATAATGCGATGATTGTACAGTCAAGGCACAGATTTTACTTACCACTGAATAGATCCTCTGGAGTCTGAGCATCAGCATTTACTACAATCAAGTTATTTTTATATTTTATTGTTTTATGATTATTAAGGGAGAAAGGACGTGAAAACCCGGGTGCTCCCGACTCGCCGGAGCCAGTCATATACCTAGCGTTTGAGCGTGGCGTACGCTCGCGCCCCTGACGAGGAGAGGCCGTTAAGCCGTGAAGAGAACGAGACCCCTTGTGTTTCGGGGTCGTCGCTAAATTGTCGTTTTGGGGAGACCATGAATGTGCCCCCCGCGGAGCCCTAGGGGGCATCCCTTTACCGGCTCGCCGTCGTTTAACGTTTAAAGTACAATATTTAACACAATTTCACATAACAGAACCTCTTTTCAGTATTCCAGCTTTACATCCTCGTGCTAGTCAGAAGTATGATAGTAGAAATGAAATTGGAATTGAAAAACCTTGAGCTGCCTACAATAGTGATGAGCTCCTTAATATCAGAACCCAAAGAAGTCAAAATTGAACCAGAACCCAAAGAAGTCAAAATTGAACCAGAACCAGAAGTAGACACGTCATCGGATTCCGAGGACAGTGGTAGTAACGACAACGAAAATGTGAATCAACTTGAGACCGTCGGTGAACAGCCTACAGAAGAAATTAGCGACGACCATGAAAACGAAAAGAGAAAATAGCCCTCACGTTTTTATTGAATTAAAATTGTTTTTGAACGTTTTATTTCTTAAGACTATGGCTTGTAGTATGAATGCCACTACATCATCTGTCAACCAACTGATCAGCTGGATGGTCGGTCGATGTAACGTTGTGTCAGTTGAGGCTCCCTAAAGGCAGGTTTTCACAAGGTCAGTGCACAAGTCAGTATCGGACTGACCTCAAAATATTCATTGTGCGAATATACAAGTCAGCACTAACTTCCCACCGCCGCTGTACTGACTTCAAATCAATTTACATTGGGTTTTTCTCGGGTCAGCGCTGACTTGTCTCGAATTCGGAGTCAGTAACTGGCCCTGTGTAAATTAGCCTTAGTGCTAACTACTGGACTGGACTCGGCCGTGGGTTTGAATCCAACGCACTTCTAAAGTTGTGTGTGTGATGACCACGATAGTTTGGTCTGTGTCAGTTTAATTTATCTCAGATGATATTATGTAGGTATGTATTTATATGTGTAGTATATAAGTATGTATATCAGTTACCTAGATGCCATAACACAAGCTTATATTAGCTAACTTTGGGCTAGATGGCGGGTGTGTAAAAATCCTAATCATTCACAGAGGCTTTTCCCAATGCAGTTGGGGTCGGCTTTCCAGTCTAACTGCGATTTGGCTAAAGTTGGATATTTTCCGTGAAGCGACTGCCATCTGACCGGCGATATTGAAGTTCTGTAGTTAGACCGGTCAGACTTCTTGTTTTAGGGCTCCCAACTACCCCTAACGACTGCCATTAATAGATGTCTGTTTGACAACCGGGACCGACGACTAAGGCCCGGCGCCCACTATTGGTGGGCATCGGCGCGGCTCGGTACAGCTCGGGCGCCTTACGGCGACTTCGGACGCCTGAGAGCTGCGTTGGGTGACTTCGGGCTGCCTCGGCAGCCGTAAGCATGGCTAAGGACGCCGAGGCTGTCTTCGGGTAGCTCGGGTGGCATTTTCGAGGCCGATGGAGTAAGGTAATATATAGGAGAGGCAGACACGTCGCAGAAGTCATTTCGGTTGTGTGCTTCAAGCTGTCAGCCTCATATTTGAAACCTCAATGAAAACGAATTTTGACAACGCTAAAACATAGACATGAAATAGTCATAAATAGTCGTATTTACATGTAAAAAAAATAGTCGTATCATAGTTTCGGCGTTAAAGCTATAAGTTAGTGAGGATTACGGCTTTAACGTCAAGCTGTAATCCTCATTTCTGCAAGCAAACGGTAAAGCCTATCGAATTGGTTTAGGTTCCCAAAAATAGTCATGAAATAGTCGTAACGACATGCCAAATCTCAGAAATAGTCCTTAAAAGATTCCAGAGATATTAAGGTAACCTGGTGAGGATTATGGCTTGAACATTTGAAAACTTCAAATTTCTCCGGAGCGCCTGCGACTTTCGGTATAAAATTTATGCCAAAAAATAGTCGTGACAAGTCGCGTATGAAGCTATAAGCTATGCGTGTCTGCCTCGAAAATGCCACCGAGCTACCTGAAGACGGCCTTGGCGTCCTTAGCCATGCTTACGGCTGCCGAGGCAGCCCGAAGTCGCCCGACGCAGCTCTCAGGCGTCCGAAGCCGCCGTAAGGCGCCCGAGCTGTACCGAGCTGTACCGAGCCGCACCGATGCCCACCGATAGTGGGCGCCGGGCCTTAACGTGCTCTCCGAGACACGGAGGGGTCTCGATGTCTTAAGCAATGGTCACCCATCCTAAAACTGGCCTGGTTAGATACAGATTGTTGAAAGCCGATTAAGGTTTCAGACAACGGTGAGATAAAACTCAGATAGGTTTTTAATTAATACACATTTAATAAGGTATTGTAACAGTCGACATCGATATACATTGAATTCTATATCACTTAATAGTCACAACATCAAAATGTTACTTACAGAAATTATCGTTAATCAATATTAATCAATGATCATTGATGTGAGCGATGATCACAGAATTACATAATATTAAGCAACATGGAGCAAAACAGTATTTATTACCAAAACTAAATACACATAGTGGCGTGAAGGCAAGCAACGAAGCACCACCTCTGACGTCACATCATACGAGAAGGCAGTTCTAGCCCCTTCTATAAGCTTTCACCACTTTCTACTTGCGCATACGCCATAAGCCACACCTTATAATTGAACTAGCCAATTAGGTATAAGCGATAAATTAGAAGTACCACAAATGTATAGGTATATTATATACTCGTCCTTTGTTTTTAATATCAAGATCGTTTCAATACCTCCCAACAACCACTTCACTGTTGACCCCGACGTGATGTGACGTCAGAGGTGGTGCTTCGTTGCTTGCATACACGTCACATGTAGTTAAATGTGCAATCTAGATTCTTCTCGATGGCATTGAACTACTTTTCATTTTATTACATAAATCAACATTTTGATGTTTTGACGTCGACATTTCATTGACAATTCACGGATTAAGAATATATTTTTGGCCCCGCGTCACTCAACATCTAGTTATAGCTTTTATCTTCATTAATCGGCAATGAAGCCTAGTCTTTTATATACTATATTTCTTATCATGAACAGATCTTATTTTAATTGAATTATGATCATGTCTGTATAAGCAGTTAATCTGATGCATTATTAAAGTAAAGATTGAAAAAAATATTGTATTATTAGTGCAATTTTTAAATGGCCGTTTTTTTTTCACCGGAAAACGGACCGGCGCACGGCGAGGGGAAGGTCGCTGTACATTCGGCGCCATTTGTTTGACGGACCTGTGTCCGGTGCGTGTAAAAGCATTTATTGTAAGACTTACACCACCGTCACCGGTGAAAACAACGATCCGTCCTTCGTCTTTTTATATCGTCTACACTCATTTTATATTAATTTGATCAAATTGAAAAACAAATAATGGCTAGCAAACGCAATTTGATTGTGCGACTTCACCTAATAACTTTTTGTTTCATTATTAAAATATTGAATTTGAATTATACTTTTTTAAAGTAATGGTAAGTAAGACGTTTTCTATCCAACATTATACTTTTTTATTTAAAGGTAATACTGGCAGCATAAAAATAATTTTCTCTTCGAATAAAATATTAGACTTTCGATTTTAAAAATTTGAATAGTTGCATACTACAAGTCAAAATCAATTTATACACAGCGCCTTAGGTCGGTCCAACAAAGTAGGAATCAGTCAGTTACCTCCGTGGGCCTTCTTACTTTAGGCAGTAGGCTTTTAATTTCACTTCGATCTGTTATGTCCATCCAAACGTTGCCTCTAACTAAGAGATCACTCTTAGTGATAAGGCCGCCATTTGTACTACTGAATTAAGTTTTACTTTGTATTTATTTAATTTGTATATTGGTGGACAATAAAGTATATTTCTATTCTATTCAAAGACATATAAAAAAAATATTGATGATATCACAACCAAAAACTTACTACTCGAAAAATGTTGGCCCTGAACTTACAACTGGGAAAATGTAATAAAAAAAAAAATATATTTTTACCCTGTATACCTCTTATGACTACTGTATTTGTCTTATTTAGTTGGAACTTGATGGGTATTGAGTCTTTATTATGGGTTTACGGCCTTATTCACAATGAGAAGTTTAAAATAGGTACCGATTGTCATAAAAGAAAGGGACACAATCTGTTCCCTTGTACACCAGACAGAGACAGAAGATTCTCTTGAGCTCTTCTGGATCTGATGGGTTATTGTTTTGATATCAGAGCCACACTATGGTCTATCGAGAACAAAATTTATTTAAAGGTACGTTGATATAGTAGTACGTGCGGCCCAGGCATAACTGTGAATTAACCGTCACGGTAATCATGTTGCTTAAATGATTACTATCGACGACTTTTAAGAAAACATTTCCCGTAAACAAAAGTTTCATACAATACAAAAAAAAACAATAAAGTAATTACGAAACTAAATACAACTTAACCGAGAACAATTAACAACTGTGCGTAACAATTATTCGTAACTAAATTATAGTTCCAGAACATGTATCACTTGCCTGAACCGATTGCCTATTTGGAAGGGTGATACGCGATCATGATACGCGGTCTTGATACGCTACCTCATGTGAACGCACACTTATCCGAGCCGAACGAAACGAATTCTATAGTTCATTCTGTACTTATATGAATTTTCTTCCAGATTCGGCAATCCGCCGCGGATAAGTATACGATGTTACATGACATTTAACAGCACATCGGCAAGTTGTATCGATACGACGTGTTGTAGTACAAATCAGGAACTATTTCCTATCTAACCTCTTCTACTGTTCTGTGTACTTCCTTGTTATAAACTCTACTATTTATTGTATAAATGTAAAATAAAGGCGCCACGAACTAGGTAGTTACATAGCAAGCTAGATAGGATACGGTGAAATGTACTGCGATACGGGTACGGTTATTGGATCGGGCAACTGATACATAATGTGGACACTCCTTTAGGTAACCAATAAACAATAAGTCTTCTGTGTGATTTTGTTCGAAACTTATTAAAAAATATCAAAAATTATAATCCCACATACTTCTATAACCCTTTGAAAACAATAAAGACAAATTGTGAACAGACAACTAAAAAGGCAAACGTAGTTGAACAGGCAACTATTTTCTATGAGTCGAAATAAAAAAAAAGAATGACTAAAAAGGAATTCCTCTTTTTTTACAATGAAATGGTTTATAAGCGTAAAATAATAGTTCTAAAGTGAGTTTAACAGTATATTTAGTACGAGTAGTTAGATATATATAGCTAACCTTTGAAAAAAAAAATGAATATCAATCACAATGTCAATAATTATATTTACACAGAAAAATAATAGGTTTCGAGATCAACTTTAGGTGTTTTATTTTTTGAATCGCATTCTGTTGCTGGCTAGACCGCGTCCTATAAAAAATGAAAAAAAAAATACAATAAAATCACATATAGTCTGAGACGCCCAGGACTTTAATTGGCTGTGCCACAGCGGCACGTAAGATTTTGTTGCCTTTAGTCAACATTTCAACCCGTTGGGTTTCAAGTTTTTTTTTTTTCAAAATTACAATGTAGCTGCTACTTTTCGTGTGGACCAAGAGACGCCCAGCAACGGACGTTAAAGCGGCCGCGGCCTTTTTTATTAAATTCATTCGACCATTTTGGACATAACCCATTATAAATGTACCCGGTGGAGGCAATAGGCTTGGCCCCTATTACGTGGGACTAAAAATACTAGCAAATTGTGGGTGTAGTGCACGTCTGCCTACATATAGGCGTGATATATATATTGTGTGTGTGTGTGTGTCCCTTGTTAGGGAAAGACCGCGGGATCAAGTCCTACCGATGACATTGGTTCATACAAAAGTGCCCATCATCCCTTGGAATAAAAATGTATGAAACGTGGATGATGTCCTTTCATAGATTACATAGATATTTAAACAGATAATATGTACCTCGGCCACCAGTCAACGGCGGAAAGTCATCCTCAGTTAGTTCAGGTGCTGGGCGCATATCCCTCGAATCTGTGGACAAAAATATTCCAGACCTCAGGGCAACTGTCTATACAACGTATATATAGAGCGTTGATAACCAGTTTGAACCACTAACAACCACTCTGCACGTCAGAACAGTCAAACAATCGAGGATGAGTATCGTTATAGCCTTCCCAGTTTAAATTGTAGTGTGGCAAAAAAATTAACTAATTATTGCTTGTAGTTATTGTTCTGAGATCTTGTTTTTGATGTTTCAATGTAATGTGACGCCCTTGGAACGCAAACATATTTATACTGGGTAACTTATATTCGGGCTGCTTAGTAGTCGCCGCGAAGAAAACGGGTGACACTCGCCCTCTATCTATAGATGGCTGCTCTGAGTTCAAGACTTGTTTCTCTAGAAAACAAGAACCAAGAATACTAGACTCAGTTTTAGCTCATATATTATTTATTTAGGCTACTAACGGACGCCCGCGGCTTCGCCCGCTTGACAAATGTTATACTAAAAACTTGCTCAAAAACCACTATACCCATTAAAAAATGCGTTGCATAGTTATAAAGATCTAAGCATACATAGGGACAGACAGACGGAAAATAACTTTGTACTAAACAAATTAGATGTCTAACTCGGAGAGCACGTTTGTCATACGAACATCTATGGCAGTCGTTAGGGTTAGTTGGAACTAGACATGCTCAAAACAGTGCTTTAAAAAGTAATGTCATATGGCATTACTTTTCATACCGCGTAATATCACATTACAGCATTACTCCAAACATCACCTCAGCGCGCGCCATGCGACATTCCACTATCATGAAAACAATAAGAAACGCAATGGGGCCACCAAGTTTTGCTATAACAACTTTTGATTTTTAAATATAGATTTTAAATAAAAAAACTTATTTAAAACTGTAAAAACAGTTATAATTTATTAAGTTCATAACAACTTTTTTCTTTTCGTTTTAATTAATTGTGTTACAAAGTTGATCTCCCTTCATACTTAAACCCTAATCCAGAAAAGGCTTTTCCAGGCTTTCGGAACAAGTTTTTCTAAATGATTCCAAAGAGGACTAATTTTTCTTTTGGTAGCCAAAGAATCTGGTTTTGGTAGCCATGAAATTATTTACACTGATAGTTACTTATAATATTTACACGCACTTGCAATATTGTTTTTATTAAGTTCAAACTTATCACCTAGCTAAAACAGTCGCACACTAACTATTTACAACCCTAAATATTATATTTTTGACTATTTTATTTACAAAAACACTCAACTAGTTACTTTTCAAAAATATTTCTCATCACCGAAGCAGACATTGTTAACATTACGACAATTTACAATCGGCGTACGAGACCTACCAACCATTATATGGAATGGTGTCAAGGAATTTTTTTTATATTTGGTTCGCCAAATTGACGCCGCCCGCCTGATGGTAAGTCGTGACGACGTCTAGCGATTGTGGGCCACTCTCACAGTACACAAATATAGACTTTATTTCGTGTGCAATAAGTGACATGCTGAACGCAGGGCGATAGATAGCAAATGCGAGCGAGTTAGCCGCCGAGAGCGCCGAGAGCTCTTTCCGTCTCGCTCACACGCATGAGCGATAAGCATTGCATTCTGGCTTGTGCCAATGTTCAAATCGTAAAGCGCGCGCGAGATGTTTAGTGTAATAATGTAATATGTACTTATTTTGGTCGAGTAATCTATACAGGGTGTTACATAAGGGTTATATCAACCCGAAGACACCGCTATCAGCTAGTCGACCAGAACCCGTTTCGATATGTGTCGACCGCCAAACAAGAAAAAAAAATCATCCAAAAAAAAAACATTATTACCGAATAAAATAGTCTTGTTTGAACAACACTAGCTAAAATCGGCTGATTCGGTCATCGACATCAAGTAGGTAGTACAAATAATGCGCGCCTGTGAAAAACCTCCCTCTCCTGGTAGGAACATTTTGTCTCTGTTCCACATCAAGGTCTGAACTTTTTTTTTCTTGTTAGGCGGTCGACACATATCGAAAGGCGTTCTGAGCGACCTGCTGATGGAGGTGTCTTCAGGTTGATATAACCCTTATGTAACACTCTGTGTATATAATACGCCAGTGAAGCCGCTTCTCCTCCTGAACTAAGAGTCGCACAGTCAAGTGTCAAGTCGCACACCGTTGGAAAAGTCGTGGTCTCAAGTGGTGCGATAAGATTAGAAAATAGACAAAAAGATAAAAAAAAAAAAATTACTTGCACAGTTTGCGCTAAGGGTTGCTAGTACGTAATGTAACAGTGCGCGGTCTGGTGATATCACGCGTGATAACATGTCTAGTTGGAACCCTAAATCAAAAATCCTCGTGTTCTAACTACAGAACTTCGATATCGCCCATGGGTTGTGAAGGTCAGATGGCAGTCGTTCCACGGAAAATATCGAAGTTCAGCCGAATCGCAGTTAGACTGGAAAGCCGAGGCGTTGGGAAAAGGCTCGGTGGATGATGTACTTACAGTCTGCCTGAGGCAATCTCATTGGAGGGACCTCGCGTTTCTCCTTCTTTGGCTCTGTAATATAAATAATGTCCGTTTAGTTAACAAAAACAAACAACCATAGCGTACAAACGCGCTAGTTATGACTGATCAATTTTGATTATTAGTTAATTCTAAAGTGAGGCCACCGAAACGTAATAAAACAAACGTAAAAAAAATGTCGGTGGTGCAAAACATTTACAACAGACTTCCAAAAAAGGAGGATCTTCTCAATTTGACTGTATTTATAGAATCTATATATATATAGAAATGGTGAATGTAATTTTTGTCCTCCCCTTAGCTCTCGAGAACTGCTTATGCTACAATGATGGTTGACCCCTCTATGGATAATGCTTATGCTAATGCTAAGTATAAGTATAATGCTTGTACACCTCTGCCTACCACTTCGGGGAAAAAGGCGTAAAGCTATGTTATGTTATAAGTATATTATATTTAAATTGTCAGCCGTATGCGTATGTAGTCAGATCGTTACTATTAAGGGCCATACCTCACCGAGACGCCATGGCGACGTGGCCAGCGACGTCGCCAACTAGTTCTCATTGAGCTGTATGACGGCTAACTCACTTGGCGACCGACTGGCGACGTTGCCAAGTAGCCAGCGTAGCCAGAGTCGACCGCTCCGCATGCGGCGACTGGCGACGCTGGCTACCTGGCGACGTCGCCAGTTGTTTGCACGTGTTTGTATGCTCCGTCACTCACTCAGTCGCCAATCAGTCGCCGCGTTGAACGCACGTCGTATTGAGAGCAAAATGTCGTTCGATACTGAGAGATTTATTATTGAAATTGAAAATCGGCCGTGTTTATGGAACACCGCATTGAAAGAGTACTCTGACCGGACAAACGGATGCACCCATATTTTTTTCTTTTTTCGTTTCATCTTTTTGCGACGCTGGTAATAATATAATAACAGTGCAGTAATTTCCACGTCCATTCCTGACTGTGTCGAGACAGAACTGAATGCATTGGCGACGCGAATGGCGACTCAGTCTGGCGACGCAGAGACGCCAGACGTAGCCATGGCGACATCGCTGGCCACGTCGCCATGGCGTCTCGGTGAGGTATGGCCCTAAGTCTTTGTCATTAAGTAGGTAAAACAATGGTAAGTAAAAATTTTTTTAAGAAAAAACTTTTTAGCATTAATTAATAGCAGATTGCTGTTCTCTCTGAGACAGTCTTGATAATGCCTCGTTTAGAGGCGAAACAATTGTCGACGTTTTGTTGTCCTTTTGATTCTGCGAAAAATTAATGCTATTAATTAATGCTAAAAAGTTTTTTCTTAAAAAAATTTTTACTTACCATTGTTTTGTCATGGATTTTCGCCAAGTAACGCCTGTTTCTATCCAATAATTAAGTAGGTACTTAAACAGTTGCTTCTCAATATGTTTACGACAACATCTTATAAGTACGGAAGAACATAGATCTCTTCAAAAAAAATCCGATAATCGTAAGTTTAATACAAGAAAAAATAAATAAACTGGTAATGACAAAAATTAGACTTCATAAAGTTGGTAATTCGTTTGTAGGCAAATGTATAAAAATATTTAATAAAATTCCTCAGGATTTGGTTGACATGCCTCTTAATAAGTTTAAAATAATAGTGAAAAAATGTTTGATGAAGAAAGGCTACGTAATGTAGACGAATATCTTAATGATAAAATTGCATTGTCATCCTAATCTTCTGTTCTTGGCCACACGTACAATACAATATAAATTGTAACACAATGTAAACGAAACAATATTAAAAAAAAGGGGGAGGGGGTTTAAAGCTCCCCCTTGATATCTACAAAACAAAATAGCGTCCTCTTACTTTTGCACACCCAAATGTCGTCAAAGTCATATCATATCTTTTGAGTGGGTGATCCGATTTTGATTATTTTTTTATTGAAAGCTACTGCTTTCCGTGGTCTCATTTAAATGGATCCCGGTATGGTAATAAAATTTGAAGTCGGTTTTTGTGTCAATGTTTGACGTGTTTTTATATTATTATGTTTATTATAAACAACAAAAATAAACAACCATTTGTCTAGTAATATCTAGTTGTAACTGATAAATTTTGATCATTAATTAATTCTAGTATTGACTAAGACATTTAGTTACAACAGGTTTTCACTAGTCCAAACGCGTGATAACTAAACAACAGGTTTAATGTTATATCGATAGTAAAAAAGAACTATTTTTAGGGTTCAGTACCCAAAGGGTAAAATGGAGACTTCGTTGTCCGTCCGTCTGTCTTGGGCTGTATCTCATGAACCGTGGTAGTTAGAAAGTTGAAATTGTCACAGATGATGTATTTCTGTAGCCTCAATAACAACAAATACTAAAAAACAGATTATAATAAATATTTAAGGGGGCTCCCATACAACAAACGTGATTATTTTTGCCGTTTTTGTACGGTACCCTTTGTGCAAGATTCCGACTCGCACTTGGCCGGATTTTTTTATATCGATGATTGAATACAAATAAAAAGGCTTATAATATTTACTCACTTTCGCTGACAGTGCTGCCAATAGTCACGATCTTGAAGGATTCATTTAACGTAGTATTGCAGCTAGAACTTGCCGATGCCTGTTGATTTAATTCATATTTATTTAACCTTAAAACACAGGTTTATTAAGTAAGGTAATATTTGTGTTATGTTTAATTTACAATAAGAATTGCAATATACATAATATTTAGTAGATGAAAATAATATTTACACTTACTAAAAACAATACTATACACACTAAAACCTACACTATATACAGGGGTCAAAGAACTCCTCCGCCTCGTCGCCCACTGGCAATGTTCCCAGAAGGCTGGCACAACATTGCCACGTTGTATGGCAAGGTTTATTCTTTGAGCTAAAAACTAACCAGCCTTCTGGTCCTGAGCATCGATTAAGCGTTTAGCAATGTATTAGTGTTTATTTATTAACTATACCGGGTGTTACATAAGGGTTATATCAATCTGAATACACCTCCGTCAGCTGGTCATCCAGAACGCATTTCGATATGTGCCGACCGCCAAACAAGAAAAAAAAAGTTCATAAAAAAAAAAACATTATTACCGAATAAAATAGTCTTGTTTGAACAACACTAGCTAAAACCGGCTGATTCGGTCATGACATCAAGTAGGTAGTAGAAAATAATGCGCGCCTGTGAAAAACCTTCTCTCTCTCTCCTGGTAGGAACATTTTGTCTCTGTTTCACATCAAAGGAGGCATCAAAGGTCGGTCGCCGTTTGAAGTTTCCTAATATTTTCTTTAAAATTATTTAGTCAGGTCACAGGTTAGTTCAGTTCCATTCAGTGCTTTGTGCAGTGCAGTAGGTAAATAGTTGTTTAGTGTGTTAATTTGTGAGTTGTGTCAAGTTGTTCTGGGAATTCTGGGAACCTTCCCAATCGGCAATGACAAGGATTTTTTTACACGATATTTTGTTATGTAAATATTTTTAGTACATAATTATGTTTATTGTAATTGAGCGAAGCGAGCGGAGCCTTTCAGGTGACTACAATGCAACTTGATGTGAAATTGTTTCTCGACAACTACCCAACCGATTTTCATGATTTTTTCACTCAAAAATTCGGTCTTGAACAAAACCTGCTCCTGAGAAGAGCAGGTTTTGTTCGAGACCGAATTTTTGATTTAGGACCCACAAAAAAAGTTATAGACCAAAAATATGTCAATAACGTTTTTTGAGGGTCCTAAATCAAAATTCGGTCTCGAACAAAACCTTCTCCTTACAGATTGATAAATGTCTTAATAGAAATAGTCGCTTTGCTCAATTGCATGCTGCAGCGCAGTACCACGGCAGCGACCGCAGCGAGTAGTTCTTATTGTAAACTAGCTGTCCCGGTGAACATACCACATAACCTCCACGAATATTTCAAAACCAAAATTAGCCAAATCGGTCCAGCAGTTCTCGAGTTTTAGTGAGACAAACGAACGGCGATTTATTTTTGTTTATATAGATATATAGATAATGAAATGCAAGTTACCATAAACCCAGCGACAGATGGTAATGGTCTCTCCTTTTTTAAGTCCTTGTATGTCAGAATACCCTGGAACAAAAATACACGTCAGAAATTGACACAACCAAATAATTGTCGGGATGGGACCAAAATGAAATGGGTGGTCCCATTCCGACAATGTGGCATGTGAGATAATCACACAAATAAACACATTTAATTCATCTATATATTTAATACGACAATTTGTGTCTGTCTGTCTGTCTGTCCGTCCGTCGCGTTTTTCAATTTACATACATTTGCATGAAATATTAAAATATAAATATATATATATATTTTTTTTTATATTTGAGGCGATACAAATTTCGCCGTGATAACTAGTTATTTTGATTATTAACAATTAAATCAATTTCGATGAAACATGCACTGTTATTGTACAATTAAATTTTAGAGACATTTCTGCAATACGCGATAAAGACAGACATAAATCACGCCTGTATCCCTGAGGGGGAAAGCAGAGGTGTGCGACTGCTTGTATGACCGTTTGTAACATAGAGTTAAGAAGTACTTCAGAAGTACAGGTTCAATCCAAAACATGAAATTGCTTTCTTGGTATTACTATAAAATTTTGTAAAAAGTGTGATGCATATTGATGTCTAGTAGTTGTAACGTAGATAGACTCAGCTTGAATACCTGGAGGGTTTCGCTAACTGAGTTTGAATAAAAACACTTAGAAACAGTTCTATACATATAATGTTTGAGATTACTCGTTACAATATTTACTGCCACGGCTTTAGGGGTCGTGGATAATTAGAAGCAATACAATATTTAGTACTATATCGATACAGGTTACAGGTCTCAGAATCACGGGATGTGTGCCTTTCATCGTTGAGACACCGAACAGCTTGGTCGTCCGTCATAGTATGTTAGGATTTCACCCACGGAAAGTCTTATTTACTTTTAAAATAGCCCTGTAGATACGTTAACTTCATAGTAGGTACGTTAAAATTATGATCGAATTACAATCACTGGCGACCCATAGTCTATTTAAAGCTACAGTATTTTTCACATAGGTAGCGTCCGGTGATGTTTCAGTGTATTTTGGTATTATCGTAAGGCGCAACGAACAAATTACTCCCTATGTGAAAAAGACTAACGCGTAATACTCACTCGTAATACTAGTACGAGACGCCCAGGACTTTAATTGGCTGTGCCATAACGGCTGGCACGTAAGATTTTGTTGCCTTTCATCAGCATTTCATCGCAAGGCAACGGGTTTCAATATTTTTTTTCAAAATTACCATATAGCTGCTACTTTTTATTAAATTCATTCGGCCATTTTGGACATAACCCATTATAAATGTGCCCGGTGACGGCAATAGGCTTGCCCTCTGTTACGTGGGACTAAAATACTGGCAAGTTGTGGGTGTGTAATGCACCTCTGCCTACCCCTTCGGGGACATTGGCGTGATATGTGTGTGTGTGTAATACTCACCTCAATATCAAAATCCCTAGGTACATGTTGTCCGGGCTGTATCTCGATGCCAACGATGGGACAGCAGCTGTCCAACACGGTGTAAGCCCAACGTTTGGCCCGTGACAGAGTACATTCTATAGACATGTCTAGAGATTCGTGTTGCTGAAAAATTTACTCACGCGTAAATTGTTTGCAAGATACCTGTCCTAAATTAATCAATAGGATACTTTATAACCCGATAACGTGTTCCCCAGAAAACAGCCATAGAATAGAATCTTATATAAAAAATTCTCTGACTGCTTCGGTGGCGTGGTCGGTAGTGCATCGGTCGACTCCGGAGTCTTGAGTTCGATTCCCGGGTCGAATCAAATATTTGTCTGATTCACAAATGTTTGTTTCGGAGTTTGGGTGTTTTCTATGTACATATATTATGTATGTATTTAGAAATATTTAAGTATAAAACAATCAAACAGTCTTGATAATGCCTCGTGAGTAGGTGAAACATATGTTGACGTTTAACATGTCTTCTAGTTAGCGAAATCATTGCAATTATCTAAATTTCAACATCAAATTTTCCATTGTTTTATCATGGACTTTCGCCAGGTAACGCCTGACTCCATTCAGTGTATTTAACTATGTTTATCAGTTGTCTAGATCCCATAGCACAAGCTTATAGCTTAGTTTGGGCTAGATGACGTTGTGTGAGAACGAACGTCCAAAAAAAAATAAGCATTTATTTTATTCTCTTGTCACAATGTTAGTTACCATACTCCTCCGAACGACTAGATCGATTTTATAAAATTTTATATGCATATTCAGTAGGTCTGAGAATAGACTACTGTCTATTTTTCATACCCTAATTTTTTTTTTTATTAATTTAAAAATACATACAACCCTAAATTTTCAACACCCGTATTTTTTAAATGTCCTTATTTCCCTTGGTCACGACAGTTCTTATGAAAAAAAACAATGCGTAACGAAGTTCGCCGGGACATAGTTGTCCCGGCGAACTTCGTTACGCATTTTTTTTAGACTAGTGTCTATAATATATATTTAATATATAGTCTACAATATGTTAGGGCAATAATTCGCACAACGCCATCTAGTCTCAAACTAAGCAGAGCTTGTGATATGAGTACTAGATAAACTGATATAAATACTCATATACATTTTTTATTTATAAATACATACATAATTATACATAGGAAACATCCACACTTCAGCACAAATGTTTCAAATTAAGTCCAAATGAAGTCATAACATGTAACTGTCTAATTTCCCAATAAATTAAAAAAACTTCAGCAGCCTTCAGATGGACATAAGTAAATAAGAAGGGCAAAAACAGGTATTAGAGAACAATATCATACCTCGCAAGCAAGTCCCGGTGTATATTTGAACAAATCTTTCTTGAGTTGCAGTATCGCAAGGGATTCTTTAGGGAACCCCTCGTTTTTGTTAGTTTTAATAGCGTTGATTAGAGTGTAGAATAACGTATCTAGACGATATACGCGAAAGATAAGTTCGTCCTCGGCTGAAAACAAGAAAAAAAAGAAGTCAAACATAGACACAAAAACGGACAAATTACTGAGACCACTCGTGAAGAGTAGCTTTCAATTAAAAATATAATAATTTTACAATTAGTTGACCTAACAACGCAGTAATCCCGAACAACGCGTGCCGGTCAGAAATGCCACTCTCACACTGTCGAAAACATATTCGCGAGAACCGAACGTTTTAAACGCTTGTTTCTCTGCCTCTCGATACGATAGTGGCCTGGAACGCCCTGCCTGCGCACGTGTTTCCTCCCATTATAACCCTAGGTTCTTTAAGCCGAGTGTGAAGAGGCACATCACTTGGTCGTCAAGTTGAGGGCCACTCTCTATAGTATCAATAGCTAAACGTCGCCACAGCTTACCATCAGGCGGGCGGTGTCAATTTGGTGATAATATTATTAAAAAAAAATCTAGTCAAAAGGTATGAGGTAAAACTCTAAACTTGGTCGAATTGCCAATTTTTTAACAATTTTTGTAACACACTACAATTTAGTAGATTGTTAACCAAGGGATGAAAGCCTCCCTTGGTGAAATGGGTGTTTACTGTTTTCACCCGAGTTACACACTCTACTTTTCATTTCGAATGCGAGGAAAGCAAATAAAAGTCAAATAAAAAAATTATAACAATTTTAAATTTTGTTTCTCATTCGCACTTTTTTCAGGGCAGGGTCTAGTCTTTTGATCATACCGTCTTATCATTCGTTATATTTTTCCATACAAAATAGTGTTCAGTTTTATCAGCATTTTTTTTTTTTTTTTTTTTTTTTTTTTTTATATATATTTAGGTCGACAAATTGACGCCACTCGCCTGATGGTAAGCTGAGGCGACGTCTGGCAATTGAGGGCGACTCTCACAGCACACAAGAATACTATAGAGAGTGGCCCTCAACTTGACGACCCTGTAATGTGCCTCTTCACGCTTCGCTTAAAGAGCCCAGGGTTATATGTAGGAGGAAACACGTGCGCAGGCAGGGCGTTCCAAGCCACCATCGTTCGGCAGAGAAACGATCGTTTAAAACGCTCGGTTCTCGCGAAGACGGTTTCCACGGTATGAGGGTGACATCTCTGCCCGGCACGCGTTGTTCGGGATCGGAAGGGAGAGGGTGGGATCAGGTTGAAGAGCTCTTCAGAACACTCACCGTGGTAAATACGGTAGAACGCGGCCAAGGAAGCAATTGTTCGGCGCTGGGCTAGCGGCTCAAGGCTTCCCGTTACCTCCGGACAGTCTATAATGCGAACAGCGCGTCGCTGCATAGCGTCGAGTGCGTCCAGCAAATACTTCGCGGAGCCGTCCCAGAGGTGAGAGCAGTATTCAACGCAGGGTCTAATCTGCGTTTTGTACAGCAGACACCTCTGGTGCGGTGTAAAGAATCGCTTTACCTTGTTCAGTATTCCTAGTTTCCGCGAAGCTAGCCCAATACATCTCTCAATGTATTTTGTGTTATTGAGCTCTCGACGAACGTCTATGCCAAGGATGTCTAGATTGTCCTTCATTGGTAATATTGCATTCTGAAGAGTGGGTAGGGGAAGGAAAGGGGATTTTTTCGCTGTAAATGCACACGCCTGTGTTTTGTGGGCATTGAACTCGACCAAGTTCTCGGCACCCCATTGGGAGATACTGTCGAGGCTTCGGTCGAGATCACCCACGAGATGTCGTCTCTCCTCCTCTATCACAGATCGCCCCGCCGTCGGACGAACCGAGTAACTCCCGTGCAATGTACTGTCATCTGCATAGCAATGAATGTTCCCGAGGGAAAGCATATCATTGATATGCAGAAGAAAGAGAGTTGGTGACAGTACGGACCCCTGCGGTACCCCGGCATTCACTTGCAAAAAGCGAGAAGCCTGGCCATCGCAGAGGACCCGCACTCGGCGCTCGTTTAAAAAACTGGCAATCCAGCTGCACAGATGAGGAGGTAGACCATATGCCGGAAGCTTGGAAAGGAGCGAAGCATGCCAGACCCTATCGAAAGCTTTGGCGATGTCCAGGCTAATAGCCAAGGACTCGCCAAACTTTTCCATAGCCTCACCCCATACATGCGTGACGAATGCCAGGAGGTCACCCGTTGATCGTTTTGGCCTGAAGCCATATTGCCGATCATTGATTAGCGAGTGATCCTCCAGGTATCGCATGAGCTGCTTATTAATAAGAAGCTCGAGCACCTTGCAAATGACTGAGGTGACAGCTATGGGTCGATAGTTGCCTGGATCGGATCGATCCCCTTTCTTGGGGATCGGTTGTACGTTCGCCTCCTTCCAGGCCTCCGGCACGAGGCCTGTACAGTATGACAGGCGGTACAGACGCGTTAATACTGGAGACAACTCAGCAGCACATTTTCGTAGCACCACCGCCGGAATGCCGTCAGGGCCACTGGCTTTCCGCGTGTCGAGTGACCGCAGCACTGCCCGTACATCACATTGCCTGATAACAATATCAGGCATAGTGTGGCCACAGTTGGCGATGGCGGGGGGCTGCAGGCCACGGTCATCGACCCGGGAATTAGCCGCAAAGAGGTCTGCGAGCATGTCCGCCTTCTCTTGGGCTTTGTGAGCCAGTGATCCATCAGGAAAACGCAGTGGTGGCAGCGAGGGTTGACAAAAATTTGACTGTACGGCTTTGGCCAGTTGCCAGTATCCACGGCTGCCCGTGGGATGGGATGTGAGCTCCTGACCAAGCCGCGCGACGCGCTGGGCATCCGTTCTCTTGAAGGCCCTCTTGCTGAACCTAGTGGCCCGATTGTACGCTGCTTTGAGGCGGTTCACGTTCGGGTCACGTGCCGCCCGAGCCCTGACCCAGGCGCGATATGCCGACTGTTTTTTCTGGACAGCCTCGGCACATTCACGCCCGAACCAGGGGCGAGCTTTGCGGATGCTGGCGACATCAGTGAAAGGGATATAATATTCTATCCCTAGACTGATCTCGCCAGCAATGGCAGCAGCGCTATCCGAAGGCGCCTTCCCTACAAAGCAGCGCTGGCTCCACGGGATGGACGCAAAGTAATCGCGGAGACCGTCCCAGTCTGCCGACGAGTAGTGCCATAGTCGTCGAGTCATTTGTTCAGCACGAGCAGGCGGTGGCACTTGGAAGCTGGCGTGCACCACACAGTGGTCGGATGTGCCCAGTGGGGCGCGTACCGACACACTGTACTCGGCTGGGCGACTCGTCAGCAGTAGATCCAGCAAGGCGGGCGTGTGGTCTGACCTGTCAGGTATCCGGGTGATCCCCCGTACCATCTGGGTCAGCCCGTGGGAGAGAGCGAATGCATGGGCGGTTCGTCCCGCATGATCGGTCCTAAGGGACCCCAGCCACTCAACGTGATGACCGTTAAAGTCCCCCAGGAAAACCAGGTCAGCGTTCGGGAACCGCACCTGCGCATCGTCAGCCATCTCGCTGAGGTATTCGAAAAGCCTTGTTGTCCCAGTGTCCCCTGTGTGGGAGCGGTAGACGCACACGTAGATCTGGCTCATGGAGCCATGATCCACGTGCAGCCAAAGGACGGAGTAGGAGGGGTTCTCCAGACAGCGCAACCGGCGGCAGCAAACATCCGCCCTAACGAACACGCACACCCCGGCTTTATCGCGGAATTGTTCTTCAATGATATAGCCCGGGTAACAGAGGTACGACGTGTCGTCAGGGCGGCGTATCTGTGTCTCCGTTAGGAACAAGTATCTTTTTTACGCACATATTATTTTGAAGCGCTAGTTATAGAGTATTTTTTTAATGATTTGACGCGTTACAGAGGCGTGTTATTCAGGTTTAGTCGAAGTCCTGTCCAAATAATTATTGTTAGTGCTATTTACAGTATACCTGTAACCGGAGAACATGCATAAAAATAGTTGTAGGTAGAAGCAGCGAAAGAGCGATGTAATCATAGCAAGTTTCAATTCCATAGTCTCTGTCTCTGTATACCCCAACACGAAAGAGGCGTGATTGTATTTATTTTTACTTACCAGCTTTAGTACACAATTGGTTAATAAAATCTTGTACAGGTATGACCTTATCAGGCAGTGTGTACAGAGGTGGTATTGTTTTCATATCCTGTTGAGATTGCTTTAAGTAATCAACAATGTGAGCCAAAATACTTATGTAGTTGCTGGGCATTGTTGTTTCATCTGGCATTTCTAGGCCAAACTCCTCACAACCTAACTTCACGTCTGAACCGTAGCCGAATGGAATACGACCTAGTTAAAAAAAATTAAGATTTTATGTTATGGGTACAAATAAATAAAATTAAAGTGTCTGATTGTAATTTAAAATTAGCAGCATTCCCAAAGGAATTGGAATCTAGAAATTTAATCCACTTTAATGAAGCCACATGCTAGAAATTTTTAATAAATTGTTGCTCTCCCGACGAACTTCGTACCACTTGAAGGTTTTAAATATTCCCAGGGTTTTTTAGAATATTTCAAGACCTTAATCAGCTAAATTGGTCAAGCCGTTCTCGAGTTTTAGCGACACAAACGAAAAGTAATTCCTTTTTATTTATAAGAGAAGACTAGTAGTCACTTTTAAACCTTGTATGAATATTACAAGACCAAAATTAGCCAAATTGGTCCAGTCGTTCTTAAGTTTTTATAGATAGATATGTATAGAAGAAAAGCATATAATATGCCCTGTCTACCTCGTCAGAGAATCAGGCGCGATAGTCTCTGTATGTTACATAAAAACTTTTGTTAACCAAGGAATCCCACCCATGTGAAGTAGCGACATAATGTGTAAAATCTAGGCCTTCCGAGCTTTAATAAATAACTCACCTGGGTTAACGAGTTCATGATAAAAGTCTCTGAAGCCGTTGAGCAGATTGAAGCGGAGCACTGTCATCTCACCAATCACATATTCAGTGTCAGTTTTGCAATAATAATTGACGTCTATCACGTAGAAGTCCTCTTCGAGAATTTCTGTTGGGAAAATGAGGGATAATTACTTAGAATAGAATAATTTTTTCCCCGATTCTATATTGATGCGAGTTTGTCGATAACCAATGATAATGCAGGAAATGTTGATCAGGTCACCCAATTAGCACATTTTTTAAATTCCTTGCGATATCATTGGTTACCAAAAAACTCCAGAAGACCCTACAGGTGGTGCAGAGTGCTGTCCACCTTCTATATTTTAAGTACAAAACATTTGAAAGACACTTACGCTTATTATTAAATGCCTTCAATTTTATCATACTTTTGATGTCCTGCTTCTCTGCATCAATGGATTCTTGTAATTCCCTTTGTTGTTGTTCAAGAGTAGAGAGGGGGACCCCAGTGGTAGTAAACTTTTGACCAGAAGGGACATCATGTCTTTTGTGGCTTGCCATTTGTTCATATTTTGCTCTCAGACTGCTGCTTGCTTTCTATTGACAAAAAGAAAGAACTAGAATTAATGTGTCTTTAGAGTGTAATCTTAGAAACTAATTCATTCACTAATATATAGGTGCATTATCCCAGAGTGCTAGGCTACATTTTAACTCGGAAATATTTTCAGAAACAAATTGATAGCGAGAAAACTAAACCGCAGCTAGTGTTTCATGAGAATAATAGGTGCCTAGTAAAAATTAAAAAAAAATGTTATTCAATTAGGTTACACTTTTGAAGGTCAGCCAGTTATGAAGGTTATAATTTCAGTCACAATTCCTTCTAAAATTACATTAACTGCCAGATTTGCAAGGCTCACTCACATGCAAGTGATACATCACTTGAAGGTGAGAATGGTAAAACATGGTACACCTGCCAAATGTACACCACATCACCAGGTACATCTACAAAACAACATTGCCGGCTTTTCGACGCGCGGCTCGTGCCGCCGGCATTTGCCTTGCCGCAGAAAACCGCGGGTGGCAGCCTTAAAAGACTAACACAACAGCACAACAAATATTATGCTTGGAATTGTATTCTATTCCACATAATGTACAATGTTTCTGATAGTATAGGGATGATTCATAGTTTTGGGCGAGTGGAAATATATTATAATTGGAATGATACCTAGTCATTTTAGTGATTTACACAATTACACATATCTGCTACAGGGGCAATCTAGGGTGTAATATTGGGGATAACACTAAATTCCCCACTTTATTTGCGGCGCCGGCAGGCAGGTACCTATATCTTGTATAGGTCCTTTTTTTATTACACAGTTACACACTCCCTGTATAGTTTTATAGTGACTTTTGAGTAGAGTATGATTATGGAAAAAAGTTTTAGTTGCACGTTTGATACTAAATATGTTGTGGCTTCAGCGCTTGATAGTACCTATCAAATTATAGTAATTATAGTGCACTCATTACATTTCAAAATTGTCTAAATCCAAATAGGTATAAATTTAAACAAGATAAATTAGACTTGCTGAAAAAGTTAACAAAATTAACATAAAATTTAAAAAATGTATTTACCCTCCATTCAGGATCTGCAGCTATTGATACTTCACCCAAATTGGCATACTGAATTCCTTTCTGCTGCTGTTTTTCTTTAAAGTCCAGCATAAAGTAGTAAAAAGCATTCTTTGGTGGTTTTTTCGGCATTGTTATCTTCACACAAACACAAATTGGAAAATTAGTTTTAAATTTTTTATTGCAAAAGTTATCCCTCCATTCAACTACACCAAATTAGAATGAATGAATGAATTAAAATCAAACTAATCAAAGAAGAAATGTGTAGAGTCTGTTTTGTCTATTGACCAGAACAACTAAAGCAAAGAAAGAATGATTACACTACGCTATACAATATAGTGAAGACAAAGATATCTATAAAATTCTTTATGCGGACGGGATACGCGTTCTAAAGTGGCACATGAAATATGAGCCACTTGGCGCATCTGTACTTAGTCACGTCTGTACAACGGTCGAAAGTGTTCACATCTTCGTTCATGTTTTTTGAACAAAAAAATTGAAATTGCCGTCGTGTGTCATGAGATTTTGTACGAACTATAGTGAATATGATAACACAACGACACACAACGTCATCTAGCCCAAACTTAGCTATAAGCTTGTGCTATGGGATCTAGACAACTGATAAACATACTTATATATTTCTAAATACATACATAACATACATAGAAAACAAAATCCGAAACATCATTTGTGGATCACACAAATATTGGATTCGACCCGGGAATCGAACCCGAGACTCCAGATTACCAAAACTGATGGGATCACCTATCGTTCGTCAGTACCTATTACAATTACAGCAATTTTAATGTTTTTCTCTTTTTAGCGCGAGCAATGAAACGTGTCATCTCACTTGCACTGCTTTGTGTGTTGTACTTACATTATTAATCTGGACAACTAATAGGTACGGTGTCCGTCGGGGACGCTCCACCGTGAATGCGATCACGCACGTGAGGAACCTGGCGGTCAAAGCAGTCTCGGAGGACGAGGTGGTAGTGGCGGCGGTGTCTCTTAACAGACGGGGTGCTTCTCTACCTTCGTTGTAGGTACTATCGGGGCTTGTTTATCAGAGAGGGCCATGGCTTACCACAGTTGTGATCTCCACAGAAGTGGCTTTTTTTTCTTTTTGGAACGAAGTTCCTTATCGCGCGTTGCGAAAGGGGGCTAGACGGAAAAAATTAAGACGAAAAGTTGTAACGACACTTTTTGCTATAGTTGTAAGCCGTGCGGCGTGCGCGTGTTTCTCTGTCTGTCTCTCTCTCTCTCTCTCTCTCATAGAAAGCAAGCCAGTTATTTTCGTTTCGTCTTTCTATTATATTATATAAATATTATATTTAAATAAATTGTTGTTATTAATTTTTTATTAATATATAATAAAATAATATTATATTGTTAATAATAAAAAAAATATTATTATAAGTTATATATATAATATATTATATATATTAACTTATATATGTACTCGTATGTAATATATTTTCTTCATGGCCAATTTCCCAAATCCGTCCTAGATCAGGCAAACATTGATGAGGAGCTTTCATTCAAATGGATGAAAAAACAAAAACTAACAGCTTCATTGGAATCAGTGGTGTTCGCTATACAGGATCAGGCCGTTATGACGAGACAACACAAACGCGATATTTTGACACAGCAAATAGATGGAAAGTGTGTAGGTACAGTTAAAAATGAGACTACACAGCATATAATTTCGGGATGTGAAAAACTGGCTGGAACCTACTACATTAAACGGCATAACGACCTGGTCAAATATGTGTACTGGTGCCTAGCTAGAAAACATAGTATGGAAGTGGATCGTCTCTGGAAGGAGCAGCTATTTGAACCTCAAGTGAAGGAAAATGCTAGTGCCAAGATTAATTGGGAAATCCCAGTACATACTGACGTAACAGTGACACACAACAGACCAGACATAATTTACATAGATAAGGAAAACAATAAAACATATTTAATAGATATCACCGTACCATCAGATTATAACATAGGCGCTAAAGAAATCGAGTAGTTAAGCAAATACCACCTATTGAAAACAGAAGTTACCCGCCTATGGAACACACGTGCAGCTGTTATACCCATTGTTGTAGGAGCGACTGGAATAGTCACTAAAAACATCACCAGATATATAGACACACTAGACACCAATATTAATTTAAGCATACTGCAAAAACAAGCAGCAATACACACATCAACCATAGGTACTAAGTAAAGTTCTAGGCGACTCCGTCTTCGTGCACAATAGAGAAACAAATGACACACATTCAACACCAAACACACAACAATTAACAGAAACACAAATGATACATCATTCTTCTGATACACAACCTGCACAACCATCATCTAACACACGACCAATACAACATCCCTCTAATACACAAAATTCCACCCAGTCATAAGGCACACAACAATCACACCGAACGCACAGAGGTAGGAAAAGAAGAAATAATAATACTTAAAATATCATACTATTTTTATTTGAATATAATATAATTAGATTTATATACCTACATATATATTAAAAGTATTTTTTTTTTATTACCTATACCTATGTATTTATAACTTAACTAGACAAATAGCAGGGGAAATATGGATACCTTTATTCCAGTGGGTCACAGGGCGGGGTATCCATTATACCGACAGATGTCGAGAAAAACATGCGTTTTGACATACACATATATATCTATATATATATATATTTATATTCTTCCAATAGGCACGTCCGTCACTTCCAATAGGTATTTATTCTGTTTTGCCAAATCATCATGGATAGCTATAGCATTCAACAACACGTGCAAATGATAAAATTGTTTTATCAAAATGAGTGAAAATTTTACGGTCGCCATAATCGTCCTACCGAGTGGACTATTCGTTGTGTGGTGGATAAATTTGAGTCCACTGGTTCCGTAAATGATCGACCAATACCCATACGTCAACGAAACGCAAGGTCTGCCGAAAACATCGCCGCTGTCCGTGAGAGTGTGCAGGAGAATCCGAGGCAGTCGATTTCGCGTTGCTCACAAGAACTCGGCCTTTCACAGACCACAACTTGGCGAATTTTGCGTCGTGACTGGGGGCCTGCACCAGTATAAAATTCAACTCACCCAGGATTTAAGGTAAACGACCATAGACAACGGCGTGTGTTCGCTGAATGGGCACTGGAGCAGTTAGCAACTGATCGTAATTTTCACAGAAAAATTATCTTCAGCGATGAGGCCCATTTCTGGATGAATGGGTACATAAAGAAACAAAATTGTGGAATTTGGGACGATACCAAACCATATGCGAATAAACCACAAACCACAGCGGCCCTCAAAGCCAACATAACCTATGTCGTAGGTCAAATTCAGCCTGATTTATGCGCAAAAGTCATGGAAAATTGGATATCTCGCATGCGCTCCACCCAGAGAAGCCGTGGCGAACATTTGAATGATGTCATATTCCACACATACGTTTTCACACCTTCGAATTAGGATAGAAAACGTTTTTTCTTGCCAGAAAAGACTCGAACATGGATCGCATACTTGCATAGAATAGATATAAGAAGAGGGCATTCATTCCTTGTCCAAAAGATAACCATTCCATGCTCGATTTGGATGACTGGGTCGGGTCCTCAACGACGCATTTACCATCGAAGGTACGGTTCATAATAGCAATTTAAAACTAAGTCCCAATGTCTCTGTTCACTTCACTACTCTGTGCAGAATAGAAGCAGAACTGGTCAAATATTAACACACACAATAGCACTGGTTAACGTTGAACTAAAATAGCGAGAACGAGACCACTGATATCAACTGTGGTGCACGATGGAATAAAACGGTCTTCATAGTAAATGTATAGCGTGCGATATTGTTATGCTATAGGTAATGCTATCATGCGATATTCTTTCACACATCGGCAGTAGTAACTATTTATTAATCTGTGACGGGCTTAGGGGGCTACGCACATACTATTGGTGAGTGGACAACGGCCTGCATTCATAATGGTAATTTCACTCACTTGAGCTGAGCCGGAGTATGTGAGAAAACTACTCAAACATTTTTGACGTGGTTAATTCACACAGATTAATAAAAAATAATTGAAACAGATCCAAGGTATTGTTTAATTTGCTAATATTAAAATTTTCATCAAATAATCAAAATTCCTCAGCTTGCGCTCACACAGATTAATAGAAAATAATTGAAACAGATCCAATTGGCTTAGGGGGCTACTCACATACTAAGAATCTCACACATTGGTGAGTGGACAACGTCGGCGAGCCTTTAAAAGGCTTTTACTCGCAAAACAGTTTAACTATCGATATCTTTGATTTTCCCAGGAAAACGGAAGAAAATCGGCCTTTACAAGGTAGGTCCAAACAAAGTCACAAAAGATTTATAAAAATCAAACCGAACGCACGTAACATAGGCGCAGTCTGAACCACGCTTCAGTGACAGTGAATGTTCATGGGGCTGTGGGGCTTTTATTCTGAGTCCAAAAAGAGTATAATTATATATTGATTCCGAGGTGCGATGCAAGACCGATGCCATAAATGCTTGGAGGATGTCTTGCCCCGACACTGACCTGCCCTCACGCCTAGGCTCACAGCGACTGTGGGATTCACCGCTCTGTAAATTGAGAATTAATACACTAATTGACACTTCTGTCAATATTTTAGAGCGTGCACGCCTAGTAACTGTTGGAGAATGGGAGTCAGGGTTATGGATCCAGGCGCTCCCTTCGCCCAACATCGGTACAATGTTGGACGACACAACCTTCCGCATTGCCACTTGCCTTCGGCTGGGTACACCTTGTGTATCCCCGCATCATTGCACCTGTGGAGTAGCCGTCGATAATCTGAGACACCATGGCCTTTCTTGTAGCAGAAGCGCAGGTCGTAAACCTCGGCACGCTATTCTAAACGACATAATTCGTAGGGCTCTTTCCACCGCAGGGCTTCCGGCCGTACGTGAACCAAATGGTTTAGCACGAAGCGATGGAAAGAGACCGGACGGTATGTCGTTGCTACCGTGGAAGATGGGAAGGCCTTTGGTGTGGGACGCTACATGCGTTGACACCTTAGCACCTTCACACCTTCCAAGCACATCCGGATGTGCCGGCGCTGCTGCTGCATCGGCTGAAGGCTTTAAACGGCGTAAATATGCTAACCTAGCAGGTGATTACATATTTGAGCCGTTTGGGGTTGAGACACTGGGGTCATGGGGTCCGAGTGCTCGCCGCCTTTATAGAGATATTGCTAAACGTCTAATCGATGCTTCTCAGGACCAGAACGCTGGCTATTTTCTGGCCCAAAGAATAAGTATCGCCATCCAACGTGGCAACTCAGCCAGCATTCTGGGAACCTTCCCAGTCGGCAATGACGCGGAGGATTTTTTAAACGATATTTTGTAATGTAAATATTTTTAGTCTATAATTATGTTTATTTTGTATATTGTAATTCTTATTGTAAATAAATGTATATTTAAAAAAAAAAGAGTATAATATTATAAATCACTACGTTTCTGTCTGTCAGTCAGACTGTCACTTACTACAATACACTTACCTATACAATACATACAATGACATTTCCATTCAGTTCACCAGTGCGGTGTGGTGCGGTGTATAGCTTCGTAAACTTGCTTTGCTTGGCTACTTGGTCCTGTAGTTTTGTATTAAATTAAAGATTATTATTAAATAAGTGAGACTGTTTCCGACTATTTGTGAATTTGTAACATTTCTTGTGTTACTTGTTAATTATCACAACTGTGTTACATTGTTTTGTGTGCAGGACTAACACTTGGATTTTTAATTGATTCATAATTAAGGTACTATGCATTTCTACTAAGAATTTGACTACTGCAAATACTGCTTCTTGTTAGTCAGCTTTGACTGTAAAGAGACATTAATATATTACAATTATTAAACAAACGGGATGTGCATTGTGACCTGTTGACGGTTCGTATGTAGATCGTATACATTTGATTTAAATAGTCAATATCCGCCCAGATGCTAGTGCTAGCTAACTGATAAGCGTGATGAATCAGTTATATAGAACGAGAAATAAATATTTCATGTGCTTACTACCCTGTGCTATGAACTGCATAAGCATGGAACATGAAAACATTGAAAAACTTATCTTGTGTATAAAAAAAAATTGTAAAGAAAACATGCTTTAAATTAAAGTAGGTACAAAGGAGAAACATGAGATTTAATGAAAATCTCAATCATAAATTCACTTCTGGTCAAGGTGTATTTCTCTTATTGATAAAGGATGAATAAAATTAGGATAATATCAAAGGGGCATACCCTGTTTTTGCTACGTTTTTTATCTATGCTCCACTTGTATTGGTCGTAGTGTCATGTTAAATAGCCTAACCCTGAATAGGTGGCTGTCATTTTGCGATCATATTTATAATTAAATAGAAACTAATTTGCAGACTTACCACATTCCACGATAAATGAACTATTCTCCATAAAAATAATTTTTCTATTCACTCCAGTAGTTTCTGAGAATAGCACCTTCAACCAAACAATCTCTTCAGCTTTATTATAGTAGTGTACATTTTATTCACACAAGTGCAGTTAATTTTATTATGTTTTAGTTCATAATAATGATTTTGCTCTATATTTTTAGTTCAACATTTTCAACAAACATTTCTTTGTAATTCAGTAGTATTGTTTCAGAGGTTGTTTACCAACAGCAGCACTTGAGATATTTAAAAAATTGTTGTGTATTACAATGGTGACCTCCCTTACATATTTAGTAGTTGTTACTGCAGCCCGCCCCCACTTGATTTACTTTTCACATTCCCATTTCCCTCAGGAACACAAGCTTAAAAGTAGCCTATGTCACTCTGGGATCACTTACCTACATATTAGTGAAAGAATTTTCAAAATCGGTTTAGTGGTTACAGAGCTAATGCAAACAAATAATCAAACCTTTCCTCTTTATTATTAGTATAGAATCAGGGGTTCCCAAACTTATTTTGTCTACTGCCCACTTTGAGAATAAATGTTTTTTAGCGCCCCCCTTTTTTTCACCTTAAAAACCACTATAACTTCAAATGAAGAGTGCGTCCTGGTAAGCGCTGGCGTCCACTAGCGACACCGATGATTTTTATTAATCTTGGTGAATACAAGATATTTTTGAAAAAAATCTCTTGGCAGAAATTTGCAATTTTTTGAGATGTATGTTATGTATTTTACTACCGAAGAAGTAACCAAACTTTGGAGTATTGTCAAAAGTGGCCACTTTAGGCAATAATCCGAAGTTTGGTTACTTCTTTTCTATTCTTCGGTAATAAAATACACAAATTGTTTTTCAAAAATGTCTTGTATTCACCAAGATTAATAAAAATCATCGGTGTCGCTAGTGGACGCCAGCGCTTACCAGGGCGCACTCTTAAATTAATTAATTATTGTGAGCTATATTAGTGAAGATTAAACATTAATTCTTAACGAGACTTTTACTATTACTCACAAGAGTTAACTTGAAACCTGAGCGCAGTAGGTAATACACAACGGTGCTCGGGTCTCAAGTTAATTCTTACGGGCTACACCTGCCAATGAGAATGATTATTGAAACTCAACTTTATAGTATTCATACTCATAGAGTATCTTTTATTCAAGATAAAGCAAACATAATCGATTCTTGTTTAAAAACTAATGTGCAGGATGAATCTGATGCTGTTTAATAAGTTTGTTGATATCAGGTTCCAATTTACTCAAAAACAGTCGCAAGTCGCCACATCCTGTAACATGCAAACGATTTCTCTTTTTAGTAAGCAGTGTTGCCACTGCACTAAATCCACGTTCACACAACTATGACGATGGGAATGCTATCAAGAATCGTTGAACGATTGACCACAATGCGGGATCGGTTTTTGTAGCCAAAATTCGTGGTAACCATTTTTGAACTTGATTTTTATTTCCTCTTTTGTTGTCAATTCTATAAGTTCTTATTCCAGCTCAGGTGACATTGCTGTGTTGACATTTGAAAACGGATCCAACACCCAGTCCGGTATTTTCAAGTTCAAGATGTCGTTGTATTGTTTGGTGAAATCACTGTGGAGGTTTTCCAAATGTTGGCAGTAGGCAAACAAATCGTCGTTACTGCAGGATACTGATAAATTCGGAAAATTGTCAAACTCACGTCTGCCCATATTCTTTTTGTGTAGAAGCAGTTTGGCTGCGAAAGCAGCAACGACGTTTTTGTTTTAATAAAATTTAGATCATCGCCTTGCAGTTGGAGATTCATGTCGTTGAAAAATTTATACAGGTCAGGTAAGCTATATCATTCTTTGATTTAATGAGCTTGTTGTGCAATTCTGTATCTTTAGTTTCCAAGAACTCTATCACAGAGTTAAACAGGTTGTAAAATCGAGTCAGACAATTGCCTCTTGATAGCCAACGAACTTCAGTATGAAACAACTAACGGTTGAAATTCTCGTCATTAGTAACACAAAGCTGATGAAATAATCTATCATTCAAAGAGCTGTTGCAGTAAAGCGCAGGGGCTAGCTTTGTCTAGAACCGTGTGGTTAGGTCGGAGCCGACTCGCCGGACGGAAGGGCTCCCAAACCACCCTGATGCAAGGCCGCCGCTACCCGGTTACACACCGGTTACCACCCGGAGCGGCGATCCCACATCAGGATTATGCGCAACATGTGGGGCAGCCTCCTGGGGTGGTTGGTCCCAGGCGGGCCCCATTACTGTGTTGCGGGCGGCCGCGGCAAGCCGTTGCTAAGGGTCTCCCTGGCCGGCGAATCGACCCACATCACCCACACTAGACTCCGTTTCGCCCCCACTGGTCCAATGCCTGCTGCACCATACATCGCCCCGGGCCCGGCGGTGCAGCTGCTGAACCCCTAACGCAACCCAGCCCGGGCTGGGTTACTTGGGGGGCTTTAGCACAGCTGCACGGTGGTACTCCCCCCCGGACCAACATGTTGTACCACCTGGTACCCACGTAGGGGCCGAAGCCACTCCATAGGCACCGTAAATTAACGAGCCTCGTCCGTTGATCAGTAGGTGCGCCACTAGCAGGTGAGGTCGCTGGGGCCCTAAAGATGTTAGTAGAACCCCTTTGCACCCAAACTTCTTGTGGAATTCTCCATCTATACCTCGATTCCTATTCAAAGCATGTAATCCACAATCTCTTCGAAATATTAAGTCTTGAACCAAAAAACTATTACTTTCTAAGCAACATCGAGATAACTTTGCTAAAGACATTTCGCTCTCAGACTTCCTTACTAGTCGCGGCAGCGAACGCGAGGGTCCCGTGGCATGCAAAATAGACGCGCGTATTTCCGTAGTCGCCGCCGCCGCAGCCGCCGTTGCCACCGCCGCCGCAGAAACCCGTGGCCAGGCCTTTAAGACAATACACCAATCTTCCTACTGCATTTTCAATTCCATGGCTCGATCTACATTTACGCGATGCGACTATTTTAAGTACGTTTAGTTTCCGTGATTGGCGAGCGATAAATACTAAACTTGTATAACACTGAAACACATAGTGAAACCATGCAATTATGATAACAGGTATGCAAATTTCCTGCCACATTCTTATCGACCTTTCTACTCAAGAGAACCAACAATTGCCCCATGTAAAGCTCACCATACATTGAGAGGTCGACGTCGCCGTCGATTGGATCAGATAAAACTGCGGAAGCTCGTCGAAACCGATTGGAGTACATAAACGACACCGTTAATTTCCGTTTTAGTCTCTCTGGCCGACTGTAAATTATATTACCTTCAGGCCACATTAGACACAGATGATGCGGATTTGCATCCAGTCAGGTAGATCAGAAGGTTAACAGTCCTTCTAACACAGCCCAGGAAGGGTAGACACAGGCGTTTACTACACCCACAATTAGCACGTCACTTTGTTAGTTGCGTGTAGGTAAAAGTGGACGCGACTATTACAGTTTTCTAGCACTTAGGTATATTTGCCAGATTCTAGTCTACGGAGACATTGAAATGGCCTCCTTAGCACCCTCCCTTCTAAGTCTACTCGCAGTCCATCTAGACATGAGTTGTTATATTTCGAAAGTTTTAACTAATCGGAATATCATCATCCGCGAGCCATTTCCGACCTAGTTGGGGTCGGCTTTCCAGTCTAACTGCGATGCGGTTAAACTTCGATATTTTCCGTGAAAAGACTGCCATCTGACTTGATCAGACCTCCAAAACGCATTGACGATATCGAAATTCTAATTGGAAAATCTCGTAGGTAAACTGGGGAATTGTCATTGGCACGCACGAGCGCTAATGCGGATTGAGTTGATTCGCAATTAGCAACGTCAATTGGGAAAACGGCTCTATCTGCAGTAGCACTCCTGCGCGCAACAGAATAGGTAATAGTACTACATATTGCCGCCTATTAACAGTGTGGTTATGGCAGAGATAGCTGAATGATGTTGCCACGCCAACACTGACGAACGAGCGATGACGATATCTGTAAATGGAATAGGTACATACCGCACGAAAATCGGATTCAATAAATTATCGTCTTATAATTTTACAACATGAGGGTTGGGCTTGAACCAGCGACTGTTTCAGTCGCTGGGTCAGGCAGATATGTAGCCAAAAATACTCATTTTTGAGCCTCCACTTTTATTGTTAAATTAGGACAACATCAAGCTATTAACCTGCTTGCTATTTTATAGCAGAACACTAAAACACTGTGAACTAGAGGATATTTCACAGACATTTGAAATAATAACTAGGTAGTATGCTATACTACTAATATGTAAAGTACCAACTCCATAGAACCTAAAACTTCTTTAATACTATCGTAAATCGTAGTAGTACATTATACTCGTATCACAGATAAAATAATACTAGGAGCTGCGGTCGCTGCCGTGGTACTGCGCTGCAGCATGCAATTGAGCGAAGCGACTATTGTCATATTTTTGGTCAATAACTTTTTTGGTCAATAACTTTTTTTGAGGGTCCTAAATCAAAATTCGGTCTCGAACAAAACCTGTTCCTGAGAATGCTTGATTTTTGAGTAAAAAAATCATGAAAATCGGTTGTTGACATGTTTTTGGTCAATAACTTTTATTGAGCCCTAAATCAAAATTCAGTCTCGAACAAAACCTGCTTCTGAGAATGCTTGATTTTTGAGTGAAAAAATCATGAAAATCGGTTGGGTAGTTGTCGAGAAACAATTTCACATCGAGTTGCATTTGAGTCACTTGATAAGGAGCTACGCTCGCTTCGCTCAACAAGGAGGCTTAGAGGTCCAATGAACATCACTGGGGTTAAAGTCATTTTCACCTGCACGCAGCGCTCCTGCTGGCAGACAGACAAGGGTCTTAGAAGAATATTTATGTGGTTCTTGAGGAGGGTTAAAAAAAAAAAGGCTTTTGTCTATAATTTGTCAAGTGGGCGACCGCTAGTATTATAATACGAGGGTGGATTGAAAATTAATCGGCCTAACCAAGAAAATAAATACATAATAAATGAAATATATTTTTATTTTTCAACGTAATCACCATCAAGTTCAATGCACTTTTGCCATCTTCCCTTCCAAGCATTTAGCCCGTTGAAAAAAATTGATTCTTCCTTAGTACGTAGATTCGATCGGACAGACGTGTGAACACGAGCGTTATCATGATGAAACAGGACTTTTCTTCTGATCATTTCTGGACTTTTTCTTTTATTTCCTCTCGTAAACGACGAAGTAAGGTGCAGTAATCAGAGTTTATAGTCTGACCGCTTTCAAGATAATCAACCATAATCACACCCTTCGAGTCCCAGAATACTGAAGCCATCACCTTACTTGCCGACAAAATCGACTTAGCTTTTTTGGGGGGTGGTGAACCAGGTCTTTTCCACTGTTTTGATTGTAGTTTTGTTTCCGGTGTACAGTAATAAACCCATGTTTCGTCCATAATAACAAAACGATTCAAAAAATCACATCCATCAGCTTCAAATAACTCTAAACAGTCGCGTGCAATAGCACAGATTACTAAATAGTTACTACGTAACAGATACTTCACTCAGTAGAAAATTTCCAATACCTACTGCTATAATAGCCTACTCCGTCTCGTCAGCAACCACTGCATGCTAAAATGTGCCTAAATGCTCAAGCTTACAGTTGTGATTGCTTCGCACCGCGCGTTCCCACTGCAATCGCAGGGCTGCCTCTTGTGGCGCGACTTGTGTTGGAAGTTTCGTAGGTAGGTATTTGCGCGACTGTCCGTCAAATATTATCACAATTTTATTCTAATCAAAATAGCTTTTTAAACGTTGTTAAAATAAAGTATAACGTTTCTATGTAACAAAAATATGTAAATCTGTGTCTGAAAGGCGAGCTAATGCTTAGTATTAAAAACTATTAAAAATAACTTTTAAACGACAAAAAATTGTAATAGTTTTTTATTCTTACCTTTGTACCAATTGTTCTTACCTTTAGTCATTGACAGGTAATTGGAAAAATGTTAAGTGTTTATCCCTTCTTTTACTTGATTTGCACCCATCTACAGCACATAAGGCACCGGACGGCATCGTAGGTACGCGTACGAACGAATGGAACTATTAAAATTGAACAACGTGCGTGCGCTTCGCTTGCGAAAACCGCACTGAATTTGGTCCTCAAACGGCCCGCCGGGCGGTAGGTAATTATAGCGCGTAAGTACATGGAGTGACGGAGGCCTGGCAATAGTCAATCGCATCCTTTTTTGCTCAACTGAAAGCAGTCGCGGAACCCACCTCGCAGACACCTTGTGGAAACCCAACACGTTGACTATTATGTTTTGAGTACGTTCATAAGAGATGCCTATAATCTCGGCTATCTCTCTAATTTTCAATCTGCGGTCTCCCATAATTAAGTCGAGTAGTTTTTTACATTTTCGTCAGTAGTGGACGTCGAAGGCCTTCCAGAGCGGGGTTCGTCTTTCACACTCTCTCTACCACGCTTGAATTCTGCTATCCATTTTTTGACGGATGAATATGAAAGAGCGCAATCCCCTAATGTACTGACCATATCATCATGGATGGCGTTTCTTATGGAGGTACTTAATGACGGCACGCTGCTCGATTTGCTCCATTTGCGGAAAGGATGTCAGATTGCTTTGTTAATAAATTTATAAAATTAAAACTAATTATCGCACACGTTTCAAACTTCACACAATTAACAGGTCTGAACTGAACTAAATAATGTGGGTAGATTGGATTTTTAGAACTAAATGGATCAGTGTTAGGCCGACTACTTTTCAATCCACCCTCGTATTATAAGGGGGAAAGATTTCGTTGATTGTTTGTTTGCATTGAATAGGATCTGATAATAAAGGTCCAATAAAAACAAGCTTACCGATTCAAACCCTATATTGTTAGTTTTTTACATAGGTGTATAACATCAGGCAAAATAAGAGAGGTGTAGCAACGAAACATGTTGCAACAAAAAATGCATTAACGCGCGGACTATGTTGCGAGTGTTACCTAGCCTATATCTATACCACCGTTTCCCAAAGTGGGCGATAACGCCCCATTGTGGGCGCTGCAGGCCTAAAGGGGGGCGGTAAGAGACCCAGAAAAAATGGGGCCTTGCTTAGAGGCTTGGGGTGTAATTTATAATTTCATTTAGCTAGGAGGCCTCTTAGACAGCGACTACATGAGCTCTCGACTCTCAACTACTACTTGTGAACATCAACTAATATTAATAAGAGATTGCTCAAAATCGTTTCGATATTTCTCTCCGCGTAGTTCATATGTCTGTCCTGTTTTATTACATAAGTATATAAAACAAAAATCATGTCAATCGGTCGCTCCGTTTCGAAATGAAAGTAGACACAAACAAACAAATAAAAAGGCAACAGACATACTTTCGCATTTTAATAGTTATATCTACGAAAATTACTACTTCTAGGTAGGCAATTTTCGTAGATAATAGACTGCGGGCAATCATGTTTTAACAAGTTTTTGTTAAATAACCCGAATTGTGCATTCCTGTATAAATCGGCTGGTTCATAGAGTACTAGTTCTTACTTGTTGAGTACGATTAAGAGTCGCATGAGATAAACGAGTTTATTCATGTTTGTTTTATTCCTGTCGGTGCGTGCTGCTTATGCAATCCTATATAAAAACGTAATATTTATTTTATTTTCATTTGCGGTTTTGCGCGTAATAGATAAGTTACTTAATTTCAACACTTACTTAGGTATTTCTCAAAACAAAACAATGTCGGAAGTAAAAAAGAAGAGACGGCAATACTGTGCGGAATATATTAAATTCGGATTCATTGAAAATCCTACAAACCCATCGTCGGCTTTGTGCCTTCTGTCTAAAAACATTTTCGAATGATGATATGAAATGATAAGAAAGACAAGAATGTAGCATATTATCAAGACCTAGAGAAGAATAATAATAATCAGCCAAGTGTAGCAAAACTATTTTCGGCGGCTGCTAAGCAAGATGACGACGGACTTCGAGCTTCGTACAATATCTCTTTGTTAATTGCTCAAAAAGGCAAACCACATAACATAGGAAGAGTTAATTTTGCCAGCAATAAAGGAAGTAATAACTACTGAGCTTCATAAACAGGCCGCAGATATTATCCGAAAAATTCCTTTGAGTAATAATTCTGTGCAAAGACGAATTGATGAAACGGCTGAAAACATTGAATGATCATTGTGCGATCACCCGAAGACAAGTCAATTCTCCATTCAGCTCGATGAGTCCACTCTACCAACTAATGAAGCATTGTTGCTGTCTTACGTGAGGTTTATTAAAGATGAGAAAATATGTGAAGAACTATTGTTTGCTAGAAATTTAGAGACCGATACAAAAGGCGAAACCATATTCAATATATTGGAAAAGTTTTGTGATGAGAAAGAGATTCCCTTGAAAAATATTAGTCAGTTGCTACGGATGGCGCTCCGGCTATGACTGGGTGCCATAAAAGCTTCATAGCGTACTTAAAAATAAAATTCCAGATCTCCTTGCTGTACATTGCGTTATTCATAGACAACATTTGGTTGCTAGAAACTTAAGTGAACGACTATTTCAATTACTGCAATATGTCATCAAAGAGAAATGTCGCCCTGTCTTCACGCTTCTTCTTCTTCAAAATCTACAATGGCAGTGCAACAAAAAAAAAGTAAACGTTTCACAGCGGCCCTAGGAAACCCCACAACTTCACTTTTCGAGGTGGAGTTCACTAAAATAAAATAAAATAAAATAAAAATAAAATAACGTTTATTATCTTTGAAATTTTTAGAAAATTATTTAGATTCGTCAAAAGTTGGTGTGACTCTACCGAGGGTTCCAAAATGCAACGAGACTGAGAAGAACCCTCAAGAAACTCAGTTCGGCTTTTTTCCAAAATATTTCATCTTAAATCTAATACAGAGTTATTTAAAAAGGAGCAATTCGTGTTACAACCAGGCAGCCTTGTCATCTAAGAAATCATTAATACTATAATAAGCTTTATGCCACAATTTACGTTTTATTAGTTTTTTAAATTTATTAACAGATAAATTTGCTATTTCGGATGTCAATGTATTGTACATTCGAATAAAGTTCCCCGCAAAAGAATTACTCACTTTATGAAGCCTAAATGTAGGAACAGCCAGTTTATCCTTATTTTTGAAGTTTAGATTATGATTATCACTATTTTTCACAAATTTACTTTTGTTCTTGTGGGTATACAATAAAATTTCATAAATATACTGTGAATACACTGTAAGGATGTTAATATGCTTAAACTTATCTCTTAATGACTTCCGAGACCCCATTCCATAGATAGTCTGGACAGCCCTCTTCTGCAACACAAAGATGCATTCAATTTCGGCAGCGTTACCCCACAGTAGTATGCCATATGTCATGATACTGTGGAAGTAGCTGAAGTAGACAAGACGCGCCGTTTTAATGTCTGTAAGTTGTCGGATCTTTTTGACAGCATAGGCTGCTGAACTAAGCCTGGCCGAAATTTTCCCGATATGAGGCCCCCATTGCAATTTGGAGTCTAACGTTATGCCCAGAAAGACAGTGTCATCGACCAATTCTATTATATCATCCCTAACCTTAATACTGGTTTTAACTAGTCTTACATTATGTAAGGTGAATCTTACACATTTAGTTTTATTTTCATTTAATAATAAATTATTAGCACAAAACCAGTGGACTATCCTAGAGAGGGCAATGTTTACATCGTCAAGTTCGCGCTGTCCACGTTTAACTTTAAATATTAAAGAAGTGTCATCAGCAAACAAAACTACCTCGTGGTCGTCTCTTATGAGGTGAGGGAGATCATTAATATATACTAGAAAAAGAAAAGGTCCCAAAATTGAACCCTGCGGTACCCCCATTGCTACAGGAGAACCAGGTGACTGTTTACCATTGATCACTACTTTCTGGACCCTATCACTTAAGTAAGAATTGACGAAATTCAAGGCCGTCCCCCGGATTCCGTAATGATCAAGTTTCTTAATTAAAGTCTGGTGTTGAACGCAATCGAAGGCCTTAGATAAGTCACAGAATACACCATAAGCATCATATGACTCATCCCAGGCCCTGTATATACACTCTAATAATTTAATTCCGGCATCAGTGGTGGACCGACCACGAATGAAACCGAATTGTTTTGTATGTAATAGTTCATTAACGTTAAAGTGATTTTGCATTTGATAAAGCATAATTTTTTCAAAATTTTTACTAAATGTAGGTAGTACAGAAATGGGACGGAAATTGGACGGATCTGAAGTACTACCCGATTTAAACAGGGGAATTAATTTACTAGATTTCATTAAATCAGGGAACACACCACTATCAACACAATTATTAAATATTATTACTAGTTCAGGAGCAACCATTTCAATAAAAGAATTTACTAAATACACAGAGATGCCCCAGAGGTCAGCTGTTTTCTTGATATTTAAAGATTTAAAAGTTTTTAAGATGGTGTTTATGTTAACTTTACTGAATTTAAATATAACGTTACAACAAGGAACGTATACTTTTAACAAAGATTCTGCAATGGGGGTTGAAGAGCCTAGGGTTTTTGTCAAATCTACAGGAATTCGGGAGAAAAAATTTTCAAATTCGTTAGCGACCTCGAAGTCTGATGTTGTTATTTTACCATTTATATTAAGTTTAAAATTATTATCATTTAATTTTTGTTGACCTCTTTCCGCGTTTATAATTTTCCAAGTAGATTTAACTTTGTCTGCACTATTGAGAATTTTATCACTTATATATTTTGATTTAGCTGCTAAACAATCTGCTTTAAACTTTTTTGAATAAGTTTTAACATAATCTAGAAATTCAACTGATCTATTAAGCTGTCTTTCTGAGTATAGTTCATAAAATTTTTGTCTACTTTTGTGTATACCCTCAGTAGCCCATTCACTGAAAGTAGGACTATCACTAATCATGATCTCCTTAGACTTGAATATGGAGTTAAACTCGTTGTAAAAAGAATCAAAAAATAATTTATACATTACATTTGGATCTAAGCCAGTGTCTAAGAATGGAATTTTATTGCAAAGTCCAACCCTCATACGTTCCAAGCGGTCACCAGTTTTTTTGGTCTACATAATATTTTACGTTTTATAACTTTTTCTTTAGTGATTTTAAAAGATGCTATTTGCCCACAATGGTCTGAATCTAGCTTTTTTATAATACTTTTACTTTCTGGCAACATATCGCTGTATATATTATCCAGGCAAGTGGCTATTGTAGCACAATATCTAGTAGGCTCCAAAAATAAGTTTGTGAGATTGTGTGATTTAAATAAATTTAAAATATTATAACTCATAGGCGTATTAACAAGTAAATCGACATTAAAATCACCACAAACTATTAGGTACTTCTTAGTTTTTCCAAGTTTACATAGAACTTTGTCAATAAGTTCCTCAAATTCGCAAAAGGGCGAGGTTCCAGGTTTATACACGCATACTACTATGAATTGCTCCATTTCCACGCAAGACAGTTCGACTTTACACTCTAGAGAAAGAGACACAATATCTTTCCGTTCTTTAAATTTAAGTTTTTTATTTAATAAAATCAAAGATCCCCCCCGTACTGTGGTCACCCTGCAGAATGCACTACCAACCCGGTGATTACTGAAATTGAACATGAGCTCATTCGACTTACGCATATGTTCTGTAATACAAAAAATATCAATATTATCTGAATTCATTAACAGTTCCAACTCTAACTCTTTGCCATGTGTTAAACAACCAATATTTTTATGCCCTATGTTGATATAATTTACATTTTTTGATTTGGTTTGATTTGGAGGGCATTTTTTAACATAATTAATATTTGTAACTAAATTTAATTCAATTAATTGACTATGTCTGCTAAAGGGTAATATTGCCTCTGTTGTCGTAGAACTTAATTTAAATTACTTGGAACAGATACCAAAGTCTTAACACTAAATCTACATTCTTCAATAGAAGCAGTTTTGTCAGCCAAGTTTTTGGCTGAAGTGTAAAAATAATTGAAAAGCAAACTTGCTATTTGTCTCTTATAATGCTTTGGTAGAAAATACCTACCTTTGTTTACATAAACAATATGTTTGTTATCGTTAAACTTACTGTCAGAAGTTGACAAATTGTATTTATATACAGTTCTCTTAAAAACAGAATTAAAGTCAATTACATGGAATTTATTATTATATTGGCTAGTTAAATTGAGTTGTAAATTTATCTTATATCTAAGAGAATTTTCCACGTCTGGCACACCTTTTATATATGGTAATGTACACATTACTACATGTTCAACATTTAAGTTTTGCATTTTGTCAAAGTATAGGGATAGTTCATTTTTGTTAATTTTACCCGTTTGAGCAGAAAATAATTATTTTACTGTTTGAGTCAAAATTATATTCTAATATCTTTTGCATAATTTCATTTGAAGATGCACCTGGATAACAGTTATTAATAATTGAATAACAATTTGAATTAAATTGTTGTATCAGAAAAGAACCAAAATCAGTTCCAATATCATCACTAAATAAAATTAGTTTAGTATAACCAGTATGACTATTACTTTTTACACTGTCACACAATTCATACACTAATGAAGTAGAAGGGGAGCAAGTTGTAAGGGAAGCCTGGTGCTCCAAAGATTGAGGAGGACTTGTGCAGTTGATGTTGCACGAGTGGTTATTTATAAATGTATTAAGGCGCTCAGTATTATAATTAGATGTTTTGAGTACCTTATCTATACTTGATGAACACTTATTAAAATCTTTTAGAGACCATTCATATTTCTTAGTTACATACTCTAACTCAAATTGCAAATTTTTTATTTGTGACTCTAAGCGTTGTGTGTCAATGTAATATTTTAAATGACTTTGTTTAAGTTCTAACATAGATAATTTAGCTTGTTCCCTTAATTTTAAACTAGAGTTAACATTTTTACACTTTTTGATTAAGATTCTATGATATTTTAATTGTTTCTTTGATTTTAAAATGAATTCATTTATTTTTAGGTATTTTTTTAGTTTATTCCTGCTGCAAAAATAAACTGGCTTGTCCAGTTGGTATGAACTGTCATTGGTAAGATCTATAGTAGACAAGTCCAGATTTGGAACTGTTGCAGAAGGAACAAACTGCGGAGTACCACTCATTAGCTCGTTATAAAGGTTATTCGTTTGTTGGACTACGACTTGCTCGGCAGCTGACTCCAGGTGTAAGATGTGCCCCTGGGCATCCCGTAGCTCCTGTTCCAGCAAGGTAGTCCTCCTCAAGGTCCCTTCATACTCGTCACTGCACTCTTGAAACCTATCTACTATTGATTGACTGTGGTTCCGCTGCATTACAATTTCATCATAACTAATATGAAGCCTAGCTAGTTCAGATTTTAGTTTTTTACTATTGTCTAAAGCACCTATCAACAAGTTTTCATTTTCTTCTCTTTCTTTTTCTAATTGTAAACAGAGCTCTGTTTTAGATTTAAGTCTAACGTCCGTGGACTCCATGCGAACCTCGATGCCGTCCACCATCACCTTGAGACGGCACGGCCCGCTGTGATGTTCCTCACGGAGACACAAATACGCCGCCCTGACGACACGTCTTACCTGTGTTACCCCGACTATGTCATCGAGGAACAATTTCGAGACAAAGCCGGGGTGTGCGTGTTCGTTAGGGCGGATGTTTGCTGCCGCCGGTTGCGCTGCCTAGAGAACCCCTCCAACTCCGTCCTTTGGCTGCATGTAGACCATGGCTCTATAAGCCAGATCTACGTGTGCGTCTACCGCTCCCACACAGGGGATTCTGAGACAACAAAGCTCTTCCAGTACCTCAGCGAGACGGCTGATGAAGCGCAGGTGCGGTTCCCGAACGCTGACCTAGTATTTCTGGGGGACTTCATGGCCATCACATTGAATGGCTGGGGTCCCTCAAGACTGATCATGCGGGTAGGGCCGCCCATGCGTTCGCTCTCTCCCACGGTCTGACCCAGATGGTATGCGGGATCACCCGGATACCAGACATGTCAGATCACGTGCCCGCTCTGCTGGATTTACTGCTGGCGAGTCGCCCAGCCCAGTACAGTGTTTCGGTAGGAGCCCCATTGGGTAGTTCCGATCACTGTGTGTTTCACGCTGGCATGAAGGTCCTGCACGTGCTGTACAAACGTCACGCCGACTATGGCACTACTCGTCAGCGGATTGGGACCGTCTACGCGATTATTATGCGTCCGTCCCCTGGAGCCAGCGCTGCTTTGTAGGAAAGGCTCCCTCGGATAGCGCTTCTGCGATTGCTGGCGAGATCAGTTTAGGGATGGAATATTACATCCCTTTCACTGATGTCGCCAGTATCCGCAGAGCCCGTCCCTGGTTTGGCGAGATTGTGCCAAAGCTGTTCGACAAAAACAGTCGGCATATCGCGCCTGGATCAGGGCCCGGGCTGTGCGGGACCCAAACGTGGGCCACCTCAAAGCAGCGTACAACCGGGCCACAAAGTCCAGCAAGAGGGCCTTTAAGAGAGCGGATGCCCAGCGCATCGCGCGGCTTGGTCAGGAGCTCACTTCCCATCCCACGGGTAGCCGTGGATACTGGCAACTGGCCAAACCCACCCAGATGGAACACTGATATGCTCGCAGACCTCTCTTTGCGGCTAATTCCCCGGGTCGACGACCGTAACCTGCAGCCCCCCGCCATCGCCAACTGTGGCCACACTATGCCTGACATTGTACTCAGGCAATGCGATGTACGGGCAGTGCTGCGATCACTCGACACGCGGATAGCCAGTGGCCCTGACGGCATTCCGGCGGTGGTACTACGGAAATGCGCAGCTGAGTTGCCTCCTGTACTAACTCGTCTGTACCGCCTGTCTTACTCCACAGGAATCGTGCCGGAGGGTCTGGAAAGAGGCGAAGGTACAACCGATCCCCAAGAAAGGGGATCGGTCCTGATCCAGGCAACTATCGATCCATAGCTGTCACCTTCAGTCATCTGCAAGGTGTTTGAGCTCATCATCAACAAGCAGCTCATGCGATACCTCGAAGATCACTCGCTAATAAATGATCGGCAATACGGCCTTCAGGCCAAAACGATCAACGGGTGATCTTCTGGCATTCGTAACTCATGTCTGGGGTGAGGCTATGGAAAGTCCTTGGCGATTAGCCTGGACATCGCCAAAGCCTTCGATAGTCTGGTATGCTTCGCTCCTTTCCAAGCTTCCGGCATATGGTCTACCTCCTCAACTGTGCAGCTGGATGGCCAGCTTTCTGAACGAACGCCGAATGCGGGTCTTCTGCGATGGCACAGGCTTCTCGCTTTTTGGAAGTGAATGCCGGGGTACCGCAGGGGTCCGTGCTGTCACCAACTCTCT
>OY748298.1:16723192-16881175 GCA_963556515.1 Nudaria mundana
CTCTTCCTTCCTATCCCGAACAACGCGTGCCGGGCAGAGATGCCACTCCCACACAGTGGATAGCATGTTCGCGAGAACCGAGCGTTTTAAACGTTCGTTTTTCTGCCGAACGATAGTGGCCTGGAACGCCCTGCCTGTGCACGTGTTTCCTCCCACATATAATCCTGGGTTCTTTAAGCAGAGCGTGAAGAGGCACATCAGTAGGTCGTCAAGTTGAGGGCCACTCTCTATAGTATTGTGTGCTCTGAGAGTGGCCCACAATCGCTAGACGTCGTCACGACCACCAGGCGGGCGGCGTACTTTGGTGAACGAAATATAAAAAAAAAAAAAAAAAAAGGTTCGAGAAATACAGAATGTATCCAGAAAAATGTTTCGAGTACACCAGAAAGAGTGTCGGTACTGTAATGTTTATAATTTTTGATGTTAGGATGTCAAAGGATAGAAATAAAGTATTCATTTAAGCCACTATATTTTTATTGCAAGAACCTTTAAGATAATATAGGGGAACTGAGGGTTCCCCTCGGCAAGGATTTAATGTACTTTTAGCCTAGGATACAATTTAGGTCTATTCTAGGTGCTATGTTATTCAGTAATACAGGGTATATGGTTGGTGCGCTTGGTCGGTAACGATAGAGTATCTTTATGAAGATACTGTGGTAATAGGTTAAGGGATTTTATAAGATACTTTCCCGGTGAAATACGCCACTCCTGCAAGCCGGCAGACACCGTCTCTGTTCCGGTCTCTGCCCACTCCAGGCAGAAGGAAGCTGGGTTCTCACCCAGGTAGTATGGTAGTACCGTAAGCCTCGTTTCGGAGGCGAATATCCAAGCTTCACCCGAAGCTAAATCCGGCTAACACATGCAAAGCATGCATACGTATCGTGTAAGTCGGTCTCTAGCCAATCCTGGCCAGATCAGGCAAAGATTCCTGTTTAAATTTAGTGAGACAACTCCAGACACGTGTGCGTTCAAACTCAAACCAAACTTCGAAATAAATTACAATAAATTAAATTGTAATATAAATATGTGATGCGGGCGTAGCTCGCTTGTATAAAATGGCTGTCCCACAAGTCACGTGGTCTAGCGTCCAATCAGGAGAAAGCCAGTGTTGCCACTATATTATGCAAATTTCAACCAACTAAAATGGAATAATGCCACTACAAAAATTACAACATTACAACACCCCCCCAACCACGCAAGAATTCACGTAGGGAATTCGATCCGACGCCCACGTTGGTACTAAATTAAGGACCTAAAACCAGGAGAAAACAACAACAATACAGCACTAACCACTGTAAAAAAAAATTAGGAATAGGAAAATCCTAAGCAGATGAGTAAAGATGAAGGAAATAACTAGTGTGATTTGTCCTTGGCATCATGGTCCCTATAAGGAGCCACGCAACGAGGCCTACGAACTAATTCACACGAACTAACCTAACATGTTAACTTAACCTAATACCACAAACAAAAAGAAAACATCTGAAGCAAAAAAAAACTTGTCAAGGTTGTAATCAGGAATACTAAGTGTGAATACACACAGCACTAATCCTAACATGCAAACAATACGTAGAAATTTTAGGTGGAGCGTAACGTAAGGTACACGCTGTTTAACAAGGTGTGGGTCGTCCTTGGCATCATGGTCAGTCAAGAGACGACGCAACGGGGCCTACGGACTAATCTACACGATTACTCAACTACGGCTAGATAGCCATAGTGGCAGATGCCAACACTAGTTCAAATAGTAAATGGCAAAAGAGAAAAAAAATATATATATAAGGAAACACCGAAGTTATCAACATTTGGCTTCAATAACTTTAAAATCTTTGATATGCCATTTACCCACGGGCTTGCCGTTATCATCCTCTAGTTCATAAACAAGGTCCGATAACTTCCTCACCACACGACACTTCTCGTACTTCGGAGCCAGTTTTGCGGAGAAATATTTCCCAGCGTCGCTTTGTTTAAAAGTGCGCTTCCATACGATGTCTCCTATTTCGAAGCTTAAGTTGCGACGTCGCAGATTGTAATGCTTTGCATTTTTGTCATGAGCTTTCAGCAACTCCGCTCTCACGGCTTCGTATGTAGGCTTAAGTTCATCGAGACTCTCATGGCGGACTTGACGGGATCCGTATATGATATCGTCAATGTCCTCGAATTCTGAATAAACCTTACCGTCAGGGACTGCTTCGCGACCATAGACCAGCATGAACGGTGTGAAGGACGTAGCTGCGCTAACTGAGGAATTAATGGCAAATTGTATCTTATGTATGTTAAGATCCCACGTACGGTGATCCGAACCCACCAAACTCGAGACAGCAGTCATCACGGTTCTATTTTGTCGTTCCACTGGATTAACTTGAGGACAATACACAGGGCCTAGATGTATTTGAGGGATGTTATATTTCGAAAATAAGCTCTGAACCTCCTGACCAGTAAACTGGGAACCATTATCTGCTAAGATCGTCTGAGGTATACCGTGCACCAGGAAGACGTGGTCCTCCAACCGTTGGGAATCACTCTTCCCGTAGCACGGCGTAAAGGAAACAACAAACAATATTTAGTAAAGTAGCACATTACTACAAATATAAAGGTATTTTGCTGTCTGGACATTGGTAGTGGGCCTACCAAATCGATACTAAGACACTGAAAAGGTCGAGAGCAAACTCTAGGACTGCCCATCAGACCCGGGGTAGACTTGTTTGGATATTTATAGGCATGACAAGTATCACATTCGGAAACAAATTTGACTGTGTCCTGGTACATTCCAGGCCAGAAATAGCGTAGCTTTAAACGATTGTAAGTTTTTGCGGTACCCATATGGGCAGCCATAGGTTCCGAATGATTCTCTCTGAGGACTTCAATACGTAGCTCCGAGGGTACGACCTCCTTCCAAGCAAAATCAGCACCAAGTCGGGATTTAGTTTTAGTATACCTTAGTAATTTGTTATGAACGATCTGGAAATTTGGGCAAGCTTCCGGTCGTCGACGACAACGATCAAATATATTCGAATACCAGACGTCACTCGTTACAGGGTCGACAGTAGCTATTGGTACTGACCGAGATAAGGCATCCGGAATCACGTTATCCTTGCCGCGTCTATGTTCTATAACAAAATTATAAGGGGACAGGCGGCAACCCCAACGCTCGAGGCGGCCCGTAGGATTTTTTAAATTAAGGAACCATTTTAAACTGGAATGGTCGGTAATAATTTTAAATTGTTTACTTCCTTCTAGGTACGGTCGGAAATGCTCCACGACGAAAACCACCGCGAGGGCCTCCCGTTCGGTTGCAGAGTAATTGCGCTCAGGCGGTGATAAAGACCTGCTGCAATAGGCAATGGGGTGTTCTTCACCGTTCATGGTCTGGGTTAGAGTGCCACCTACCCCAAAATCAGACGCGTCACAGTGCACACTAAAGGGTGCTGAGAAATCGGGGCAAACTAACACAGGTGTTGTGGATAGGGCAGATTTTAGTTGGAGAAAGGCTGCTTCCGCTTCCGGTGACCATCTGAAAGGCGGTGCGTTCTTACGTGTCGACAACAATGCGTTTAACGGACCCGCAATATTACTAAAATTCTTGATGAACCTACGGTAGTATGAGGCGGTTCCCAAGAAACGTTTAATATCTTTGCGACAGGTAGGAGTAGGAAATTCCACCATAACCTTGGTTTTATCAGGGTCTGTACGTAGGCCCTGTTCGTCCACAAGAAAACCGAGGTAATGTAATTGGTTTCGAAAGAATCTACATTTTGACATATTAATTGTCAAGTTCGCGTCGCGAAACCTATGAAGGACCGCACGCAAAAGTGTCATATGCTCATTAAAAGTCGAGCTGACAATTACGACGTCATCTAAATACGCAAATATTCTTCCTTTAAACTCGGGACCGAATAGTTTGTCCATTAATCGTTGTTGGGTGGCCGGCGCTGACGTCAAACCGAAACACATGACTTTGTAATGGAACAAACCGCGGCCCCGTATTGTAAAAGCCGTCTTCTCACGTGACTCAGGGTCTAAAGGTATTTGGTGAAAGGCTGACTTGAGATCTATTGAGCTCAGATACTTCGCTTCTTTAAGCTGATCGAGTATGTGAGTGATATATGGTAGTGGGTATGAGTCGTGCTTTGAAACCTCATTTAGCTTGCGGCCGTCCAGGCAGAACCGGAGAGAACCGTCAGATTTAGGAGCCAAAGTGACGGGACTGTTCCACGGGCTGGTGCTGGGCTCTACCACATCATCACGTAACATTTCGTCAAGCTGTCGATTTAATTCTGCCAACCTTTCCGGTGACATCATATAGTAACGTTGTTTTATTGGGCTGGCGTCTCCAGTGTCTATTTTATGTGTTATTAAATGGGTGCGGCCTAAACTTTTGTTCTCAGCAGCGATCCCTTCAAACTGTTTCACGATGTGCTCCGCCTGCTTTCTTTGGTGCTCGGATAGAGAATCAAAATCGTGCAGCTGTCGCACCTCCGAAACCTGATCAAACTTATTGGTGTCCGAAGTGGTCCTATTGCACATTGATATAATTTCGGGGGCAATATTGAAAGCTCTCCAGAAGTTTATACCCAGTAGTAGGGCCGTAGTAACTCCAGGGATAACGTAAAACTTTACGACCTTGGTGTTGTCTCCTACCGTAACCGGTAAAAGCACATAGCCGGTGACGGGGGAAGACGAACCATTAGCTGTAGTGATTGTATCCAAATCATGAGATACATGAACCTTAATGTTAAAGAGTGTACTTAAAATAACATTATTAATAATTGAGATTTCAGAGCCTGAATCTAGCAGGCCTTTGTAATTAACTTTATTAATGGTTACGGGTAAGAAGGGGCGGGTATCAAAGCCGCCGATAACGTGAACCAAGGGCTTGTCCTTCATAGGGAGGCCGAGAGATGTGTTATGCCTTCGCGGGGCAGTACACTTATTTTTATTATTAAAAAAAAATTATTTTTACTATTGGTAAACGTTCTACTGGAAACTGTGGAACCATTACCCCGGTTCACGCCTACGCGTTTTTTGAATTAGTATCACTTGGCAGTTGCCGCTTTGTTGAACACTTGGGGCAGGTTAAGGCAGTGACGTTTTGTTCTCCACATCTATAACAAATCACTATCTTGGGGGCTGTGCACTCCTTAAGTGAATGTCCGTTAATACGGCAACGAACGCAAAACTTAATTAATGTATTTTCTACCGCCGCACATGTTTCAGACTTATTAGGTTTGTAAGCCAGGTCGCGTGCGAGCATTTTTTCGTTTGGCCGCGGTGGTTCGGAAAACATACCTGCCCTATTCTTTGCATGTTCAAGTAGACGACAACATTTCTTTAGCTCCGACCAAGTACTGATCTGCTGCAGTGCCAGCTTTGTGGAATAGAAAGGCCTAACATTATAAATAACTATAGTTAACTTCTCAGCTTCAGTAATAGGAGATCGTAGTCTCGAAAAATAATTCTGCATTATGCTTAAATAAGTAACAATGCTTTCATCGGGCCCTTGAGTCCGAGAACGGATTTCCTGCAAAAAACGATGGTCGAAGTCGAAAGGTAGGTATTCGTCGAGCATAAAAGTCTTTAGTTGAGCCCAGGACGTGACTTCCGTCTTGATGCCTCGGTACCAGAATACTGCCTCCTCTGTAAATAATTCAGCAGCAGATGCCAATAGACTTTGGTCTGATATACCCCGCGACAAACAAAGCTCCTGTATACGCTCAATAAATTCGATGACGCAACCATTGCCATTAAACTTCACACCTAACGAATGTACATTTGAATATCTATCGCAAGTAATCACTGGGCGTGCAATTGTCTCGGCACCTGTAATTGTGAACTCACCTTTATTTATGGTTGACGGTGTGTGGTCACCCTTATTTATGGTTGATAATGTGGGGTCACCCTTGTTTATACTTGACGGTGTATGGTCACCCTTACTACGGTCGTCATGTACCATCAAAAGAGTACTGGCACCTGGTACTTCCTCTTGGCTAGACTTAAATGCTATAAGGAGTTTATCTCCCGAAGCACATACCTGTTGCAATCTGCCATCCAGTGTAGTTTTAAGGTCGGCAAGACTTTCATTTGACGGTTGAACCCTACCTAAGCGATGGAACAAATGGTTACCCAACGCCTTTATGCGGTTTAAGGATTTGAGCATAGGGGGCTTAATAGAGCACAAGGCACCCAACTCCGTAATTTTAGTACTAATAGAATTTAACTCTGCTGTTAAATCCCCCTGGAACTCGACGACTTCATCAGTAGGTAATGTTTTTGCTAACTTTCTAATTTGTGAACGCAGCTCGTCCACTGTAGATTCAGGGACCTCATCACGAATAGAGACTTCGTAAATTAGTTCATCTTTATTTAAAAGATGGAATTGGATTGGCCTTTCCTCCATTCTTCAGTAGTACAAAACGAATGTAGGGAAAGTTAGTAAAGTAAATTATAGGTTCAAATACCTAGCGTGACCGACCAACACACAATTTACCGTAGGTATTTCTAAGATACCACTTATTTTGTACACAATTAAATCAACGCACATAAGTAGTACACTTATGTTAAAAGTTATGGTATACACAGTTATTAATGTACACAAAAAAAAACAAAGTTATGGTATAGGTACACAGTTATTGAAATACACAAAAAACACAAGTTATTACAATGATAAAGAAGATAAGTAGTACACAATAGTGTCATGTATAAGGAATATTTGTAAATTGTCAAATAAGACTTGTATATAGTACACCTTTCAAAAGAACAAACAAAGAAAAATTTAAAGTAAGATCAACGTTTGGTCACGGTGACCCACATCTATGGTTATGTAATTTATTGGTACGTTTTCAAGGAAAACTTATTGTTGAATTACTATTGACAATTTGGGTACGTAGTGAGAACAATATAAATTTGTGTATGTGGTACACCTATTAAAAAAAACCAATTAACACTAATAAATACTATGTATTTGTATCGTTACCGACCAACCTTTCAGTAAGCAATGATTATTGAGAGGGAAAATATTCGCACAGACCAACAAACCAGTTCGAGCGCCATGTAATGTTTATAATTTTTGATGTTAGGATGTCAAAGGATAGAAATAAAGTATTCATTTAAGCCACTATATTTTTATTGCAAGAACCTTTAAGATAATATAGGGGAACTGAGGGTTCCCCTCGGCAAGGATTTAATGTACTTTTAGCCTAGGATACAATTTAGGTCTATTCTAGGTGCTATGTTATTCAGTAATACAGGGTATATGGTTGGTGCGCTTGGTCGGTAACGATAGAGTATCTTTATGAAGATACTGTGGTAATTAAGGGTAATAGGTTAAGGGATTTTATAAGATACTTTCCCGGTGAAATACGCCACTCCTGCAAGCCGGCAGACACCGTCTCTGTTCCGGTCTCTGCCCACTCCAGGCAGAAGGAAGCTGGGTTCTCACCCAGGTAGTATGGTAGTACCGTAAGCCTCGTTTCGGAGGCGAATATCCAAGCTTCACCCGAAGCTAAATCCGGCTAACACATGCAAAGCATGCATACGTATCGTGTAAGTCGGTCTCTAGCCAATCCTGGCCAGATCAGGCAAAGATTCCTGTTTAAATTTAGTGAGACAACTCCAGACACGTGTGCGTTCAAACTCAAACCAAACTTCGAAATAAATTACAATAAATTAAATTGTAATATAAATATGTGATGCGGGCGTAGCTCGCTTGTATAAAATGGCTGTCCCACAAGTCACGTGGTCCAGCGTCCAATCAGGAGAAAGCCAGTGTTGCCACTATATTATGCAAATTTCAACCAACTAAAATGGAATAATGCCACTACAAAAATTACAACATTACAGTACTTTCGATTATATTAATTTAGATTTATTAGTAAGAGATTATATTAGTAACAAGCTGTCCCGGCGAACTTCGTACCGCATTAATTTTTCTAATGTTCCGCTTAACTTTTTTTTCTTCCATAAGATCCTTCTCCTGATAATTACGAACACAACAAAAAAAGAATAAGCGAAATCGGTCCAGCAGTTGACGCGTGATGTCGTGACCAAGGGAAATAGGGATTCATTTTTATATATAGAGATTGGCTAGTATTTCAGCAATAAAAGTCTCGGTGTCCATTATTCGCGGCGAAAACAACTAAACTTTTTTGATCACTGGCCTAGTCGCCGCCCGCGACGCCGTGGCTTGCTCCGTCTCCGTACTGATTCATGTATTTGTTTCACTCGTACGCCGCGCCGCTAGTCGACCGTGCGATTCACTCGGTACATTTCGCCGGTCGCTTCGCCAGTCGCCGCTCCGCCCCGCGTGGCTTGATAAGTACATTTCTATTCATTTACTAGTGGTCCCGGCGAACTTCGTACCGCCTGAAATTTTACTTATGAACCTTCCCTGAACCTCCACGAATATTTTAAGACCCAAATTAGCCAAATCGGTCCAGCCGTTCACGCGTGATGTCGTGACCAAGGGAAATAGGAATTCATTTTTATATATAGAGATTCTAGTCGCTAGACGCTTCGCCGTTCGCACCGCGCGAATTTTCGCTACAGCGAAAGTTCCGTGGCCAGGCGGTAAGTTTACACCTCAAAATCTTGTTACATTACACCTTTGTACTTATAATCTTGGGATACCTACCTTAGTCACAAGTGTCAAAGATGCCGTGCATAGAAATGATCCATGGCTATGAACTGATGAGGAGGTATAATAATACCATCTCATCAATTCATAGCCATATTTCATCATCAGTCATAGCTGACAAAACAATGTCAGATCAGATATAATTCGTATGTGTTCGGTACATACCAAGGACAAATTGTCCAATAGGTACCTATCGATGAAGTTTTTCCCGTTTGATAAAAGTTACAGCCCAACTTATTATGTGGTTATAATTTAAACAACATATTTGGCTGCTGGATTTTCCCTTTTGTCTTTACCGTTACAATTCGTTCAGCTTCAAACTATTGTTTGTCTACAAATGATTGGATGATGATATTGCCAATGTCAACTGTCGACGTTGCCAGAAAATAATGATCTAGGTGTAAAGTATTCGAAGGGTCAAAATACCCTTACTGGAAGGCCCCACAAATGCGTAGGTGCAATGAATTTAAGGGGTGCGAAAGTTAATGGGATGGAGATAGCAACAAAAAAATTTTGCCCTACAAAAAGACATATGTAATTTTGAGCCCTACAAAAAGACATATGTAATTTTGAGGATTTTTGCCAGAAGAATAACCTCTTTTTAAATGCAGACAAGTGCTCTGTTATTAGTTTTAGTCGAAAGAGAGAGCCTATTGTTTTTAATTACCATCTTTGTGAAACGGAACTAACCCGCGTGAATCAAGTTCGTGATCTTGGCGTGGTTATGGATTAAAAACTTACTTTTGTGCCTCATATAGAAAACATAATAAATAAGGCTTTTAAAAAACTAGGTTTCATTCTTCGTGTGGGGAAACCCTTTAAGAGAGCCTCAACCTACAAGGTGTTGTTTAATAGTTATGTTCGAAGTCAACTTGAGTTCGCGAGTTCGGTTTGGAATCCATATTTCGAAGTCCACATAAATAAAATAGAAAGAGTCCAGAAAAAGTTTATAAAAGCGCTCGAATATCGTACTGGTCATGAATATTTGGATTACGTAACGTCACTAAAGAGACATGATATGTTTACCTTAAGTTGTCGTCGAAATTGCACTGACATTTCAATGCTATTTAAAATTATTCATAATATAGTCGATGCCCCTCCGTTATTGCATTCATTGTCTTTTAGAGTTCCTAAACGTCGTGAACGGAACTGCCGGCGTAAACCTGTCTTTGTCATACCCCGTAGTCGCACAAGTTATGCGGAAAATGCCTTCATGAGACGTGCTTGCAGGTTGTACAACGATAGATTGTTAAGCGTGGATTTATTTGGTGTATCTCTTGGACATCTGAAAAGATTAACTTTACTATCTGAATAGGAAATCTATGTAGATCTGACTCTAATTATGTATATTTTTTCTAATTTTGTCAGATTGTCAGTTTGTCAGATTGTCAGATTATAGTTTTATTTTAGGTGTAATTTTAGGTATAATGTTTTAATTTAATTAACTTTAAATTTGCAAATTTGTTCCTTGTTTTTATGTTTTATGTACTTAGTTATTTATTTTTCCTAAAATACAGGAAACTGTACGTCTGCAACTATATGAATGTTCTGTAAAATTGATTATGTATACGACTGTTTGTTTCTAAATAAATAAATAAATAAAAAAAAAACCGTCAAAATATACGAAATATGCAGGCAGTTTAGGTACTTTCCTGGTAGAGCATGGCTATGAAGAAGGATAGATCTTAAAAACAATCGGCTTTCCGCGGACTGCTACCTTAGGTCATGTTTGAGGAACTGAAACTGCTATGGGATAAAAACCCTAAAATAACTGTTTATTATTTGTTAACCTATATGATAAAAATCATCGTGCGTAGTCACGCACGCGTGACATGTCATGCTTTCGAAACAGATGTGAATTTTCGGTAAAATTATTTGTCAAATTCTGAAAGTCCTTAACACGGCGTTGTAAAGTACATTTTACTGTTCCAGACTGTGTTGGGGCTTATCATAAATATTTATTGCAATAATAGTTTATGCAGTGACGTGTTAAGAGTTTATGATAAACTGATTGTTTCCACTCGAATTGTATAGGATGATAGTCAATGGGGCAAAACATATTGTTTTGCAGTTGCAGACTAAACTGTGTTGGTAATTTTGTGGTAAAACTCAATCAAAGTCACATGGACCCTGTAACCATACAACTGGGTTGCAAATGTCATTTACTGTCGCATTCGTATGTGGTCTTCCCTCCTATCGTGTCTACATGGTGAATCCATGGAAAGCCAAGAAGTAGGTATTTTTTAGGGTTCCGTAGTTAAAGTTTCGGAACACTTTTAGTTAGTTTCAACATGTCTTTCCGTCCGCCTGTCCTCTGCTTTCCTCCTAAACGGTGAGTTCTAGATACATAAAACTTTGCATGAATATGTGTATTTACTACGTTTACAAAGTGCTAAAAGAAAATTATGAATTTTTTTTGGGTACCACGTAACCGAGTTTTTTTTACTTGCATCTACCCCAAAGTGAGGGGTATCATTAGATAGGTCTTTTAAAAAAATTGAGAGGTTGCTAAAACGATTTTTAACGTAACGTAGAGTCTGGTGCAATTTGCATCCTGAGTTTTAGGTCACAAAGTTCAATGTTAACTTTCTTGGTGGCGTTTATAATTTGACAATCCAAGTATGGGTGACTCTTCTTTATTTTAACGTGCAAGCTAGGTGAGGCTTATACTTTCGAAACATACCTATGCACTATTCGATGCATTAATTGCAGAGTTAATTAAGTGCATTAGTGAATTACCCCCTAGATACTGACTTATCAACTCTATAGTTGTCCAGGAGTCAAACCAATTGACCAAGTGGTCGGTATAGTGTTATAGGTTAAACGGTAAAATGTTGTGTTGTATAAATAACTTGACACTCTCTGTAGTTACTAGTTATATTATATTGCACCTTCATCACTCCGTGTTGAGTTTTATACTGCATAAACGCATAATTTAATGCGATCATCGAAAACCTGTTGGTTCAGTATTTTTTTAAGCGGGGAGTGGTCACTAACGTTTGCGAAACAATGCAACATTTCTTTAAAAAACAATTTTTTTTTTTTTTTAGTTCCGCGACCAAGGCCGCGGCCGCTCTAACGTCCGTTGCCGGGCGTCTCTGGTTACAAGCAGAACGTATTTCCAGTGGCGCCCGGCGGACTTTGACCACCTCTGTGGTCTCTGCGGGGGTTGGGTGGGGATGAGAATCCCGCGTCGTTGGGGTAGGGTTTTATCCCGCGTCAGTGAGTGAATCTGGTTGCGTGCTGTGGGGAAAAGGCCCCGCAGCACGCAACCCTTCTAGCCTGCTTCTGTAAGGACGACGGGTGGCGATCCCGCCGTCCTCAGGCCCCGATCATGGAGGTCGATGGTCTTGGGCGTAGATGAGTCTGCGGCGACCTCGCCGCTGACTACGGAACTCGGCGGGGAGGGTACGCTCCCTCTCCCTCTCGGCCGCCTCCTTCGCGAGCACGACTTGCGCGCAGAAGGACACGGCTGCGTTCCACCTACTCCCGCTGGAGACCATGGCTTGAAGCATGGTCTCCAGCGAGAGAGTATCCACGCCCAGACCCACTACGAGGTCTCGGCGCTGACTCGCCCACGCTGAGCACTCCACCAACGTGTGGAGTGCGGTGTCGTCGTCGGAAACCTCGCAGTGTTGACACCGCGGTGTGACCTCACGACGGATGCGAAACAGATAGCTACCGAAGCATCCATGCCCGGTAACGATCTGCGTCGCACGATACGTGAGGTCACCATGCTACCTCTGTAGCCAATCGTCCATGATCGGTCTCACCGCCGCGATGATGGTGGCACCCCACTTGGGTTGCTCAAGTCGCACCCTCCAAGACTCCATGAGATCCTGTCGGAGTTGGGACCGCCGGTCATCGATTGCTCGAGACGCAGGCCTGTGGTCCCGCTCCAGCGCCTCCTTGCGCCTTTGGAACAATGACGCAAGGGCTCTCGCTTCCAGGTCCCATGGAGGGGTCCCGGCTAGGAGACATGCAGCCTCTCCGGAGATCGTGCGGTAGCCCCTTATTGTTTTGACGGCCAAGGTCCTCAACGGTCTGTTAAGGAGCGTTGAGTTGTTGGCCGTCAACCGCGCCGCCCATACGGGAGCCCCGTATAGGGCCATACTCCGCACGATCCCCAGGTACAGTCTCCCGCAGGAAGTGTTGGGTCCCTTTAGGTTGGGCATCAGTCGCGAAAGCGCGACCGATGCCTGTGTCACCTTGGGGACCAAACTTCGGAAATGTGGTCCGAAGTTCCCTCGGCTATCAAGTACGATCCCTAGATACTTCATCGAGGGCTTGATGCCGATGCTAACGCCTCCCACATTTATGCTGGAACCTTCAGGTGGACCGTTCCGAGGTCTGTGAAAACACAGAACCTCGGACTTGTGCAAGGCCACCTCCAGTCCCAGCCGCCGTATCCGACCCACGACTTGAGCAACACCCGTCGTGACCTTGAGTGCTGCCTCCTGGTACGTTGCACCCCGCGCCGTGACGAGGGTATCGTCGGCGTAGCACGTTACGCCGACGCCCTCAGGCAACGCACCCCGCAGCACCCAGTCGTAGCCGATGTTCCACAGAAGCGACCCCAGGACCGACCCCTGCGGAACACCGCAGGGCATTCTCGCCGAGCTGGCCCGAGCCAGCTGGGGAAATCTATGGCCCTCTCCGAGAGATAGGCTCCGACGATACGACGGAGGTAGAGAGGCGTTTCGTGATACACGAGCGCCTCCCTAACGCAGCTCCATGGCAAGGTGTTGAACGCGTTGGCGATGTCAAGAGACACCACCACCACCACCTTGCCCTGCGAGACTGCTTCCTCCGTCAGGCTCTTGACGCGCATGATCGCGCTCACGGTGGAGCGTCCCCGACGGAAACCGTACTGGTTGTCCGCCAGGTCTGGCCCCACCGTCGAGAGATGCTCGACGAGGCGTTCCGCGATAATTCGCTCAAAGAGCTTACACACCTCGTCGAGCAACACGATCGGCCGGTATCCGGATGGTGAGTCCACCGGCCCCGCCTTACGAATCAGGACCAGTTTCCCCGTCCTCCACACCTTGGGAAACTGGCCCCTTTCGAGGCATGCGCTAAAGAGCCCCATCAGTCGAGGCCCGAGTTCTTCGAGGGCCCATGGACGGCCAGGAATGCCGTCGGGTCCGGGGGCAGTAATTTTCCGGCGTTTAAGCCGGATTACTGCCGCACCTAGCTCCCCCACCCTGACTTCGGGTACGTCGTCTTCACTGATGCTATCCGCGTCGGGCAGAGACGGAGCCATGCGCGGAGGGACGTGCTCCTCCGCGCTCGTCGGAAACAGGGAGCCCATGACCCGCTCCAGCTGCTGCGGCTGGAGACTCTGGGTCAGTGGGGGCGCCCTAGGTCGGAGTTTCTCCCTGACCTGTAGGTACGGGCGCCCCCATGGGTTCTGCTGCAGGGTCTCCAGGAGCTCCTCGCGGGCCACCGTCTTGGCCCGCTTTATTGTCTCCTGGAGAATACCTTTAGCCTCCCTGTAAGCCTGATAAAGCTCCGCCTCTCGGGTTGCCGCGTCGTCTGGGCGGCGATGCCTCCGGCGAAACCTGGTGTACTGGCGGCGGGCGGAGATGCATGCTGCGCGCAGCTGTGCAATCTCCGGTGACCACCAGTACACCTGCTTCCTTGCCGGTCTGGGTGTAACCCTAGGCATCGCCGCATCACAGATTTGCGACATGGCTCTCCTGAACCACTCCGCCTCGGCATCCACATCGGCAGGCCGGTCCGGTGCCGGAATCCAGGCCTGCACGATGGATGCCTCCAGGAGAGCCTCCCGATCCAGATGGTGAAGTGCCCAACGCGGATCCGGGGGATTTTCTACCGGCTGTGGGAGGTCAGGTGGGACGACGACATCGAATCGGATGTACCGATGGTCCGAGTGCGTCTCCTCACCCTCCTCCACGTGCCAGCCAGTAATACGGGCGGCGAGGGCAGAGGTCGCGAACGATACGTCCACGACCGAGCTGGTCCCCCGCCGCCAGAAGGTGGCGACATTCCCCCGGTTGAGGACCTCCAGACCACGTGTTCTGGTCCAGTCCTCAAGAAGCTTCCCCTTGCCCTTGGTTTCCCGGGAGCCCCACGCCTCACTCCAGGCGTTGAAGTCTCCCAAGAGCAGGACAGGGCGAGGACGGCACGCAGCGAAGACGACGTCGAGCTCAGTGAGCCATAGCTCAAACTGAGTCTCGTCCAGTGTCGGCGAGATGTAGGTGGCCACGACTGCCAACCCATCATATTCCGCCGCAACACACCCGCGGCCCCTTGCAATGATAGCAAGGCGCGAGTTGTCTGCGGCGGACCCCCCGAAGATAAAACAGGCCGAGCCGTCCTCGTCCACCGGGCTTCCCGGGTGGACGTAGTACGGCTCGGCGACCACGGCCAAGTTTATGGACCACTGCCGAATGCTCTGGTACAGAAGATCCTGAGCAGCGCGGCAGCGGTTCAAATTCACTTGCAGGATACGGATATGGGCGTCAGACATTAATGGACGTCCATATCAGCATCCCGCCGAGAAACATCTGGCCGTGCAGTAGCGGCACCCCCACCGCTCTCAGCGGACGGACGAGGCTTTGGCCTCGAGGCGGCGCAGGTTGTGCTGCCGACCCGGTGGTCCGCAGTTTTGCCCTCCGCCTCGCATCTAAAGCAGCGAGGCGGGGCATCACAGGCACTTGCCTTGTGACCGGGCCGGCTGCAGCGAAAGCACCGATCGCCCACGGTGACTTCCGCTGTGCACTGCACTCCGACGTGCCCCACCACCATGCACCGGAAACATCTGGTTTCCCGGGCACGAAGGAGGTGCACCTGCGCCTTTAGGGAGCCCCCTACGAGGAGGCTTCGTCCGTCCGTCACTTTCAGTGCCGCCGCGACGGGGCACTGGACGACTGTCATCCCATGACCAGTGGAGCCGAAGGAGATGTCTCCAGCCTTCACCTGGTCACGGGGGCAGCCGCCCACCTCCACGACGGCGGAGATTACTTCCTCCGTCGTGGCCGCGTCATCCAGACCCGTGATGCGCAATGCAGCGCATTTGGTGGGTCTGGTGACGCGGACGGCTTCTGCGTCCAGCGCGTCCCTAAGCTGCGCTGCTAGGGCGTCAGCTTTAGGGCCGCTGGAGGCGCCGGAGACCTCGAGGAGGCGAGCCCCGGTGCGTGTCGTCTTGCACCGGAGACCCCCCTGGATATCGAGGGCTGAGAGGTTGACTGAGGACTTCACGGTCCTCAGGACATCAGCGTACCGCACACCCCTCTCCACACCCTCCGTCGTCACCGTAAGGACGACGGCTGTGGAGCGAGGAGCGCGGGGCCTCTTCGGCGTCTTCGCCGCGGCGGCTTTGGCCACTTTCTTGGCGGCCTTCGTCTTCCTTTTCTTGGCCCCCACTACCTCCCATCCCTCCCGTCCGGAGGGATGTAAAGAAGCAGCGGGAGCGTTAGAGGAAGAGGAGGCGGCAGGGGTGCCGCTCTTCTTACCGCGCCCCTTCGCCTTCCGCGCCTGGGCCGCGGTCTCGGCCGGCAACCGGTACGCTGGAGCGGACTGGGACGGAGCGGGGCGGCGGACAGCGGGTGTGCCGCTTGGTCCTGGAGCGGGAGAACCGCCAACAGCCGCCGCGTATGAGAACGCGGGACGTGCTAGCGGAGGGCGGTACGCCCGGTCCTCCAGGACCGCGAGGCGCCTCTCGATCGCCGTCAGGACCTGTACCATAGTCGGCATAGGCTGTGGCGGCGATCCGGGCGCCGTGTTGGGCGCCGTGGTGGACGCCATGGTGGGCGCCTTGGTGGACGCCGTGGTTGGCGCCGTGGTGGACGCCTTGGTGGGCGCCGTCGGTGGCGCCGTCTTCGGCGCTGGTCCAGCCGTCGGAGGAGGAGGCGGCAGCATGGGACCGGGAGGCGCCTTGACCACCTTAGTCAAGTCAGCGACCTCCCGCCACAGGTCATCCATCTGCTTTCTGGAAGCAGCGAGCTCCGCCTCCAGGCTCGTCACCTGCTTCCGGAGCCTCGCCTCCTCCTTGGTGACGCTCCGCGCGAGGAGCTTGTTGAGGGAAGATTGGGCTTCATCCACCAGTGAAGCCACAATCTTCTTCCTCCCCGCCACGTTTCTGTTGCCCGCATGGCCGCGTTCATGCGGGCATAAACGCTCATAAGCTCCCGCGCGGGCGGCCCACCGATTTCCCGGCGACTTCGCTGGGACAGTTGGACCGAGGACGAAGGAGGAGTTGGCGGCCGCCTTCTGTACGCGTCGAGACGCGTACGCACCGTCTTGACCGGCACCTCCTCCTCCGAATCGCTGGAGAGGAGGGACCCCCACCCGGAGCAACTGGTGCTACGGTCGCGCGGCGGCCCCCCCTTCTCCTCGAGGGTCCTCTTCTTCGTCGCAGAAGAGCGGCCCTTCTTCTTCACACTGCTGGGAGCTGACCCATCGTCAGTCCCAGCAGCATCAGTTCCTTGGGGCGTCGACATCGCGCTGCAACTAGGCGGCGCGGCGCGAGCCCCCAAATCAAATGGCATCGGAGTCCGTGATGGATGCGTTAAGTCGTCGGTTGATATTGCCCGGGAAAGGGCAGTATCGGGGTTATCGTCGGGTTCACTCATATTCATGATGATCACAATTTTATTGGCACCAAGTTCGGACTAGGACGTTCGGTAACCCAACTTGCCACTGCGTTACCGTGGTCAAGTCAAGTTGGGGTCCAGGGCGGACGGCAAGGACGTAGTCACTAAATACTTGGGGCCCCGCCCCAAAAAAAAAAAAAAATAACAATCTGGAATGAGTATGACTGAAAAAAGATGTTTTTGGAAATTGAAAGGTTCATTTTGTATGGAGGTTATTCAAAAATGTTTTTGTACATTAAGGTTAGGTGCAAATTATTTCAAATGGGTGGCCATCATATTTGAATAATATACTTATCACAGTGCGTGGCGTTGATTTCTTACCAGCACAGCCGTAAGAAAGAAGGCAGCGTCGAAATATTCAAATAGCAAAAAATTGGGATCAAGTTCCCAATTTTCTGTTATCATTTTTTAAATTTTCAGTAGTACAAAATTTTTAATAGAGCAGAACATTTTACGAAAATTACTTGTAGATTTTTCGGGATATTTATGCTTGGAGTTTCCGATATTTTGTCACTATTGCGAGCTTCATGATCACGGAGGAACTCACAATAAATGGTAGATAATCCGATCTTACAGTAACGTGGACCATAATACTTCCTTTATGGTTTCAGAATGTTTCAAAAGAAATAAACAATGCAGTAAGTTAAATTTAAAAGCGAATATGCGTAATGTCTATGAGTCATTTTAGTCTAAATATGTGCGAAAGCGCTGGTTTATGTTGACAAACGGCTCTCAAGTAAAGTTCGGTATACCACAGAAAATAGATACATAGTTCTACTCTGTGGTTATACGTTGATTGAGATTTGGAACGGATGTTTATTACTCAGTCCCGCTTAAACCCTTGAACAGATTTTAAGATGCTCTGGCACACATAGTTGTTCGGTAAGCGATAATAGACTGGCCCCTTAGTGCTGTCTGAAACAAGCGTGATTGTATGTGTGTATTGACACATGCGGCCATCTGACTCCAATTTGAGTGAATTACGATCACAATGAATCACTCCGATGTTAAAGTACTTAGCTTGTTAAGAGGCACTTGACTGTATTGGTCAACATAAAACACATCCAAATACATTCAGAACTAACTTAAGCACAGACATTTTAGTCTGGTTGGGTTTTGGAATAAGATGTCCCTTTTCCGGGTCGCAGTTATTTCTTCTGCGAATACTACTGGTTCGACAGGGCGAAACACCGTGGTAATTACTGACCTGAGTTTAAACTCGGACTTTTAAAAAAGTACTACGTGAAAAATAAGTACCACGACCGCACCTATGTCCATTGCCGAGCGCCCCTGGTAAGCACTGAGAGAATTTCCAGTGGCCTGGTGGACATTTGGGCTGGAAGTCCAACACGAAGTCGTCCCACCGATCCCGCAGTGGGATGGCGAACCGCGTAAATGTAATCTAATTACCATCATGCTTCCATTGAGCCTTTCCCCAAACCAGTTGTGGTCGATTTTCCAGTCTAACTGCGAAGCGACTGAACTTAACCGATAATCTACTACCGCCACATAAAAAAAGTTATCGTATACTATGCGTAGGTAATCGAACTGATTGACTCGTTAGAATCATCGGACCACGAATAAAACAGCAATAAAAATTGTGCAGCAAATGGGTGAAATTAAAAATGGTTTGTAGTTACGTTGTAATTGTATTACAGTAACTTTCATCGCTAACAATTGTAATATTTTTATGCTACTATTTGACGTCTGCGGTGTATAGTTTCCTCGTTCCCACCGGGGAACGAGAGATACGAGTTGTTATTATGTCACCGATATTGCAGGTTGGCTTGAAGCTCGAAGATCTTTTCAGGAGCCTTAACCCTTCTGTCATCCTAATTAATTGTGTTCAGCGCAACAAGTCTTCCTCCACCACACATCCCTGTGACGTCATCTCCTCTGTCACTCCCTTGTCATATCCTCTTTCACACATTCCATCCATCTTTTCTTAGGCCTCTGCTCCTAAAGACCTTTACATTCTCCAATGTATACTAGCTACTACTCGTATCCCGATAATAGGTTCCTGTGGGGACCGCCCTACAGGAACCTATTATCGGGATACGAGTAGCCTGATATCTGCTGAGGATCTCAATCTTAATCCCAAACAAACAATCTTTATTAAGCTAGCTGATGGTCACGGCTTGACACACGAAAACACACTCCCTGGATAAAAAATAGCCTAAGTTACTCCTAATCACATCAGGGTATCTGCCAGAGAAAGACCCGTTAAAATCGGTCTAGCCATTTCAGAAATTATCCAGACAGAACAGACAGACAGAGATAAAATTAAAAAAAATTTTTTTTTTGCATCATGGAACGGAAAGTCGATGGAATTCATGGAATTTGATCATGGATTTAAGTTATTGCCATTAAGTTACTGTACTTATACCTCTATTGCTATTCGTCACCTAAAATTCGTATCCTTGCCGATTCTGATAATGGGCACCTATAAACTATGTCAGAGTCTAAACTTTGTCTAACTCTAAAGTTTGTCTAAGTCTAAATCTAAACTATGTCTAAGTCTAAACTATGTCTAAATCTAAACTTTGTCTAAAGTCTTCCTCTTTTGTTCTAGACGTGCAGTAATGGCTGAGTTGAACTGATGACGACGACACAAAGATGCGGCAATGAAATATTACTCCAATGGTCACATCACATTCAATGAGTACTTTATGATGTACCTAGCGAAATGGAAACGCGCTGCGGTTCTCCTCTTGTTCGTGTGGATTGTCGTCACTTATTTTGTTATATCGCCTCTCAGGTATGTAGGTACCACCTATTTATTTAAGACTAGACCGCGGCTTCGGCACGCATGGTATATAGTTTTGAACCTCCTCAAAAAAGGAGTAGGTTCTCAATTCGAATCTTTTTTTTAAGGTTTTTTAGGTAAGTACCTTGTATTTTTCCACTGGGTGAACCAGTTTGTTTTTTTTTAATTGAAACCTTCCTACGTGGTCCCATTTCAATTTGGTCCCATTTCGACAATTATTTGGTCCCGGTAATTGGAAGAGAAGCCTAAGTTACTCCTCATAACATTGCTATCTGCCAGTGAAAATTGATACAAATACATACAAAATGAAATTTGTATCCCGAAGGCGCAGACAGTCTCGTTTATTAAGCCTAAAATTTCTGGAGATGAGGATCTCTTGAGCCTCGGTGATATTAATCCGCGAAGGGCCTCTAAGCATCCATTAATTTTCCCCTATTCGATATACGAACCGGGATTAAAAATAAACTAAAGCCATAATACTATACCTGTACTCTTATTAAATCTGTGCTGTAGCGTCCAGGAACAATACAGTTACGTAGTAGTGAATTCTTAAAAAGGTTCAGTAGTTTCAAAGATTACCTTCTATATACAAACTTACAAACGTAATTTATCTCCTACACACTAAGATAAATCTATGTGTTACAAAGGCAAATACAAATACAGTATCTCTGCAATACAAATGGACATGGAATTTAGAATAGTTCAAGACAAGTACAAGTTTGTTCCAAAAATATTTAGATGATTTATCATCTGATTAATGTAAACTTGTATGTCCACCACCGTCTTTTTCTTATTTTTTGCGAACTATGTGCAAGTATCGCATGTTTGACTTTTCCTGACTGAACACGGCATCTTCCCGTTTCAATTGTTCCCGTTTTTGCAAGATTTGTCATTGCTGTTCCGCTCCTATAGGTGTAATAACCTAGTGGATGTTAATAATGGCCTATTCCGCAACAAATTGACTATATAACCCAAGAAAACTCTTATTGGGTTATATGTATAGTCAATTAACGAACGAGTAGTTTCCGAAATAAGTGCATAACTCCCAGACTAGCTGATGGCCTGAATGCTCGTCTGGGTTGTCGACGTTCGTCGAGAGCTCAATAATTAAAACTACATCGATAGATGTATAGGGCTAGCTTCGCGGAAACTAGGAATACTGAATAAGGTAAAGCGATTCTTTACACCGCACCAGAGGTGTCTGCTGTACAAGACGCAGATTAGACCCTGCGTCGAATACTGCTCTCACCTCTGGGACGGCTCCGCGAAGTATTTGCTGGACGCTCTCGACGCTATGCAGCGACGGACTATCCGTATTATAGATTGTCCGGAGGTAACGGGAAGCATTGAGCCGCTAGCTCAGCGCTGAACGATAGCTTCCTTGGCCGCATTCTACCGTATTTACCACGGCGAGTGTTCTGAAGAGCTCTTCAATCTGATCCCACCCTCTACCTTCCGATCCCGAACAACGCGTGCCGGGCAGAGATGCCACTCGTCGTCACGACTTACCACCAGGCGGGCGGCGTCAATTTGGCGAACACAATATAAAAAAAGGCGTAAACTGAAAAAAAAGGATATTCTGCTAAATAATAAATTTCGAGCGTTTCGCTTCGCTACGAATGGTTAATTGTAGTTGTCTAACTTCATGATTGGATGTTGATGTGCAACAATCAGTCATATCTACATGATGATTTTACTCTTGTTTTATTAACTTCAAAGATAGAAGCTCATTTTGTACTTACGCCCATTTTCCTTCTTGTCGACGACTTTCTTTGGTAAAGTGTCCCATCGGAACCCAAAGAACTCGAACCAGCAACTGTTCCCTATCAGGGGCATTGCTCTGATCAACTGCGCTACGAAGACCACAATTGAAATCGAAGTTGTGATGTCATTTTCAACTTTTTTTGTCAAAAAAATAAATTCGCGCGGTTTTTTGCTTTTTTTCGGTTGGATTACTACGAAAGACAAAGACCTTATAATACAACGGACATAGGATCTAGAACAAATCGCAAGAAAATAATGTCCCGAGTCGACCTATACATTATACATAGGCATACATAGATATAAACAAATTTCATATTAAAATTTAAACCTTGATTCAACGGAATAGTGTTCACTTTTGTTTGCACTAATTTATCGCATTACGTAGCTTCTATCTGTCCGCCTGACTAATTCACCTTATGCAGCTTATACTTGAACTACGTGAACATAGAAACAATGGAGTAGGTTTATTTTGTTAAAGTCTTTTAAGGATTCCATGATATGTACCTACGTAGGCGTAATAATTAATGTAAGACTACAATAAATTCCATAATCTTATAAATTGTAATTACTTGTTTATGTTAGACGAAATAAGCTGAAAAACTAATTAACGACTGACAAAGATTTTTTTTTTCGAGTCAGTTTCATAATAAGTAACTGTAGTGTATGAATAACAAAAAGGGAATTAATGAATTTAACTAATTATAATATTATAAATGCCAAACTTCTTGCGGGTGTCAAAGTTCTTCCGCTTTCATTACTATTTTCATAACGCTATGTCGCTACGTCTACTACAAGATAGCCGTGTTTCAAGTGACTGAATTAGTTGCTAAAACGCGCATCATTAATTTATTTTTATCTTATGGTTAATTTTTGGGATACGAAATTATTGGCTACTAGCTGATCACCGTGACTCCGCCCGCGAGATATAGTTATCTCGGCCCCGATTCCCGTGGGAATACATTACCGAGAATCCAAATAAAAAGAAAATAACAGTACATACACGAAATAAAATGACATGTGTAATTATATTTATGACAAAACAATGATACCCTGTGAAAATTAAAAACATTTTTGGGCTTATCTCCTCCATTCAATCAAGGGATTCTTGTACAAGTTTCATAAAGATCGGACCTCTTTTTGTTATGTCCATAAAATGAGCCGAACAAACAAGATTGTTATTTTTTGGATCAAAATATTCTTCTCGCCGTGCTAGGGCAATAATATTTTTCCATTGTGCACAGTGTACTGGATCCCGAGGAAAACTGAAATAGATGTTGGTTCATATAACGAAAAAAAAATCATAAAGAGCCAAGGCGTCTCCACTATAATCTTTGTTCCAAATAGTTTTATCGCTATCGGTAATCCGAATAAATCTGAATGGTCATTTTGTTAGTACATTATTCAGTGAAAATGAAATGGTCTCTTTCTTTTTACTGAGCTTGGGATGAGTTCGAAAGAGACAGATAGGTACTTCGGTATTGGACTGGATTGCAATATTTACTTTTGTCTTTTAATTTATTATCGACGAAATACTGTATTTTAAGTGAAATAATAAATTGCAAATAATAAAACAAAAGCTTATTTACTGAAAATATGATACACCGTCTTCAATTTGCTTTTTTTTCGTAGTTTTTACACGTTTTTACAATACAGTACGGCATTGTGCAACGTGTTGTCGTTCAGTTGTCAAAATCAAGACTGGCGCGCGATTGTTTCTCTTTTAGCGTTTTGTTTCTCTTTTAGTTCGGACACTTTTGAGCGATGATCCGAAATCCATTGTATTTAAAATCATTGACGAAAGATTTAAGTTCCAAATTCAAATCTCATTATTGCCCGCTAAAAAGTCTCTGAACAATAAAATTATGAAAAAAATTTTTTTTTCAAATCAAGCTTTTATTATCACAAATGGCATTATCATGCGTACATGCGCGTGCAAAGTTTCAGCTCAATCGAAACCGGGAAGTGTGTTAAATTTAACTTGCAAGATTTGATTACACATGGACATCAGGAAAGGTGAAAGTAAATAAAAGCTTGTAAAAAAGAGCTACTTTAGGCGCACTTATGAAGGAACAAAACGCCACTTTTTGAATGGAAGTGATGAAAAATACTATTACATCTTAGAGCTATGACATCTTCTACGAATTTTTCGTATGACATTAGTAGGAATATTTCACAATAATATCGTATGAAGTTACAAATTTTGTACACGACTGTACTCCATAGAAATGTAGGGCAAACGAAATTTTTTTATTTTCAAATTCAATCAGCTCAAATTTATTGTAGCTTCATACGACTATTTCACGACTATTTTTTGGCATAAACTTTAAACCGAAAATCGCAGGCGTTCCGGAGAAATTTGAAGTTTTCAAATGTTCAAGCCATAATCCTCACCAGGTTACCTTTATATCTCTGGAACGTTTTAAGGACTATTTCTGAAATTTGGCATGTCGTTACGACTATTTCATGACTATTTTTTGGAACCTAAACCAATTCGATAGGCTTTACCGTTTGCTTGCACCAGAAAAAGGACTTCAGCTTGACGTTCAAGCCATAATCCTCACTAACTTATAGCTATACGCCGAAACTATAATACGACTATTTTTTTTAAATGTACGACTATTTACGACTATATATTTCATGACTATTTTTTAGCGTTTTCAAAATTCGTTTTCAATGAGATTTCAAATATGAGAATTACAGCTTGAAGCACTCTAGTAACACCCCCTGCCATTTATTTTTTTGATACATTCAATGTACAGAATTTTCACTTCTAAAGATTTATTATAAGTATAGACTAGTATACTCTAGTATCATATCCTTACATACTTCGATATTACTTTATTTAGATAAATTATGCCGCGGCAATTTATATTCTGATGAAATAAGGCTAAAAGTAACTTGATCAAAATAACCGTCCTTTGCGGTGCCGTGCCGCGACGACACTTTGTGCCTGACTTTAGACTCACGTACCAGGCGATATCTTCGGGATATTCGCCAGAGCCTCATCCTCTGACCAGCAGGTTTACTACTGCAGGATGTGAGGTTGGCTTAGGCCCCTGAAGATTTTGACGTGATCCCTGTGCATCCTTATAATCAAACTATTTTATATTTGAGTTGCAATCTTATACTTTTACAGGTTTGATGTTGAACGGTAAGTAAGATCTGTAGCTGTAGTAACCATTCTGTGGTCTCATCTGTATTATTACCCATAAGCATCGCATAAGACCGGTGATGGTAAGCTCTGTATCGACCACTGTTCAGTATTAAATATTGTATTGTCTTTAATTTAATAGTTTTGTTGTGTTTTTTTGTTAATTTGTTATCAATACTTTCTTGCTATTCAATCCATTTTAGGACTTAGTTGTTTTGTCACTCAAACAGCTATCGCTCATCATAACCGCACGATCTGTCGGCTTCTATTCTTTGGAGTAGTGTCAATAGTACCGGCCTTTATCCTTTAGAATAGTATAATGTAGTATCTGATGCCGTACGCACTTACTTTATTAGGCTTTTAGAAGTTTCTAGAGCAAACATTTACATAGCATTACACTTTCTAATACTGAAAACATATTTAGAGCATATTAATTGTGAACTAATAAATTTTGATAACGCTCATGGCCTCACCCGTGTAGATCCGCGTTATACCGTATTTACCACGGTGAGTGTTCTGAAGAGCTCTTCAACATCCCACCCTCTCCCTTCCGATCGCGAACAACGCGTGCCGGGCAGAGATGTCACTCTCATACCGTGGAAACCATCTTCGCGAGAACCGAGCGTTTTAAACGTTCGTTTCTCTGCCGAACGATGGTGGCTTGGAACGCCCTGCCTGCGCGCACGTGTTTCCTCCCACATATAACCCTGGGTTCTTTAAGCGAAGCGTGAAGAGGCAAATTACTAGGTCGTCAAGTTGAGGGCCACTCTTTATAGTATTTCTGTGTACTAAGAGAGTCGCCCACAATCGCCAGACGACGCCACAGCTTACCATCTGGCGGGTGGCGTCAATTTGTCGACCTAAATATTTATATAAAAAGATCTTCTCGGACTATCTCTAAGGCAGTCGGTAGACAGTGTACTGTTCGCACGTACCTACTTGGTTAAGCTTGATCAACGGGTTGAACGGTTGAACGGCAAAATCATTGCGTGGTTCTCAAAGTTTTTGGTTTCTGCGCGACACCGTTTTGTAGGTCTTGACTATGTCTAAGTGTGTAAAGTGCGGTGTCCAATTTCGTGACGGTGTGAAATGTTCAGCTTGCATGGGGGAGTATGACTTCACTTGTTCTGGAATTACGGAGGCTGGATGGAAGAGGCTAGGCGACCGTAAGTTGACATGGAAATGCAGCCAGTGTAAACCTTCTGCCCCCCTCAGCCCACGTCCCAAACCAGACGTCGAGTCGGGTGATCTGCAGCTCATACTTGATGAACTGAAGAACCTTTCAGCACGTATGGATGATCTGCCGGCTTTGATTGAGAACGTCAAGGCTATACAACTTGAGCTTGTGGAACTTAGAGCGATAAGGTCAGACGTCTCAGGAATAAAGGCATCGGTCGAATTTATGGAAATAGCTGTAGAATCGCTCTCGGGCAGAGTTGTCAGTATGGAGCATGAAGTCACCCAGTTAAAGACAACTCAGGAAGAGGTGGCCGTACTACGGGATCGATGTACTAAGTTGGAGGAGTTTAGACGAGAGAATGAGCAACGAGCTAGGCTGAACAACATAGAGATCAAAGGGGTTCCTGCTAGTAATTTGGAGGATCTTTACGAGATTTTAACTAAGATCGGCAATGCTATAGGGTGTAGCATACCCAGAGATCAAATAAATTACATTGCCGGTGTGCCAATGCGAAGCAATGAACACAGCAAACACATCATCTGTTCCATACATAACAATTATCTGAAAAATAACTTTGTGGCGTCGGCCAGAAAATTAAAAAGCTCGCTCAATACCGGGAAATTGGGCTTGGGTGGCGGTGGTACCGTCTATGTCAATGACCATCTGACGTTGGAGAACAAGTTGCTACTAAATAAGACGAAATCTCTTGCGAAGGAATTGGGTTTTTCTTATGTATGGGTCGTCGGGTGCAAAATACTATTAAAGAAGAATGCTACTTCACCAACATATCATGTGCGATCGGAACAGGACTTAAGAAAATATTTACGTTAAATACTTTCGTTCACTATTTTATTGTTCTAGTTTATAGTTTTAATACAAAAACTTTGAGATACGTAGGTACCTATATTGTTTACGCATACCAGATCTTTTGTCCCCGAACTTGTTTATCTCTCGACGTAACTTACTATTTAATCCAATTTAAGCTTTGTGCATACTACACTAACCTCGCATTTTGTCTAACGACACTCAACTTCCACACTAATGAGTACTTTTTTTTCTACAATATGTTCAAACTACTTTTACCTTATTGTCACTCTTTTGCTAACTACCTTACATATTTTTAATGGCTATTAGTATCTACTATCAGAACGTTCGGGGACTGCGAACAAAAACATCGGAATTTCATAGAAATATGTGTTTGAATTCATTTGATATTGTTTGCTTGACTGAGACTTGGCTCCTAGCAAATATAGACAGTAGTGAACTTTTTAACAACCGTTACCTTGTTTGGAGGCGGGATAGAAATTACGCTGCAACAGACCAAAAATATGGTGGGGGTATACTAATTGCCGTGCGACGTGAATTAGTTGCCGAAATATGTAATGAATGGTGTTCTTCCGCCGAGGATTTGTGGGTTACAATCACCTTACGTAGTAGACGGCCGAGTGTGTTGTACAAAATGCATATATGTGTAGTTTATATTTGCACTGAGGGGCGGGGTAATTCAGCGGGAGTTCAACTCACGAACTTCCACAATAACCTTTTGGACGTGGTTGTAGGAAAAAATGTGGCCTTAGGGAGGAAATGTAGCCTTCTCCTAATAGCCGTGCCCAGATGGAGTTGTAGTGGACTGTATTATGTTGTAGATAGGGGCAGATCCAGTGAAACAACAGCGTACAACTTTCACACGTCTATATTGAACCACGTACACGAGAGAAGAGGGAACGGATACATATTTCTGCAGTGTTGCCACCACACACGTTCTTTTGTACTAACACCGATATGGCTAAAGGTCAATTTGACCATACCGTTGGTAAATTACATGTTGGTTTCCCAACATACTGCCCAACTGAGAAGAATGCTATTCGAGTTATACAAAAAACAAATGTCTTGATCAAAGCCGAACAAAATTCTTAAAATAAAGCAATCGTTATACATAGAGAAATAGTGGGCATAGAATATACACATGAAAACAAATTGTTTTACATAATGTGGAATTTACAATAGAAAACAAAATAAGCCTAGTACCTTGAACATTAGCTTACTATAGTTATGTTAAGTATATTCTAGAGTAACATGAAACATATATTAACCAAACAATTTTTGATGTTGCTTACATAAATTGGATGTTGTAAGTAGCAAAACGAACTTAAACTTAAAACAATACATAATATGGATGCATGTAAATTAAACCTGACTATCAGGGTCTACAGGCAATACACATATTTTTACAATTGAACGCTTATGGACGGAGCCATTAGCAGTTTTTACCTCAACTACTCTAACCTTGTTATCGGAGCCAGGGTACACCCGAACGACTCTGGCCATGGGCCAGTACATAGGTGCAGTATTATCGTCCTTCAATATGACCAGCGAGCCTACTTTTACATTAGGTTGTGGATCTCTCCACTTTGGACGTGACTGTAACATATTCAAATAATTTTTACTCCAAACCTTCCAAAATGAATTTTTTATATTAGTACATAATTTCCAAAATTTTAAATTGCTTGTATGTGCATCAGGAAAATTAGGTTCTGGGTAACTATTCAAAGCAGTGCCTATAATAAAATGGCCTGGTGTCAGACAAGAAAAATCATTTGCGTCTGAGGACAAACATTTGACATATTACAGTATTTAGCTCTTCATAGGTTAACAAGGCTTTCTGAACTACTCTTTTCAAATGGAATTTCATACTTTTCACTCCAGCTTCTGCTAATCCAGCAAATGTAGGTGAATAACATGGCAAAAAGTGAAAATTAATATTATTCTGAGATGTAAAAGTATGAACCTCCTCTTGGTGTTCCTTAGAACTTTGTAATTTATACAAATCGTTATCACAATAAATGTCAGTGGGCAAGCCTCTGCGTGCTATAAATCTTTTTAGACAAGCTAAGAATGTGTCTGTTTTCAAGTCAGACGTTAATTCTAAATGTATTGTCTTGGTGACAAAACACACAAACATATGCCTTCGTTTCCAAGGCCTTTCTAATTCTACTTTGCCTTATCAAAATTGGACCAGCAAAATCCATAGCAATTTTTTCATAAGGACGACATACATTTATTCTATCGTGGGGAAGAGAGCCCATTAGCTGTTTGTTTGCAGTGCCTTTCAACTTAAAACATGTTATACATTTATGCACTACCTTTTTAATCTCTCTCATGCCATGAACAATCCAAAATTTTTGATTTATCGTTGACAGAAGTAACCTAGGGCCTGCATGTAGGTTCTTTATATGCTCTCTTTCAATGATTAATCTAGTTAAATATGAATCTCGAGGCAGAATTACAGGATGTTTTTGAGAAAATGGTACAGATGAATTTTCCAACCGACCACCTACCCTAAGCAGCCCTCTGTCATCAACAAATGGGGACAATGGCTTTAAGTTACCTTTAACAATTTTATTCTTACATTTTAAATCATTAATGTCAGTTTTGAAATGAACTTGTTGCTCATACTTAACAATTAGTAACAGAGCATCATTTAATTCCTGAGTTGTTAAATACCCATTTTGGATACTCTTGCTATTTGCATTCTGAATAAAACGTTTTATGTATGCTAAGATTCGCTGCATTTTTGTAATATTAGAATATTTTTTAAGAAAGTCTAAACAAATAATATTTTCCATAGAAACCGTACAGAGCATTGCACTCGACAATGCAGAGTCAACCTCAGCCTCCGGTAGGTTGCAAGGGATGGGAAGTTTAGGGGCATTACCTGGATTATATTCACAGGTGCTGATGACACCTGGACTTCGCCACCACAAAGGGTGATTGTGCAATTCCTCGGGCAAAATACCTCTGCTCAAGCAATCTGCAGGGTTTTCATTGGAACTTATATGCAACCATGTAAAAGTGTGTTAATTGTGAAATTACCTTCACTCGGTTCGCTACATATGTGTTAAGCTTAGCTATATTAGTTTGAATCCAAGCGAGAACAATTTGTGAATCGGAATATAAATATACATTATCAACCTTTAACTGGGTTTGCAAGACGTTGTGCATTCTCGTGACTAGCTTCGCAAGTAGTAGCGCTGAATTAAGTTCCAGCCTTGGTATTGTAAGACGCTGTTTTGACGGATTTACGCGAGAACGTGAACTGAGCAAAGAGATCTTCACATTACCTGAGTGATCGACGACTCTCAAATAAACACAACATCCATATGCGGCGCAGCTAGCAGCGTCTGCATAACCTATAAGTTGAATAGTACATGCCGTGCACAAGTTTATGTAGCGTGGTATGGCTATTGGATGCATACCGATTAAGCTGTTATAAAACTCGCTCCATGCGCACAGCAAATCGTCACTCGGTCTCTCATCCCAACCAATTTGCGCTAACCAAAGCCTTTGCATAAACACCTTGGCCCTTACAATGACAGGACCTGCTAATCCTAAAGGATCATAAAATTTGCCGATGAAGCTTAATATTTCACGCTTAGAAGCAGGCAATAGCATTCGTGTTAGGAGATGAAAGCATGAATGAATCGTTTTTAGTATTGAAGTTAATACCTAAAGTTTTTAAAGAAGTATTATTTTTCTCTAATTCTATATTATCAAAGTGTTGAAGGCATTTAGGGATCTCTTTTAATAGCTGGGGGCAATTTGTGTACCATTTATGTAACTGGAACCCACCAATCTCAAGAAGCTCACAAAGTTGTCTTTTTGTTTCTGGTAACAGCTCTGAACTATTCTGTGACACAAGTGCGTCATCTACATACATAGAATTTTCTATAATAAAGGCGGCTAAAGGAAATTCCTGTTTATACCTATCTGCCAACTCTTTTAGGCAACGTGTTGCTAAATAAGATGAGCTTTTCAGACCGTATGTCACTGTATGTCACTGTATTTAACTGTATACATTGGATGTTATCCTTGGGGGTATCCCTCCAAAGGATATTTTGTAAAGACCTATACTTTGGATCCAATGAAACTTCTCTGAACATACCTTTTATATCTGTTATAAAAATAAATTTGTTGACTCTGAACAACAATAAAATATCTACTAATTCTTTTTGAACTACACTACCATTCAATTGCAAGTCATTTAAAGAAACCTTTAAATTAGTTTTCATGGACCCATCAAAGACCACCCGACACTTTGTGGTCTTTTTATCAAGTCGAATGACAGGATGGTGGGGTAGAAAATATACCGGTTCAGCATTTAAATTATATTGGCTGATATTGATGACTGTAGCATGGCCCTGTTAAATCTAGTCATGAATGAATTCACTATAAAGTTTATAAAGTAGTGAATCTTTTTGAAATCTAACCTCTAAATTATGAAATCTATTTAGAGCTAAATTATATGAATGACCAAGTGTTTGATTAATTGACTCCAAAGGCAACTTAAGAGGTAAGGCAACTTGAAACTTATTATTTTTAGTGTCTAAACTAACTGTGTTACAAAAAAAATCTTCACAAGCTTCATGTTCTGGCACCCTTTCCATAAAGAAATCAGGAATGCTTTCAGTTTTCCAAAATTGAGTGAGAGTGTTGTTTAAAGAATCGTCACATTTGTTACAAAATAAAGATGTTACCGGATATGCATGCAAGGCCATAGGCACAGATCCCGCTACCACATAACCAAATTGAGTGCGAAGTACTGGGGCAGCTGTGGTCGAAGCAGCACGCTGCGTCGAACCGTGCTCGTGATGATGCTCAGAAGGCAGCAGCACCTGAAAGAATATGTCGGCACCCAGTAAGATATGGATAACACTTGGTATGTTAAAGTCCTTATCTGCAAGTGGGATATCTAATGGTAAATTTAGATTTTCCAAGTTAATTTTAATTTGCGGTAACTTAGAAGTAATTTTGTCTAACTTGTAACAAGTGACGTTAATCTGAAACTCATTTGCCAAAGAATGTAACTGAATATTGACACTTTCTCTTATATGTTTAGTTGTGTTACCAATACCTATCACCGGAGCTTGTATATGCTTGGTTTTTACTTTTAATAGGTCCACAAGTTCACTAGTGATGAATGAAGTCTGTGACCCACTGTCAAGGAGAGCCTTGACGTGGTACACTGTGCCGTTGCTTGCCACAATCTTGACCCTGGCGGTGGGAAGAAGTACCTGCTCAGAGTTGGATTTCAAAAACAATGAAATTGGTGATTGGTTGTCATCCTGATGCAGCAAGGTGTTATGCCCTTGTTTGCAATGGTCACATTTGAAGAAAAATCTACATTTTTTGCTGTGACCGTTGAGGCATATCTGGCAAAGTTTATTGTCCATGACATATTTGATTCGCTTACTAGCTGACTTAGCTTTAAATTGTGGACAGTTAAATAATTTATGAGATGACTTACATAGGAAGCAGCCAGCAGGCGACCGAGTTGTCCTTATGTTGGCCATATTTGAAGCCTTAGCACATATTGAAGGCTGTTGTCGCTCCGCATTCTCAAGTGCAAGTGCTCTTTTATCTAAGAATTCCAACAGACAATTAATGGTTGGTTTTTGATCCCTAGATAACTGAAATTCCCTATTACATATCACATCAAGTTTCCTAGTCAGAATGCATACAACAAGTGGATCCCATGCACCTATATCGTGCCCTAAGTTTTTTAAAGCTGCCAGCTGCTGTTTGACAGTAGAAAGAAACTGACGAATATTGACAGCAGTTGACTTGTGTATGGGAGGCATATCCAACAAAATAGATACATGATCATTGGTGATTTTATAGGAGTTATTGTATCGTTCGTCAATGATAGTTTTTGCTTCTAAGTAGCTTTCAGACACCAAAGGTAAATTTTTAATAAGCTCTAAAGGTTCACACTGTAAAAAACTACGCAGATAAAATAACTTTTGAACACTTTCCAAGCCAGGGTTCTTGTCGATGAGAGCATCGAAAAGACTAATAAATGATTTATATTGAGAATACTGACCTTGGAAATTTGAAACAGAAATTTGTGGTAGTTTACACTGTTTCACAGAGGTCTGGGACTTAGTTGGCGGGTTCAACACTTCTTTGGAAAGCAATTTCTTTATGACAACAAGTGTGTCCATGACCTTGGCCTCGACTTCAATGTCGACGGCACTAGGATCGGACGCGCAAATTTCTAAATTAATGGCATCGAACTTTTCGAAAGTGGCCCTTAGGCGTTCTTCTTTAACTAACAAAGATTCGCGGCTAGTATCGACACTATTGCTATCAGCAAAGTAGTTAATATGTTTTGTAATTGTGCCCTTCAACGCAGACCTTTTCCTTAGCAAAGCCCTGTCGAGTTCAGTCTTGTTGACTGTATTAACCTCAGTCGTCATCTTGCCAGTTACACTTTACACAAATAATTATAGATAGTTTACAGAAATAAACAGGTATAAACACACTAAAGTCCCAAAGCGCAATTATTTTACGAATTTGTTCAAAGTTCAAACGCAAAACAACGATTACGAAAGTAAGATGGAGTATCTTTCTTCACCGACATAGGTAATGGCGAAGTCGCAGCCATTCGCAGCAACTTGGGCGTCCAATCAGAGACGCTGGCATTGGCAGCAGCGCCACGGTTGATGCAGTAGTAGCTTGGGGAAACACTATCCGACCAATAGTGAGCAAGGTAACGCGTCTTTGACAGAAGCGTTGCTCCTAATTGGTTCTCCACTTGACACTTCTGTAGGCGCGCAAAATTTGAATTTGCGAATCAGGTTGCTCTGCTTGTCACGACGCCTTCGGCGCCGGAAACGGAAACTCAACTCGAACACGATAACACGTATAACACTTTTAGGTACTTGTATTTTGCAAAAACCACGAATACTATGACCTTTATTGACGATACACTTTTATGCACACACTATTCTTGATAGATGCGAACACGATTGCTCGACTTCTGTACGTACTTCCGGACGCGTGATGTCGAAGCTGTACACGGCGCACTCACTGTCGATGGACCATGTAGGAAAAAATGTGGCCTTAGGGAGGAAATGTAGCCTTCTCCTAATAGCCGTGCCCAGATGGAGTTGTAGTGGACTGTATTATGTTGTAGATAGGGGCAGATCCAGTGAAACAACAGCGTACAACTTTCACACGTCTATATTGAACCACGTACACGAGAGAAGAGGGAACGGATACATATTTCTGCAGTGTTGCCACCACACACGTTCTTTTGTACTAACACCGATATGGCTAAAGGTCAATTTGACCATACCGTTGGTAAATTACATGTTGGTTTCCCAACATGGTTCAGTCTCACCCCGCGGATAAGTTCTTGATAGTCGGTGATTTTAATTTACCCTACATAATTTGGGTACCTGACGGTGAGGATGATTCACTTCAGCCTACTAACATTAGCGGCCACATTCAGGAGAGGTTTTTTGATGCTTTGCGAGTATGTAATTTGCTGCAGTATAACAGTTATGTAAATGCTATTAACCGAATACTAGATTTAATATTGTCGACCTTTCAAATCGCGGTCTCCTCCTGCGCGGACCCATTGGTACCTCAAGACCCTAATCATGTTGCGGTCTATATATCCGCGGAGCGTGATATATCCGTTACCCTGCCTATTCAGCCGCACACTAGGTATCTATACCAAGCGGGTGACTATGACGCAATGAATAGTGCACTCAATCGTATTTCTTGGGCTCAGAGACTTAATGAAGGAACGCTTGAGGACGCCACTCTGTTTTTTATAGTGCAATTAAGGAACTTAGAACTAGCCATATCCCATCGAAAACTTTTACTCCATGCACTAGATACCCGTTATGGTACAAGAAACCACTTATAAAAATATGGCGCGAAAAAGCTAAATTTCACAAAAAATTTAAAAAATACGGGAATATATCCGATTATAATTCCTTCATCCTTCTTCGTCAACGTGCTAAGGAGGCTGAAGCTGAGATGTATGATCAGTATATCTCCAAAATAGAGGAAGGCATAACCTAATCTCCTCGAGCTTTTTGGCCTTACGTGAAGTCGAAAAGGCAAGCTAATACCTACCCTTCCTTAGTAAAGTACGGTCAACGCTCTGCCGCCGACGGCAACGATGTGTGCGACATGTTTAGCGAATACTTTCAATCCAACTTTTTAGAACTTCCGGGTGGGCAACATCTGCCTATATCGTGCCCCGACCATGCATGTGAAACTCCTACGGACCTATTTTTTATAGAAGTGTGCGAGGAAGAAGTCCTTGATTTACTTAAGGGAATTAATCTTAATAAATCTGCGGGCCCTGATGATATACCACCAGTGCTTATATTAAATTGTGCTAAAAGCTTCGCCACCCCACTCACAATTCTGTTCCAGCGGTCTTTAAGCGAGGGCGTAGTACCTAATATTTGGAAGATGGCGTTTATAACACCAGTTTATAAGAAAGGCGCGCGCGACTCGGTCGAAAATTACAGACCCATATCCAAACTCTGTCTATTTGCTAAAATGCTGGAGAAAATTGTCCACAAGCAGTTATACACTTCCCTAAGACCCCATATTAGTGAACAACAACATGGGTTCATGAAGGGGCGCTCGTGTACTACCAACTTGTTATTATGTAGTGATTTCCTGTCAGAATCTATGTCAAAGCCTAGTCAGGTAGATACTATTTACACGGATTTCAGCAAGTGTTTTGATCGCCTGGATCATATGTTGCTACTCCGTAAAATTCGTGGTATAGGGATTCGAGGTAATCTTTTCAGGTGGTTCTCATCTTACGTGGAAAACAGATGTCAAACAGTAGTCCTGAATGGGTACTCCTCCCGGGCCAGAAGTGTTCCCTCGGGAATTCCCCAAGGTTCCTTACTTGGGTCTTTGCTCTTTAATATCTTTATTAACGACATATCTTCATGTTTTAAGTACTCTAAGATACTTATGTTTGCTGATGACTTGAAGATAATGTCCCAAATTCAAAATTTACAGGATGCCTATAACTTACAAGCTGACCTTAACCGTTTTCACAATTACTGTCTTGACAATAGGTTGGATCTAAATATACCTAAATGCTATCTATACCCCTTCACGCGTCGACCGAACCCTGTGTATTTAGATTATTCGTTGGCTAATATACCGTTGGCCAGAGTAAGTACTATTAGGGACCTAGGTGTGGTTTTGACTCCAAATTGCTGTTCGATGACCACATAGATAATATTATTAAAAAAGCCGGGAAAGCTCTGGGATTCATCCAAAGAGTCTCAGTTGATTTTAAGAATGTCAAAACCATCAAAATACTGTACTGTGCTTTTGTTCGCAGTCATCTCGAATATTGCTCGCAGGTGTGGAATCCTGTGTATAATATTTATATTGATAGAGTGGAAGCAATTCAAAAAAAGTTTATGCGATATATACAGTTCAGATCTGGGACTTTTTTACCTAACTATCTGAGCAGGTGTAGGAGGTTTCACATTCTACCTTTATATGAACGTAAAAGCATAGCCGATTTGACCCTCCTGTTCAAACTGTTGAATCACTCGATCGATTGTTCAGAGCTGCTTAGTAGGATTGGATTATGTGTGTCATCTGTGCGTCTTAGGAGACCGAAGCTACTGTATCTGCCTATAACAACTTGCACTTATAGACAGAACTCATACTTAATCAGAGTGTGTCGAGCGTTCAATTCACTTTGTCATACGCATGATTTGGACTTATTTTGCATGAACATTAATCAGCTTAAGGTTAGATTAAGCATGGCATTTTTTGAAGGCATGTAGTGTACCTAGTTTCAGGGCTTCTTGAGGTAAATATTTACCTGCCTATTGTAATTGTTTTATTATTATTATTTATTACCTACCTAAATTGTACCAATTGCACTGTCTACCATCATGGGATTTCTATATTTACTTAAGTACTACATGTGGAAACTTTTAATTGGCCTTTTTATGTTATCTTTATCTTGTTTTGTATTTTAGCTGTAAGTTTTCCTAAAAGAATAAAATAAAATAAAATAAAACATTCTCGGGGTAGAAAGTAGGCTAATTATGTAGGTACTCCTTATAATATCAAATAAGTACCTGCCAGTGAAAGTCCATTACAATAAGTCAGCTTTTTATCCAAGTGAGTAGGTTATTATACTTTCATATACATATAATGGTAAGCAGTTAATTTGAACTTACAGACTCTTTAGTTTTATTAATTGGTACATCTATAGGTTTTATGGGCTATTTATTAATTTTAAATAGGTATCTAGTATTTTTTAGTAGTTTCATTAGTTTGACAAAGGCTTGAAGATATGTGAGAGGTATAGAACCTTTCATAATGCTGTAAAGCGAAACTGGCCAGGTTGGAATAGTGTACAAAGTGTGTGTCTACATAAAGTATTTTTGTTATTCTTTTCAGATGCAACGGCAGCCAAGATGAGGGTACAGATGTTGAAGAAAGGTTAAAGATAGTGACCTCTCAGTTGGCATCCTTGAGACATCAACATAATAGCCTTATATCCAGGGTGAAGCAAGCCACTGGGTAAGTTTGTTTTGTACCATTAAGACTGTGCGAATGTAATATTATTGTCAGTCAGTCAGTCAGTCACCTCGGTTGGTGCACTTCAACCAAAACGTCGGGTCCATTACCGTGCGTGCCCCATACGCCCTAGAATAACCACCGGGCGTTGCGCCGGCGGACTTGTGCCAGCTATGCAACTTCTGTCGAGGTGGGGTCGGGTTTTAACCCGCGTCGGTGGTTGAGGTCACTTGGCCTACTTCTGTAAGGAAAGGTCCTTATAGAAGCAGGCCAAGTAAGCCAACCCACGGGGGTTACCAACCCGCCGTTTGACACGCTCCGACTATGGACTGACTGAAATGATGATTCGAAACCTTTTGAGCTATGTACTAGATTGAAGATATTTCTTTCAAATAGTTTTTTTATTTTTCCTTAGGCAAAATGGTATTATTAACATAGACAGCGGGTCCCTGTTCCTCGACGGGGGACAGGGACCAACTGAAGAATACGAGAATCTCAGAAGAAGAGTGTACACCAATACGAAAGAGTTGTGGTACTATGTACAACATGAACTTAACAAGGTGGTGAAAGAGACGAACGACGATAAGTTACAATTGGTTCTGGAGCAAATCGGTGATAGAAAAAGGTTAGTATAAGCAGTAGTTATAAGTCCTGCATGCTGTATGACTAACAACTTTTTGACGTTTGTGACAACTTTAAGATAACTATTCTAAGGTAAGGTAAGGTCTATAATACTCGTATCTTGCAACCTCAGAGCAACTATCTAAAGATGGAAGAGGGCTAGTGTCACCTGTTTTAGCAGCTCTGATACAGGTTGCCCAGTATAAGTTTGCGTCAACATACAATGGTTAGTTCCATTTTTTGCCACACGCCAACTTAAACTGGGAAAACTGTAGTGACATTACGTTGTCCTCGACTGTTCTGACGTGCAGAGCGGTTGTTAGTGGTGCATACCGCTTGTTAGTGGTGCATACCGCTTATCAGCGCTCAATACGTAGTATAGAGATAATTGCCGTGAGCTTACAACCACTGACGCCTCGTCTAACGAGAGGGTGTCAAGCCGTGATCATCAGTCGCGTCCGTATGTCGTGAGAATCTCATTGGCAGATTTCGACCAATGAGGTTCTAGCGACGGACGGCAGACGATAACGACGATCGACGCGCGCGGTTCGACTCAACTGATTATAATATAAATACGGTTTTAGGCGTGACTTTTGCTACCAATGTGTTTGGCCACGCATAGAATAGGGATCCGTAGTCACGCAGAATAACATTTACTAGAACTCCTGAACTAACAAAGTTATCTAATCCGCTATTTTTTCCTTTAAAGTTTATATAATACTATCATGATGACATTTTTCGCAGTCATAGAGAAAACGTTCTAGTTCCTTGATGACACCTAAAACTATTCCCTATTTTTAGGGTTGAGTACCCAAAGGGTAAAACGAGACCTATGATCTCATAATACATAATTCAAAATGTATATTTTATTCAGCTCAAACGATTGAGTAACTTTTTATCACCTGCATATTCATAAAACCGTATCGTACGAATTTATGTATGAATCGTACCATACATAAATAAGCTAGATCCATTATGATAACAAATGTAGGTAGGTATGTATGTTACTGGTATTTGACACAGCTACCTATCGATTATAAACGTTCTGTTTAAATTTATATGTTACGTTAAAAATTGTTTAAAATGACCTCAAGTTTATTATAAACTCGAGGTAATTTTGAACTTGCTTTATTTTTATTTTTTTTCAATTCCGCGAGACCGCGGCCTCTCCCATGCCCATTGCTGCGGGCGTCTCTGGTGATACTAAGGTATTTCCAGTGGCGCCCGAAGACTTTGGCCACGCATGTAATCCTCTTCGGGGGTTTGGTCGGAATGAAAATCCCGCGTCGTAGGGGTTGGGTTATATCCCGCGTCAGTGAGTGAATCTGGTTGCGTGCTGTGGGGCAAGGGCCCCGGAGCACGCAACCCTTCTAGCCTGCTTCTGTAAGGACGGCGAGTAGCTATCCCGCCGTCCTCAGGCCCCGATCATGGAGGTCGATGGTCCTGGGCGTAGATGAGCCTGCGGCGCCCTGGCCGCTGCTGGCCGGGTACGCTCCCTCTCCCTCTCGGCCGCCTCCTTCGCGAGCAATAATAACTTGCTGGGATAGGTGTTAACAATATGATTTTGTATAACACCTATTTACATATTTACGCGTTTAATTGTGTACTGTAATTAATTGTTGAATAGATTGCCAAGAAAAATAGGCATGTGAAAACCATAGTCTGTAATAAAAAGGTTTAGTTAAAAGTACTCGTTACCGGTAAGGAGTTTTCATGCATGCTCATGCGCTCTCATGTGTGAAAATACTTTTTTTTTTTTTTTTTTTTCTTTTTTTTTATTGGGTGCGCCAAATTGACGCCGCCCGCTTGGTGGTAAGTCGTGACGACGTCTAGCGATTGTGGGCCACTCTTACAGCACACATTACTATTGAGAGTGGCCCTCAACTTGACGACCTACTGATGTGCCTCTTCACGCTCCGCTTAAAGAACCCAGGATTATATGTGGGAGGAAACACGTGCACAGGCAGGGCGTTCCAGGCCACTATCGTTCGGCAGAGAAACGAACGTTTAAAACGTTCGGTTCTCGCGAACATGCTATCCACTGTGTGGGGGTGGCATCTCTGCCCGGCACGAGTCGTTCGGGATCGGAAGGAAGAGGGTGGGATCAGATTGAAGAGCTCTTCAGAACACTCGCCGTGGTAAATACGGTAGAATGCGGCCAAGGAAGCTATTGTTCGGCGCTGAGCTAGCGGCTCAAGGCTTCCCGTTACCTCCGGACAACCTATAATACGGATAGCCCGTCGCTGCATAGCGTCGAGAGCGTCCAGCAGATACTTCGCGGAGCCGTCCCAGAGGTGAGAGCAGTATTCGACGCAGGGTCTAATCTGCGTCTTGTACAGCAGACACCTCTGGTCCGGTGTAAAGAATCTCTTTACCTTATTCAGTATTCCTAGTTTCCGCGAAGCTAGCTATGCCAAGGATATCAAGGTTGTCCTTCATTGGTAATAATGCATTCTGAAGAGAGGGTAGGGGAAGGAAAGGGGATTTCTTCGCAGTAAATGCACACGCCTGTGTTTTGCGGGCATTGAACTCGACCAGGTTCTCGGTACCCCATTGTGAGATACTGTCGAGGTTACGGTCGAGATCAGCCAGGAGTCGTCGTCTCTCCTCCTCAATCTCAGATCGCCCCGCCGTCGGACGAACCGAGTAACTCCCGTGCAGTGTGCTGTCATCTGCATAGCAATGAATGTTCCCGAGGGATAGCATATCATTGATATGCAGAAGAAAGAGAGTTGGTGATAGTACGGACCCCTGCGGTACCCCGGCATTCACTTGCAAGAAGCGAGAAGCCTGGCCATCGCAGAGGACCCGCACTCGGCGCTCGTTTAAAAAGCTGGCAATCCAGCTGCACAGTCGAGGAGGTAGACCATATGCCGGAAGCTTGGAAAGGAGCGAAGCATGCCAGACCCTATCGAAGGCTTTGGCGATGTCCAGGCTAATAGCCAAGGACTCGCCGTGCCTTTCCATAGCCCCACCCCAGACATGCGTTATTGCGCGTATTATGCGTTATTATGAAGAAGTAAGCCAAGACCAGCCAAGACTTGGTACATACCAATCAGAATAAGCGACGTGATTGTTATGTAGCTATCTTATATATCGTGTCACGATATTAGTTACCTACCATACTTCTCCGAAATGGCTCGACCGATTTTTATGAAATTTATCTATTTTTCATACCCCTAAGTGATAAGGGTTGTCCACCCCTAAATATTTTTTTTTTATTATTTCGTCAATTTTTTTTAAATAATCTTGCATTAAAAAAATACGTGCATCTCTAAATATTCACCCTTCTATCACTAACCCCTGTTTTTAATAGTCCCTATTTCCCTCGGTCACGACAGTTCTTATGAGAAAAAAAATGCGTTACGTACGTGTTGCCCGTTATTATGCATGGTAAAATTGTTGTACCAATAAAACTTAAACACGTTTTAGAAGTTTGAATTAGATTATAATTTAGCTCACACTGGTGTATAGACGCATCGATTTATATACCTAAGCAGATCATTGACTCACAATATGAAATTTTCAAGGTTATTTGCACAAACTTCAAAACAAGCCTTTGACAATTATATCAAAAGATTCATAAACACACAGTACAGCGTAATAGATGGCGACCATTTTTGGGCATTTGAAGTAGACATTATATTATTTGCAAGAGCCTCGTCTGTCGCGTTGCGATGGTTTTCCATTCAATAGCAATTGGCGTGCCACCTAATTAGCTGTGACAAGTTCTGAGTTGACAGCTTTTGGGGATCGTCGGTTAGTCGTCGAATGGTAGACCATGCTTTCTTGCTACTGTTTCTAAATCGATAGAATTAACACCACTTCTCCATTTCTCTTGCCGCGCTGTTGAAACTTAGTCCTTGAATTCTTCGCCCATCTGTAGTATCTCCTCTGAGAAGGGGTCCTCATTGTAGAAATCCTCATACCGACTCAACGTTTTCACAGACAGAAAGCCCCTTTGTGTGTATGTTTGTCGGCACCCTCTAGGTATCTATCGTTGGGAGGTGGATGCTGTTTATGAATTGGCCGTAATTCTGAGGTTCTGCAATTATGTTCATAAGCGCGTCAACACATCTCGTGTAGTTTGCCCAGTGCGCTTTTGTGTGCTTAAAGCTACGTTGAAAAGGCACATCGCAACATTTGGTATATACTACAAATACCTATTTCCACGTCTTGCACAATACGCACATCCACGGAAGCAGCTTGTATGGTACGGCGCAGTCTATTGCGTCTAGAAAGAACGGGTATACCCACAAAATCCCTATTTCAAGCTGAGAGGAAATCAAATATTCAATCTAACCCTATCTTTACAGATCAATTCTATCAGACCAGCAAAAGCTTATCGTACTGGATGGCTACCACGAATGGAGGAATGCAGAGGCGGCCAACGTGAGCGATTTAATTCAAAGGCGGTTGAAATATCTGCAAAACCCACCTGACTGTAGGGAGGCGAGGAAGGTTATATGTAACCTCAATAAGGTGAGTTCCTTTTATTCTTTTGGTTCTTTAAGCAGGTCGTCCAAAAGGTGATAACTGTCAATTTTGGCTACACCAGTATTGAAGATGTAGCTCACTGTACCCTCAATCTAACTGACCAACATGTAGGTTGAGTTCGCTTGGACGAGTGACTATAGACAACACTTTGTTTGTAAAAAGTTTACATCGCGTCTGTCTCTTTGTGAGCGGTAAATTTCAATTTACTGGACGGTTTTTCAAACCATAATTTACCATTAGATTGTGACTGATGAGGAATGTTTATGCGCATACTTTATTTAAGTTTTGTGTAAAAACCGAAGCGAAGACGCGTCTAATAATATATTTTTTATGTGTAAAATATAACATTATGTAACGTAGATATATTTTACGCTAGCTGATGCCCGCAACTCCTCACACGTTTAATATCATGTTACTCCGAGCTGATTCTGTGAAAACCGTTTAGCACTATTCTTCGGAGATCAGCTTATTATCTATCTGTTTGTAGTTCAATCTAAGTATAACGACATGTTTTATTTATTTATTTATCACCACTTTTACAACATCTTTACAGTTTCTCCATTGCGATATTGCAAGTTATAAAATCGATATTATTAACTATGAGTACAAATAAAAAACTTATCAATCAAACAAACACAATTAATAAATTATACAAAATCAAATAAGTAGATATAATCAAATAGAAATCAAATAAAATTAAATCAAGAAAGAACCAAATTGTGAATCTAAACCATTCTCGAATCCCCTTGAACACACGCAAAACATTTCATCAACATCGGTCCAGTCGTTTAGGAGGAGTTCAGGACATACACACGTACAGTAGAATTATATATAGTATAAAAATATATATATTGTCATACAGACTTTATATTATAATCGCTTCCATATAGCGTTAGTTCACCGGACAAATATCTATTCAGCAATTCATTGTAAACATACTACATACCGCATGTGACAACAATAAAATCTGTATCGGATTATTCTTATAACGGTATGTCTGGGTTATAATTAGTTGTCAAACAAACACACCGGGTCGCAATCTGTCACTGTCATTGGGTCGTTGACCCTGCGCCAGCGCACCTCCTGTTTACACGTTTACAAAACGGAAGCACCGATTTGGTAATTGTGATGGAATTTAAAGTTATGGAAATTTTTCCTATTTTTAGTTTTGCAAGAGCTCGTGTAGTTTTTCTCAATTGTGTGCATATTTGCGAGTAAAACATATGAATTGTTCATACCCGTATAAGGCCAATACAGATTCCCACGGTCGTAACTGAGTTCGGAGTTTATGTTGTAAAACTACACAGTTATGAAGCTATTAATTCAAAACTATCTGTAACTTTGCAATAAGTACATAACATTTTAAAACTTGACATGCCTATTTAAGTCAAAAGCCTGGAAATAAAAAAAAGAAAAATAATAGTACCTAACTGTTATACCGAAGACGTCCTGTTCTTCAAGTTCAAAGGGCCCACCTTTGAAATAGAAGGACAGAATACGTCGTCCACGCTCGTTTGCAATAAAATTTACGACACATTACTATATTTATTTTTGTTTATACTTTTGTACATCGAAGAAAACAAACATCACATTAATATATTTACAACTTGCACAAAGGCGTACTTAAGTCGAAAATGACTTCTCTTCCAGCAGACCTTATAGTTTTACAGGATAAATATCACACATAGGAGAGTAGGGTAGAGAATACAAGTAAATACATACAATAAAAGACAAATACATAAGATGTACACACTGAAATCTAAAAGAGAAACAATTATTCACATCTAAAAATCATACACAAATGAGTATAAAAACGAAAGAAGACATACTAGTTTGGAAGTGTTCCCGAACTCGTCTCTTAAAGATGTCCTTATTTATAATCGGAATCGGATACCATAATTTTAAATCATCAATGATGATGAGGGAGCCACTTAGCGCCCTGGATACTCTTATCTTACTATCATGTACTTAACTAAATTATTTGTATATATTTAACAATAATTTGAACAGATATCTTTATTATCAAAAGTTCAGTTAGGTCAATGATATCATGTGTCAATCACGTTTGGCGTTAGCTGGGCTTGGAGCAAAATGCTGTTAGTACACTAGTCATCATTCACCGAGCCTTTTCCCAACTAAAGTTGGGGTCAGCTTTCCAGTCTAACTGCGATTCGGCTGAACTTCGATATTTTCCGTGAAGCGACTGCCACCTGACCTCCACAACCCATGGGCGACATCGAAGTTCTGTAGTTAGACCGGTCGGATTTTTGATTTAGGGCTCCAACTACCCCTAACGACTGCCATAGATATTTGTATGACCGACGGCTTAACTTGCTCTCCGAGACACGGAGGGGTCTCAGTGTCTTAAGAAATGGTCACCAATCCTAAGACCGGCCGGACTCGATGTTTCTTAACCTTTGCAATGTGTTAACATTGTCGGTTACCACTAGACCACGAGCCCCTCAGCTGTTAGTACACTAGTATTACAGACAATAATCCTTATCTACCCTATCCCATACAAAGAAATGAGACTATTTTAACCCAGACTTATACTCCCCTTAGCGACTGTTATACCTCTAATTCAGTATATTCAATAGATTTAGGGCCGATTTCTGAATTGAGAATTTGAATTTGAGCATCCACTGAGTACGCCAATTTCAAAATTTATTGACAGTTACTGACGTCCTTCAAATCCCTGGTGAAGGACCATTATTTATCGCTGGTTGTTTAAATTATATCACTGCAGAGCTCATGGTTGCTCCGAGTGCAATTGGTGCATCCTGTTAATTTGCTTCACATTCGCAAATGATTGCTGTTATTTGTAATAATGTAGGTACACTAACCTGTATATTATTAAGGTTTTTTTATCTTGTTTTACGATCCCTTCCATCGTAAGGTTGCCTGGAAGAGATCGTTTTTAGGGATAAGGCCGCCCTTGTACATTTAGTAGTTATAAGTATGTTTTAAATGTATTTTCTAAACTGTGGTGTACAATAAAGAATATTTATGTTTATGTTATGTTATGTTATGGCATTTGAGGTGCTCAACGACAATACTTAACTTCAAATTCTCAATTCAGAAACCGGCCTTTAGTGTTATTTAGATTAACTGTGTGATGAACAAACAAACTTGTGCACGATTCCACAAATTTATTTCATTTATTTAACCGACAGTTTTAGCTTTACAGCATTATCAAAGGTTACTACACCATCCTACATATCTCGGATAATTTGAAAGGAATAAATAGTGCCCTAGTGTGATGCTGACATGCGTGTTTTCAACCGCGTGCGGGCCGGGCTGGTCGCGAAATGATTTGACACTGACAAACATGTCAGTGTCAAATCATTTCGCGACCAGCCCCGTTACCATAGCGAACCGCTGGCGTGCGGACCGCGTGACACGTAATACATGTCGTTATTGTATGAAATTGGACATTGACATGAATGTGGCCCGGAGCCGGACGCGGTTGGAAATACGCATGGTAAGAAAAGTGCCAACTCATCGTATAATTGGTACTTCTGTATTAATATTTAGTTGTGTGTATGTACAAAACTAATAAATTGCCACTAATTTTATTTTCTTTCCCAGGGCTGTGGCTTCGGTTGTCAGCTCCACCACATAGCATACTGTCTAATCTTCGCGTACGCATCAGAACGGACATTGATCCTGAACTCAAAAGGCTGGCGGTACAATAATAAAGGCTGGGAACACGTGTTCCACCCAATCTCCGATAGTTGTGTAAGCGCGTATGATGATAAAGTTGTTCAATGGCCAGGTAATTTATTTACATATATTAAAGCACAATTTATGTACAATGTATTTATTTTTACAAGTAAATTCTTAATGTATGGATAGATAGAAAATGCCTAACACAGAGTGTAGCACGTGTTTGCCCCGCAATTCCTATCATGTGTCACACGTCACCAGTAACATTTGACACCTACGTCAAAATGACAGAATTACTTATTGTTGTTAGTCTATGGTCACCAGTACTACAGACAAATAAGTAATTGTACTAATAGTACAAGATCCCACTGCAGAATATTGCGCTCATCGAGTATTTGCTAAAAACTAAATTTTTACTCATATTTACGATTAGGAGAATATATACCTACTAGGTTGCCTATAAAAATGTGGCCGCTAGTAATTTAAATTAAATTATTGTTATTTGATTTTGGGGACAAAATTTCGCTCACTTGTTTTTTAAATAAAATATCGTCCACTTCACGGCAATAAATATAAAGATTCTGAAAAATCACGGTTGCCGTTGCGCACTTGACCGCACCTCTTCGCAGCCAGGTGTAAACAGGTATGATTTTGATGCATTTATGCGTTCATAACGTACATTTATTATTTATATATCAAATTATAGCGATTATAAGCCTTCCCCAAAAGCTAACTTGATATCTGACAAGATTGTCTACCAAAAATAACAACTCGCTTAAGGAAACAACTTTAACACTAACTAACACTAGCTGGAATACTAATAAGAATATAGTTAAATATATAATGGATAGAGTAAGAATAGTTCTAATATTCTATTGTAATCTAAAATAATTCTTATTTTATTATACATCAAAAGATACCAAAATAGGTAAGTACCTAAAATGGGGTACAAAAACATAAGATGTAAAAGAGATCACTTTGTGGACATCACTCTGAACTAGTATCCCACAGTTATTTCCTATCAAGGCAAAATTCCTACATTTAAAGTATTAAAATTACACATAATATATAATGTTATTAAAATTATTGTTCCAAAGCAGTTTTTTGTACTTTATTTTATATTTGATGAAGTTCTCACTCAACCGTTATTGTGTAAAGCAATTTATATAATTTATGCTTTCGATTGTCGGCACTTGGTGGAACTTATAGTAATATACATTTTTGTAAAAAACTCACTTGTACACCATTCCACAAATGTTTTGATACCAATGTACATTCGTCCACATTTAGTCTTAAGAAAATGTGTAAATGAGTCAATTATTGAAAAAGAGTGACCGTGAGTTTTATTGCCAGGTTCTTTCTTTCGGTTCTACTTATTGCTTTGCGAATCTGGCAGTACATGTAAATATAGATGCAATGACATATTTTTTATTTTAAGTACTTACTGACGTTTGTAAGAGCCATTTAGTGACCTATACAAATAAGTAAATAATTTCATTTCATTTCGTTTGCGCTGTTGTAGGTACTATTAATTTTTTTACTTATTTAAACTTTGATTAATATCTCTTAACATCTTTTAATTTGTTTAAACACTTTGTAACTTGTTTAGATTAGTTGAAATCAATATTTATAAAATTAAATTAAATTCACTAGGAATTTTTTGACGTGGTTTTAACGACAAAAATACAGTTAAGATAAGATGAGACCAGGTAAGGTACAGATTTACTATGTTATACGACATAATTCATTGACCGCATTCTTCATCGACATAGTATGTTTCTAAAAAACTACTAGCGGCAACATTTTTATAGGCTACCTGGTAGGTATATATCCTCCTAATCATAAATATGAGTTAAAATTTAGTTTTCAGCAAATACTCGATGAGCGCAATATTCTGCAGTGGGATCTTAGACTATAATATTGTATGTAGTTTATTGTAGAATAAATATTCTTTCTTTATTTAAAAATGCTATGCCCACTTCGAGCACGACTTTGATAGTCTAAAAGGAATATGATGACAGTTTTAATTAACTTCCAATACCTTTAGCATCAACGCCTCTAGCGAAGAACTTATGAGAAATATACGGCTGCACTCAACGTATTTCATTACTCAAGACTTTATGACTAGATATATAAATAAATAGGTTAATAATAAATCACTCGATATAACGATATTTTTATTTATTACAGTATGTACATACTTTAGCGAGCTATTAAATCTAAAATAAAAAATAATTTTGACAAATCTATTGATTTTAGACGGTTCTGATGATCTTTTCGTTCTGAGATCCAGTGAAGTGGACGAAAACGGTGATAGTCACGAGAGTGGATTGTGGAATGGTGATACATAACACCTATATTAGTTGGTGATAAATAATAATTTAGTTGGTGATAGGTATGATAAATATAATTTAGTCGGGATAAATAATAATTTGTATATCGATAAATAATAATTTAGTTCGGCAGAACTCCGGTAGGTGGATCCAACGCAAACCTTAATAGCGCGATCTAGAAATTATGAATATGATATGAAGCAAAAATTCGATGTTGTCGGTATGACCAAATCGTAGCTCAGTGGTCAGAGCGTTAGGAAAAAGCCGTGGATTCGAGTCCTGCCGATGACATCAGTTTTAGTGATCTATTTATAATTTCTTTCTTAATATTTTAAGAATAGTTTAAACAAATTCATTGCTTTGAAATACAAAAATAATAATTTCATTATCGATAAATAATAATTTGATCATCGATAAATAATAATTTAATTTGATTTGGGAATGTTAATTTTATTTAAGGATGAATAATAATTTGGTTGGGTAATAAATAATAATTTTGTGGGTGATGTTAGGTTTAGGTGAAAAGACGTGTGCTTTAATAAAATGGGTTATTAATGGTACAGACTTTGTTGATATACCTGAGTGATGGACTTTTCGATTTATTTTCGGGTTCTTAGATATTTTGGTTATCTTTTGGCTCGGAATTTGGTTATTTTTTGCTTTCTATTGGGAATTAATATGTTATATTTTTATTTAAGGAGCTTTGTAAAATTGGGTATACATAATTCACTAGTTGAACATAACTTAACATAAATATTATTTATAGTAAGAAGTTAGGAAAACTAATTATGATATCTTACAACTAAATTAATACATCCTAAGGAGTCCGACGCCCCTTACGTGTTTCGGGGGCGTCGCTTCAGTGTTAATTAGGGGGGAGATTTTCTTAACACTTCCTGCCTATCCGGTGGCCCGGCTAAGGCGAAGGAGAAACATCGTGGATAGGTTTTAATGGGTAGTCCGGCCCGTTTTCCATCCTAGGGCCGGGAGTCCCACACGAAGCCGTCTCGCTCCCCCCCGCAGCGAGACGGTGAAGTGCCTAAATGCATCACAGACCACGTTAAAAAAAAATAATTAATACATAAGCATAACATTTTACAATAAAACTTACCGCGAATACCGCTATCTTCCAGACAACCTTAGAACGTAAAGAAAATAAAATACATGACGCATTCGGTAGTGTGCATATACTTTATAATGGCAACACCAACTCCAAAATTTTCTGTAGGAAGAAATACTTATACTTTATTAAAAAATTGAAGAAACACAAACATTATGTTGTTTTGGGAAAATTTATATATATCACACGCCCATATCCTGGGATAGGCTTAGGATTTTACACACCTCCAAATTTGGTTCATAATTCCGTGGGTTCCACGTAATACTATACTCTACAGCCGTTACTACTACGAGTATTTTTGGACATTCTCACAGAACGTCATATAGCCCAAACTAAGCTATTGGCTTGTGCTCTGAGATCTAGACAACCGATAAGTATACTTATATATTTCTAAATACATATATAATAGACACAGAAAACATCCACAGTACCCACAGTAATCCACACTACATTATATATCTCAATTTAAAGGATTTTTCGACTATTTATTTGATATTGTTTCAGTGACATATGATGCGAAAGTTATATCTCTACCATTCATAGACTCGATGTCGCAGAAGCCCAGATTTTTGCCACTGGCAATACCTAAAGACTTGGCTCATAGGTGAGTCATTTTATTCGAATTAGTTATCGTTAGACATCGGATTATATGCATTTGCATATACTTTTACAGCATTATTGGCACTTTTTCATTGAACGTGCGTATTTCAGTAGTTATACGTGTTTGGTGTGTTATTCGAAGTAATAATAATAAAAGAAGTTAGTTGCAAAATTTGTTAGACCGATAAAATTCAAGATCACACAGCCAAAAGATATGATGTAAAAAACATACAAATAAAATACAAGACCTCCTATTTTGAAGTCGGTCAAAACACTCTTACCTACAATATTAAGACAAAAAACACTGAACAAGTGCGAGTCGGACTCGCGCACAAATGGTTCCGTACCAAGACGGCAAAAAAATCACGTTTGTTGTATCATCTATGAAAATTTAAATTTTCTGAATATCACGGTTCATGAGATACAGCGCAAGACAGACGGACGGACAGCGAAGTCTCAGTAATAGGGTTTTACGGAACCCTAAAATGTCCGAGACGCCCAGGACTTTAATTGGCTGTACCACAGCGGCTGGTACGTAAGATTTTGTTGTGTTTCATCAACATTTCATCGCAAGGCAACAGGTATAAATTGTTTTTCAAAATTACAATATAGCTGCTACTTTTTAATAAATTCATTTGGCCATTTTGGACATAACCCATTACACATGTGCCCGGTGACGGCAATAGGCTTGCCCCCTATCACGTGGGTCCAAAATACTGGCAAATTGTGGGTGTGTGCATTACCTCTGCCTACCCCTTCGGGGATATAGGCGTGATATATGTCTATCTGTCTGTAAAATGTACCTTCTTCTTTGTATGGTTTCAAGTTAAATCTGTACATTTACAGGATACTGAGGTTCAACGGTGACCCAGCTTCCTGGTGGATAGGTCAGATTCTCAAATATATTTTGAAGCCAAAGGCGGCCATGCAGCGGGCGATTAACGAAACTATTGCCAAGATGGAGTTCAAGGCGCCTGTCGTGGGGTAAGCTCGGTATTTTCATATTAAACTAATTGACCGAGCGAGCGAAGCGTCTCAGTTTCAACTCGAGGACTGGCCGATTTGGCGTTGTTTGTCTGTATGTATGTATGTGTGTCAGTTCCGGTCTACAGGCCGCATTTTTCAGCCGATTTTCATGAAATTTGGCACAAGTGTTCTTTGTTGCAAGGCGCAACTTTTGTCCAAGGGATTTTTCGATTGGGGGGAAAATGGGGGAGAAATATGGGGAAAATGGGGAAGAACGAAAATGACGCGAGGTCTACTGTTCGCAGAACTACTAGTATATGATTTGACTGCTTCGGTGGCGTGGTCGCTAGTGCATCCGCTCTCGACGCCGGAGGCTCGGGTTCGATTCCCGGTCGGGACAAACTTTGTGTGATGACATACGTTTGTACCGAAGTCTGGGTGTTTCCTATGTATAATATGTATGTATTTACAAAAAAATGTATGAAAAAATTGTCTCATCTGGTTACCAATTGTAGTGAAGGTAGATCTTTCAAGTTTCTTGGACCATATTGTAACACAATGTTCACACAGGTCCTTCCCGAATGTACTAAGTATTTATATCAGTTTATCTAGTATTAATAGCGCGATGTAGAAATTTGTTTTTTTTTAATAATAATAATATAAAAGGATGATATGCAGCAAAAATTTGATGTTGTCGGTATTGGTCATCGTAGCTCAGTGGTCAGAGCATTCCCCCTGTTAGCAGGGGCGACGCTTCATAAGCTGAGGACTGCATGCCCGATATATGAGGTAACAAACATAAAAAAATGAAGCAGTCGAATTGAGAATCTCCTCTATTTTTGAGGTCGGTTAAAAATCAAAGTTAAAAGCAGTCGAAATGAGAACCTCCTCCATTTTTGAGGTCGGTTAAAAATCAAAATTAAAAGCAGTTGAAATGAGAACCTCCTCCATTTTTGAGGTCGGTTAAAAATCAAAGTTAAAAGCAGTCGAAATGAGAACCTCCTCCATTTTTGAGGTCAATCGACTTAGCATAGTCGAAAACTCCCAAAATGAACTTGACCTTTTACCTCTGATCTCAAGCTCAAGGTCAAAACGAGGTCAAATCGTGAACGGTAATAGTTAAGAGACTCAAGACCAGCTGCTATCAACTCAGCATGGTCAAAGACCACTAAAATGAACTTGACCTTTGACCTCTGATCTCAAGGTCAAGGTCAAAACGACGTCAAATCGAGAACGGTAATAGTTAGAGACTCAAGACCAGCTGCAATCAACTCAGCATGGTCAAAGACCTCTAAAATTATGTTGAACTTCATGCCATGTGACATTTTTTAGATTTTATGAAAAAACTTTTCAAAACTCTAAAATATATGGATAATTTTTGCAACTTGTTTTAGTTTGACTTTCGTATTTGGCCTAAAAATGTATGAAACGTGTATGATGTCCTTTGCTATCATATCAATGAGTTTCGGCGTCGGATGATTTCAGTGTCCACATACGACGGACAGACAAAGTGGGTACAGAGGCAGCATTCCACCATATAAAGGAATACATGGCGCATGTGAAGGATTACTACGATCAACTCGAGATCAACGACGGTCTTGTTTCCGCCAGGAGGGTGTATTTAGCTACTGATGATGCTAATGTAAGTATACATACTTTTACTAACGTGTATATCACGTTAGCGGGATAAAATTTCGCAATGTTTTATACTGATGTATAAATTTATATTGTTGTAAAGTTAAACAGGACGTCTGAAAAAGGTACACTGAAAAAAATATTATATTATTAGGAATTAAAAGCAGAATAAATTAAAAGAAAGGTTTATTCACAAGAAATAAGTAAGTCAGGATTTTATACAAAAGTGTGGGTACTTGATATCATTTTTTTAGGGTAAACAAGAGGTATGTATCTCAATAATCGCGTAAAAGACCCGTTAGTCTTAAGTTTATAACTTTATATCATATTTATTAGTAGTATATAACATTTATTAGTTTTAACTGTAACAATTACACTACTTGTTTGTTCACAATAATCACTACACATAATAATGAAAACAGGGTCACATGACCTGTATAACAACCGACAGCAATTACTTAAGACATGTTATCGCTACGAGTGTTGGAGAACGACTGCCCGATCTATTCTCGTCGCTCCGTTTATATAGGAAACGGAGGGGGGTATGCCGCGTGCGAAACTACCTCCTAACAATATTGTAAAGTGCGGTCGCGTGACCTGTCACTACTTATCTCTGTCTCTCGCGAGCAATTATTGTCCTGTCTCGCTTACACAGGGGCGAGGCTAAAGCGTGACGGTAATATAATTGTGCGCGAGTGATAGAGATAGGTAGTGACGGGTCATTGTACGAAATTCTTTCTGCACCGCGACCGCGCTTTAGCAATGTTCTTTTAGAAATATCGGGGAGATCACTGACAGTCTAAATTTCATTTTGCGTGGTATTCGATTCATTGCGATATCCACCATCTTGAATTTAAAGGCGAAATTTTGTTTGTTGAATTTCTTGTTTATTTTTATCTTATGTGGCAATTTTCTTGTGTGTAAGACACCTGTGCCTACTCCTTGAGGAAATAGGCGTGATAATATATATACTAAAAATATTCTCATAATTGTTGGTAGGTTCTAGAAGATGCTAGAACGAAGTATCCAGGGTACACATTCCTGGGTGACCCATCTATAGCCAAGACGGCAGCTACACATCGCAGATACACACCGCTGTCCCTCACCGGACTGTTAGTGGACTTACACATGCTGTCCATGTGTGACTATCTAGTGTGCACATTTAGTAGTCAAGTAAGTTTTATTTAAAGTGGTTTATGCTGTTACTAGATATAGTTTTATCGTGGCCAGATATCCTTGGGAACACTTGGGATAAAAGTCGCCTATGTTACTCAGGGATAATGTAGCTACATATCAATTTTCTAAATTGGTTTAGAAAGAAAAAAACAAACTCGAAATAAAGATATCTATGTGGATCACACACACATGTAATTCGAGCCGGGAACCGAACCTAAAATAATAGATGCGTTACCAACCACGCCACCGAAGTCGTATTAAATATATAGATTAGTGACCACTTACGGGCTTGAACTACATCTGTCTCTTACAAAAATAACGCTTTCCAGCCCTAATTTCGCTAGGTAAAAATCAATCTTTGTAATCAAACGCACCTTACTTAGTTGCATATCGTACTCGTCGTTACGTCGTAATGGCGTAAGTTGGTTGACGAGAGCTGTCGTTGCGTGTTACGGGGGTACAGGAAAACATTTAGTACCGCAGTTGTCTACAATTTTTTTTTTAATATACGTGCGCGAATGGCCGCTCCTACGTCCATTGCCGGACGTCTCTGGTACGCACCAGGAGGTATTTCCAGTGGTGCCGGGCGGACTGTACAAGTCATACCTGTCACATTCTTTTTTTACTAATAAAGTACCGTAGTACTTTATTTAGATTACAATCTAGCCTTGACTAATAAGTAAATACATTTCACCTAATTTACCACGTCAACATAACACTAAGCAAGCGTCCATTAACACTTACTCGGTTTTTTATTAAGGCGAAGACACTTTGTTCATGTGTTTTTTGTACGCAGCACTTATCACTACATTTATTTATTTGTCACTAAAACACAACACTAACTCGAACGGTTTCGTTCGTTTCAGTCTTCTTTCTATATTAGTGATGTCACCTGTCACATTTGACATTGAAAACAACACTCATTGCGGACGAGATCCGCTCGCTGTTGTAAAAGCGCTTGACAGGAAAAGCGCTTTATTTCGTTTCGCTGGTCTTACTTTACAATAGATAATCATGTACCTATTCCAGGTAGGTCGTGTTGCATATGAAATGATGCAAGGTAACAGAGTGGACGCTTCAGAGAGTTTCTTCTCTCTAGACGACATTTACTACTACGGGGGTCAGAACGCGCACGACAGGGTCGCCGTCCTCGACAACGTGGGGACCGACGATGTTGTTGGATTTGCAGTAAGTATTATATAATCACGCCTGTTTCCTCGAAGGCTTAGGCAGAGACAACTAGGAACTATAAGCGTCTACATTTCGATACTAGACAATTTTGCTTTCATCGTAAGGTTTTTTTAAAAGCCCAAATACTTTTTTAATGTTCGTGAGGTCTACTGTGCTACTATATGGATGACCAATAAGAATATAATCTACATAAATAAAATCGCACAAAGGGTTCTGTACCACAACGGCAAAAATCACGTTTGTTGTATGGGAGCCCCTTAAATATTTATTATATTCTGTTTTTTAGTATTTGTTGTTGTAGAGGCAACAGACATACATCATCTGTGAAAATTTCAACTTTCTAACTGTCAAGGTTTAAAAATACAGCCCAAGACAGACGGATGGACAGACGGACAGCGAAGTCTCAGGAATAGGGTTCCCGTTTTACCGTTTGGGTACGAAACCCTGTAAATGAATTGACGTTCGTTTGTCTCCTTAAAACTTAGGAGCGGCTGAACCGATTTGGATCATTTTGGTCTTGAAATATTCGAGCCGGTTCAGAGAAGGTGTAAAAGGTTATTTGGGCGATACGCAGTTCGCCTGGACAGCTAATTATTAATATATTTGTTACCATATATTTTAATTTTCAATCAATAGTTACAATACGGACTTGGCGACTATCCTAATTACGGTTCGTTTAATAAATTTTTATATGGGAACAATAATTTCTGCCTCCTAAGTTTCGATGTGTCACTAATCTGCAACACCCTAATTATTATAATTGTCCGCAAGAAATATTATTTATCAAAATTATCCAAACGGTATCTCATCCAAAGATTTGTTCCTAGTAGATCTGTCACCTAATAATATAAAAATCATCTCAGAGCAATCCGAGTTGGTTAGATATAGGTTAGAAGACTAAAGGCAGCTTAACTCCCGCCTTTATAAGCCTACCACACGGACACACTTCACCACAGTGTTACCTGACAGGCCGGACTGAGCGTGTGGTTGAGAAAACTGAAGACTGCGCAAACCTCACGGCGTGAACTGATCATTTTTCGACTTACATTTTTGAAAAAAAACTCACTTGTTTCACACACACACAAATATGTTTATTTTCGGTAAACTCTGACCGGTTTCTGACCCTTATGGCATCATCAGAGGTCTTAAACATCGTTTTAGACTTCTTACTACACTGACAAGTATACTATGTAAGAGAAGTCTTATAGTCCGGTCCTGTCCGTCTGTCCGCACTTTTCAACTCGAACATAGAATTTTGATACCGAATAAACACCATAGCAAAAAAAAAAAATTATGATTATATTTATTATTTTATTTTTAAAATGTGATATCACATAATAGTAAGAAGTCGTCTTATGCCTTCACTGCGATAGTGAAGGGCGCCTTGCTTGTTTAAATCTAGTCTACCTACTCTCAGCGATAGCCCTCTCAGGGCGCCTTCGTTTTTTTAACTATCTTATTCTATCATAATCATCTTTCATTTCTGTTCTCTGTTACCATTCCATTTCTTCTTTGATTCTTCTCGCACTTTCACGCTTTTCCTTTCATTCTTTACTATTGGGATTTTAGTGGTAATATGGCGCTTTATTTCTTTATTAACTTTATTAACCAGCAGTGGGCGTCAAATGGACTGATGATTTAAGTAATCGTTTAAACATTATTTGGTGATAGTCCGAGGCGCCCAAGACTTCAATAGGCTGTGCCATAGCGGCTGGCACGTAAGATTTTGTTGCCTTTCATCAACTTTCAAATCGACATTTCATAGCAAGGAAACTGTTTTAAATTTTTTTTTTATTTGACCATTTTGGACATAACCTATTATATGTGTGCCCGGTGACGGCAATAGGCTTGCCCCCTGTTACGTGGGACTAAAAATACTGGCAAATTGTGGGTGTGTAATGCACCTTTGCCTACCCCTTCGGGATATAGGCGTGATATACATATATATAATAGGCGTTAACTTAGGTGACAGATCTACTATTTTAAGAACAAATATTATTTTAAGGTCACTTCTTCTTTTTCTTCTTTTAAAAACGTGGCTCCATCGATAATGATCGATGATTCGCCAATGTCAAGGTAATGCTTGATTAGTTGTTAGTCCCGCACAGAAGAACTAGTTATTCCTAACTAGCTCCAGGTGCAGGACAAGAAACGTTGTTCGGTATGTGAGTATCTGGGAGCCCGATTTTTGCGGAGCGCCAGAGGTAACCTAAAAAGCCACCAGCCATGCGCTCAGTAAAAATCGAACTCCCTAAGGTCACTTAAAATACTTATATCGATAAAATCTAACCTTTTTTATACGTACCTACTTTATTTTCGTATGTTTATTCGCTAACTTTTATCTAAATTACTCGACATGGGTTATCAGTAATATTACATTCTATTAGAACATGTGATAATATGATTTATTTATTGATGATTTTGGTCGAATTACAGAAAGGAGATTTGATAGGTATCGCCGGTAACCACTGGAACGGTTACGGACGTGGTAATAACAAGAAAACTAATGTGGTGAGTTGTAACCCTTATTTATATTTACATCTACAGGGTTATTTAAAAATGAAGTAAGACTTTCCGTGGGCGAAATCCTGACATACTACTAAACACCTATATGTATCACACTTTTTACGAAACGTTATAGTATATACACGCTGATTTTATCACCGTCAGCAGTACGCAAAGGTTCGCTTTCGGAATAATTTTTGAACCAACTGGTAGCATTACTTTGAAAAACAAACGTATTTTTTTAGAAATCTAAAAAAAATATTTATTTTATAGACATCAAATGAGAACCCGTTGTAGTGGACTCACTCTCTTAAATACTTAAGTTTTACAACGATAGTTACGGTACAGTTCGTTTTCATTCAACAATGCGCTGGCACAGAGCAAGCGTGGGCCGCCCACGGCCCCCACCTCAGCGTACTCTCCGAATCCTCCTAGTGGCGACACTGCGGCTCGCCTGTCCAGTAAACCTCGTGACAGCGCCGGCGTCTGTTGCGTAATCGTGTGTGTCAGTGAGTAAAATGAGTCGTCAGTACCAATATTCGAACGTGGAGTATCTAGCAATGGTACAATTGTATGCCATTGCTAACCACAGGCTAGGCGACCAATTATTAGGGCCCGTTTTTATTGAAGGTCATCTCACTGGTAGTTCATACCTAGAAATGCTACGTAACGTAGTTTCTGAATTATTAGAGAACGTGCCTCTAACGTATTTGCGAGGCTTGTACTACCAGCACGATGGCTGCCCGGCTCATTACGCGCGTGTAGTACGCGACTACTTGGACAGTGAATTTGGTGAACGGTGGATAGGTCGCGGTGGTCCTGTAGCTTGGCCGCCTAGGAGCCCGGACTTGACACCCATGGACTTTTATTTGTGGTCCGAAACTAAAACTCGTTTATACCAGAGAGTATCAAACCCGCGAAGAACTACGCAGTGCGATAGTGAACGCTTTTGATATTGTGAAAAGTGATAGAGACACATTGAACAAGTTGAAAGACAATCAATTGAAACGTGCTCGTTTGTGTATCGAAAGGAATGGACTCCATATCGAGCAGTTACTTCGGTACAGAGAACTGTAAATTAGTGTAAATAAACTGTAAATAGGTATGCAAGTTTGATTTTATTTGTAAATAGCTTCAATTTTTTAAATACGCCTGAAATACCTCCTCGCAGTTAGTTGTAGTTCAGTGTATTTTTATTATTATTATTACATATTTCAAAAGTCATTAAGTCACTATCGTTAATAATGAAGTAGGTATTACAGACGGTCCTAAGCCCGTGTAAAGTACGAAGGAGAAATTGGAGTATGTACTTTATGTTCAAGTAGGTATGTTTCGTATGGCCAGTATCACACTGGCCATATTGGCTGCGCGGGGTCATTGCTCCCTAACACATGATTTGCGCGGTACTTAGAAGCGCTTGAAGGATGGATGTGTGTATGTGAGACGTGCGGCCTTGAGCCTGGCGAGTGGCGAGCGCGTCCGTCCGCGTCAATTCATCAATGAAATATCGTACTGCTACTAATGTTAAACTTGATCGAGTGAGAAGAATTACAGAAATTACTATTTTTTTTATTATTATCAGTACAGTAATTTAGATGTTAAAAAAGGAATCTAAATATTATTCCGCGAGCGAACCCTTTCGACTGCTGACGGTGATAAAATCAGCGTGTATACATATAGTATATAACAACAAGTTAAAAATATGGCAAAAATTTGCCATATATTTTTTTGAGTTTTCGATAGTTTTTTCATAAATTCTAAAAAAGGTCACATGACATGAAGTTCAACATCATTTTAGAGGTATTTGTCCTAGCTGAGTTGATTGCAGCTGGTCTTGAGTCTCTATTACCGTTCTCGATTTGACCTCGTTTTGACCTTGACCTTTAGATCTGAGGTCAAAGGTCAAGTTCAATTTAGAGTTCTTTGACCATGCTGAGTTTATTGCAAGTGGTATTGAGACTTAAATATTACCGTTCTTGATTTGACCTCGTTTTGACCTTGACCTTGAGATCAGAGGTCAAAGATCAAGTTCATTTTAGAGTTCTTTGACCATGCTGAGTTGATTGCAGCTGGTATTGAGTCTCTAACTATTACCGTTCTCAGTTTGACCTCGTTTTGACCTTGACCTTGAGATCAGAGGTTAAAGGTCAAGTTAATTTTGGGGGTTTTCGACTATGCTAAGTCGATTGGCGTTTACACTGAGTCTCTAGCTCTAACCGTTCTCGAGTTGAAAGTTGTTCACGGACGGACATTACTGTTGTATAAGAGATTTTAGTTTCGAAAACTCTAAAAAATCCAATTCATGTTTTGGATTTAACCTGTAGTACTTCTTAACTATGTTACTAACGTTCGTTCAGGCAGTCGGACGTCCACCATAGCTATACAACTTCGAGCCGACACAATAACAAACATCAATTACGCTTGTTGACACACACATACAAATTCGCCAGTCGATTGAGCAGAGGCAGAAGCACTGTACGATATTAACATACTGCGATTTAGTAATATCGTGTATAGACGAGCTAATCTCGATTCATTTATTTTAATTTAATTAACCTTCAAAAACGGTACTTAAAAGGTCTGTGGTACTTTTAAAATAACCCTGTATATTTCGTCAGTTTCTCTGAAAGGTACTGACAAACAGACATACACAAATCACGGCGCTTATTTCACCAATATGTTAATCCCCACGTAAAAGGTATTGCCGTTTCTGGGGTGTATAAAGGTGCTGACACTAATTGAAATCAAGTATCAGAATCGAAATATTTATTTATTTAGGTCAAAAGGACGCTTATGCCAGAAAAGTGATTCTACATGTAGCTACATTTACTGCCAGAATTAGCAATGCAACAGGCAGAGCCTGTGAGTAAGAATCTATCAAGAACTCTCGTATTCTTCTTGCTATTTAAATAGTAAAATTGACTGCCTCAGTGGCGCAGTGGTATGAGTATGCGACTGCCACCCCTAAGGTCCCAGGTTCGATTCTGGGTCGAATCAAATTATTTGTGTGATCCACTAATGTTTGTTTCGGAGTTTGTGTATTTTCTATTTATAATATGTATGTATTTAGCACGAAGCGATGGAAAGAGACCGGAAGGTATGTCGTTGCTACTGTGGAAGATGGGAAGGCCTTTGGTGTGGGACGCTACATGCGTTGACACCTTAGCACCTTCACACCTTCCAAGCACATCCGGATGTGCCGGCGCTGCTGCTGCATCGGCTGAAGGCCTCAAACGGCGTAAATATGCTAACCTAGCAGGTGATTACATATTTGAGCCGTTTGGGGTTGAGACACTGGGGTCATGGGGTCCGAGTGCTCGCCGCCTTTATAGAGACATTGCTAAACGCCTAATCGATGCTTCTCAGGACCAGAAGGCTGGCTATTTTCTGGCCCAAAGAATAAGTATCGCCATCCAACGTGGCAACACAGCCAGCGTTCTGGGAACCTTCTCAGTCGGCAATGACGCGGAGGATTTTTTAAACGATATTTTGTAATGTAAATATTTTTAGTCTATAATTATGTTTATTTTGTATATTGTAATTCTTATTGTAAATAAAGACTTTAGATACAAGTCTAGATCCCATAGCACAAGCTTATATTAGCTTAATTTGGGCTAGATGACGTTGTGTGCGAATGTCCAAAGAAAATATTTATAGTAAACAGATGATCCCGTAATTTGTAATCACTAACTTTCTTAGTTTTTTTTTTCTTTCCAGAACGGTCTTATCCCATGGTACAAGACAGCGGACCATTTAGTATTATACCCATTCCCAGAGTACAAAGAAGTACCAATATACCAACAAAAACAAAAAGACTTATAGGTACAGTGATATAAACTTTAGTGACTATTTATGAAGTACAAGGTTTTTAAATGAAAGTGTGTGATGGGATGGATAAATACAGGTTATATAACTAATTACGGCTCAAAATATTTCCTACGAAATGCATTGATTTGACTCTGTATGTCTCACTGTTTAACTCCGTTTTTAGTTCGGTAAAAACGCGTTTTGTCTAGTAAGAATTAGTTTTAACTAGTCAATGTTGAGCATTAGTAAATTCATTTAGTTAGCATTCAAACTAAAAACGGGTTTAACAGTAACATAATGTACTTTGTATGGGTTATTTTATAACTGATTTATTTATCTGTATGGATAATCCACTTTTGGATAATTTACAGTTACAAAACCAGTTCACTGTTAAGTATTAGAATGTGATTCTGTTGAGTTACTGGGATACCGTGTTATCCGGTGAAAAGTACGGATAACGTTTTTTATCAGTAGGTACCTCTTTAGTGATTGATGACGTCACGAAGCGGTTATTGTGACAAGGGTCCATCCCACTGCCAAAGATATACCAGATACATAGTTGCCGCGAGTGCTTATATTAGTATGAAACCAAACGTACTGATATGTAAGGAAATTTGTCCTTTATTTCATTTTGTACAGCTTAGTACGCTCAGAAAGTGCACAAGTGTTTAGTGTTCCGTAGTTCAAGTTTCGGAACCCCTATAGTTTCGTCATGTCTGTCTGTCCGTCTGTCCTCGGCTTTCCTTCTAAACGGTGAGTGCTTGAAACAAAAAAAAAACTTTGCATGGATATGTGTATTTACTACATTGACAAAGTGCAAAAAAAGTTATGAAATGTTTATTTTGTGGTACATGTAACCAGAATTGTTTTTTTTTCTTGCGCACACTTTGGATTGTGGGGTGTCATTAGATTGGTCTTTTAAATACATTGAGAGGTTGCTAAGACATTTTTTTGGTTTAGGTATATGTTTGTGAGATATTCAACTTTAAAGCGCAATTTTTTTTTGTAAAAACAGGCTCCCCCCTCTAAAATCTATAACGGACCAGATAACTATGTTAGTTTAGGAGTTATATATATATATATAGAGCCTATAATGAGTGACTACGGAATCCTATACTATGCCTGGCCCGAAACGAACTTGAACGGTGTTTTTGTCATTGTGATGACGTTCGTTTACCAACACCGCGGAACGCAGACTAATTGACACCGCATCGTAAGATGAGTATTGCCCTCCTTTTGTGCGCGAAGTACATACTTGCGGTATCTATTGTATAGTTATCTGTTTATGTATCAATGCAGCAAATGGTCTATTTGTTTGCTAATTTTTTTCCAAAAACCATCAAAGACGTGAATCAAGTAAAAACGTATTTCCATAGTCGAATCTCATTCGAGACTTATCGCTCTGTGTCCAAACGTAAAACATCTAAATGTGAAGTTGCAATTCGTATCATCTTAAATAATATTTGTAGTTTTAATTCTATTCCAGTTTTAAAAGTGCAAAAATGTATAGCTCACCCTGTTCCTAAACGAAACATCTCCAAATGTGTGTCTAGTAACAGTTCCTTACGTTAATTTGCTCGAAATACGTTTTCGTATTCCCCATATATTTCACACCAGCGCCCCTAGCGGTAACTTCAGGGAACTGTGTATCCCTGTTGTATCTTAATGTGATCGGAATAATGACCAATATTGTTTGTAGCTGAGTCGAAATAGTTCAAAAATGTACAATGCATTTAAGAACTGATTTTGTGTGTACATTCCAATATCATTGGTTTTATTATTATTTATGATACTTTTCGGTAGTATGCGTCGGTAAACGCAGGTGTGCGTTTACGGTAATATGCGTCGGTGAACGCAGGTGTGCGTTTACGGTAATATGCGTCGGTGAACGCAGGTGTGCGTTTACCATTACTTATCCAACTCATAATAGGCTAGATAACTGTCAAATCAAATCGTTTTCTTTTTGTAAATGTCAAAACGATAAGCCTCGTGGAAGTATGTCGCCTCGTCTGAAGTCGTCTGTGACGTCACTTGTATGGTAACTGATGATTCAAAATAAATACAAAATATATTTACAAGATTGAATACAATATACGAATCTCATTTGGAATTATTTATTTAATATATTTATTTTAGTTTTAGTTGTAGTTTTGACATTTACAAAAAGAAGGTATATTATCTTTAGATAGTCAACTTACCCTATTCTTTTGTTTGATGGTATGATTTGGAATAAAATATGGAAGGGAAAAATGATGTAATTTGTAATCTATAGTTTCCCTTTATCCTATTAATATTATTTATTATTAATATGAAAGATTGTGAAGATTTTTGTCAACCGAAGAAAAACGGAGGTCACTCAATTCTCCAAGTTTATAGTCCGATTTTGTTCATTGTTTTTTTTACAGAGTTCACAACGTCTTTTCGACTGTATGTTCTCTTTTATGTTTGTTACGTCATAACATTCGACTGGGTGAATCAATTTAAAAAGTCTTTAATTGAAAGGTAATTGTTCCCGTGTAGTCCCATTTCAATTGTAATTTTCCCATTTTAATTGTAATTTTCCCATTTTAATTGTAATTTTCCCATTTTAATTGTAATTTTCCCATTTTAATCGTAATTTTCCCATTTTAATCCCAAAATGTCTAGCTAATCAATTAGACTGAATCTCATAATGCCGGAAATTGAATACGCATGCATTTTGTAACAACTGAAGGTCATTATGTCTTTTCCTCAAAACTTTCTAGTTCCAAAATAGCTGAATCCCGTAATGTCAATCAAACTACCTACATTGTGCATTGTGGCGGATCCTGGAGGAGGAGTATGCAACAGGCTGATAGGTAGGAAAGAAGAGGGAGGGCCCCATATGTGGTAAAGTTAAGTAAAATAATCAAAAAGTAAAAGAATAACAATTTACTTAACTCAAAATATGAATTTACATTAATAACAAAAAAATATTTGCTTAGCGATAAAATTAATAACGCATGTCGTTTTTTTACTTATCAACCTTAAAATAAAATTAAAAATTAACTAAGTCGTTTTCTCCTTATCAACTTCTTATCTTCAAAAAATCAAGAGGGGTTATGTCTGCGTTTTTAAGCTGGGTCAGTTGCTTGGAGTACTGGTGATCAAAAAATATTTCCTGTCTTCTTCTGTGAGCACCACTAAACAATAAATTGTTTATACGGGTTGTTTGATACATTGCTTATCTTCTCAATATATATATGAATCTCATCAAAGCTTGGCTTATGCGGCATGCGGACGTTAAGCCGCCTGTTCAGCCTTTCACAGTATTGTTGGTGCGATGTCTATCACGTGCAGTACTTATCATCGATGGACCCATTTTTATCCACTGTTTCTCCATATAACAGATGAACTTAGTCATGACGTTCGTCTCTGGGGCTATTTCTTTTATAGATTGTCAGGCTTCATTTATTTTGGTTACAGGCAATAATGGTAAATTTGCACACATTCGAACTACTTTGCGGCCTTCTGTCGTTGCGTTTACTGACTGATCTCTGGCATTTTTCCACACAGCTCTGTTATAATGCGTTTGTTAATGAAAGTAACAGCCAGATATATCACAATCAGGGTAAATTGATTTGCATGCATTAATTTGAGCAGTTTCAAAATCTGACTTATACATACTAATTTGAATACCCATTTGATCTCTTAAAAATGTGAATAGTCTTGTATAGGAATATTCCGTCTTGTTGGGTATAAGTACAAAAATCACGGGCAGAACATTGGTGGATTTGGTACACGTGCCAATATCGACGTGTAGAATGAAAAGTTTAAAAACGGTTTTGGCACCCTTTTAAAGGTTCCATCTCCAAAGTAAACTAATTTAATAGAAGAAATTAGAAACCGTCTTTTTTGACGACGTCTAGCGGTTGTGGGCCACTCTTACAGCACACAATACTATAGAGAGTGGCCCTCAACTTGACGACCTACTGATGTGCCTCTTCACGCTCCGCTTATAGAACCCAGGATTATATGTGGGAGGAAACACGTGCACAGGCAGGGCGTTCCAGGCCGCTATCGTGCCAGCAGCATGCGCCGCAGACTCATCTACGCCCAAGACCATCGACCTCCATGATCGGGGCCTGAGGACGGCGGGATCGCCACCCGCCGTCCTTACAGAAGCAGGCTAGAAGGGTTGCGTGCTGTGGGGCCTCTGCTCCATAGCACGCAAGCAGATTCACTCACTGACGCGGGATAAAACCCTACCTCAACGACGCGGGATTCTCATCCCGACCTAACCCCCGCAGAGACCACAGAGGTGGTCAAAGTCCGCCGGGCGCCACTGGAAATACGTTCTGCGTGTAACCAGAGACGCCCGGCCACGGACGTTATAAAAAAAAGTGCCGCTATCGTTCGGCAGAGAAACGAACGTTTAAGACGTTCGGTTCTCGCGAACATGCTATCCACTGTATGGGAGTGGCATCTCTGCCCGGCAACTCGAACATTCTGATCATAATGGGACCTGCATATATGATCACTCTATTACTATCACATCCTTTGTAGAATTCAATGTCACAGATGCATTGCATTCTTTCCTAGTTACACAACGCCACATAGATGAACCACTTATATTTTTATTTCCTAGAGAATATGTGTGTCCGTCGTATAACAAACACGGTTATCCTTTTTGGTTTTCGATAAAAATTAATTCGCTATGCTTTAATTCCATTATAAATGAATGGTTTTTTCATTTACAAATAATATTTTTTTGTGTGACAATACTTGACAAACAACGTTAATGTTTTTATCTATTATAACTGAGTTGCATTGACAAATCAAAATTTCAGACAATTCAGGACAAATTCGTTTTGAAATATAGGCTTATTGGTATCAGTCATTGTGAGATTAAGTCGTACCGATATCAGACATTTTGGGAATAATTATAAAAATATAAACCGGACCGCAAATGATTTCTGGATAGAGTATTCCTAGAAGTTGACCTTTTATTAAACATTGTTTTTGTCTGGAACTTGTTACTCAATCATTCGTAAATCGTTTAACAGATTTTTATGAAAATTTGCACGTACGTTTGGTTTTTAACCTTTTATGTTATGTGGAAATCTTCAAACTCGACCCAAAGGGCCTGGTTTGATCTAATAATATGCTTTCTGTACAAGTAAATTGTTCCTTTGCCACAAATTGTGTGGATTTAGAGTCTTATCGCTATTGACTGAGGTATGTATATTATTCGGCCTATTTCTTGATGTTAATAGTTCTGTTTATGGTACATATATGTACCTATTACATATTTTTGGCGTTAGTATATTGTTCTGTAATAATTATTGCTCTTGATATTATTAAAAAATATAAAAATGGCGCCTTAGCGGTAAAAAGTAGGTATTTGTTGTAAAAATTAAAACTAAATATTGTTGTTTTTTTGAATATACTCGTAATAGGAATATAAGTACGTTAAATTTTTCCCAAATAATTTTACAATATTTTCGCCAATAAGTTACTGGGCTGAACTTGAACCAGCAAATGCTCTCTTTCAAAGAGGAACGTTGAGCATAGTGGTTAATTTAAGAATGTCATGCTGCACAAAGTTTGTGTTTCTAAAGAGAATACAGAACTTTTGTTTGTAGTGTTTTTAAGAAAGAAGAGAAACTCTTTTTGGTTATATTTGGCAAATATAGATGTCAAAATTTTTGGCGCCAAATATATTATAATGTTGTGTTGTCCTTTTACAAATAACAGATTGAAATATGTTTATTTCCTGTGGCAATTTTAATGTATACGAGTCTCGAAAATTATCTCAAAAATATAATTTAGGACAACAAATTATTGTCTACTTTTGATAAGAAAAAATTAATTTTTAGTTTTTTTTTAAATTAAGTTTGTTTGTGCTGTTATTAACTTATTATTTACTTATTTAATGCGAGAGAATGTGTAATTTTTCGTTTTTAAATAGTACTAAATATTTACAAGAACGTCGGCCATGACATGCGTTTTGCTTTCGAAATATAAGAAAATAAAATAAACAGTAACTTGAAATGATAGAATGTTTTTTTATGTACCTACTAAATATATTTACGGTGAATTGTATAATGTGGGTTGTCGCTGGCGTGAAATCACGTTTGTTTTGGATAATTTAAAATCTTTAATCAACCGAAAACGTCGTAAGGCAAAATGAGTTATTTTTTCTGCTACACATAGTTTATTAAAACCTTGCCCTGATCGTCGTGAGATAGACCATCCTAAAGAAAATCTTACTAGAACAGGACATTTAAGTTTACAAATAACTTCTTTACACACAGTTGCAATACCAAATAGACCAAGTCGCAACTTGTCAAAGTTTAAATCAAAGTATAAACCGCGCAACATGATAATGGGATTGGCGGCCATGTTGGTTACGTCATAGTAACCTACAATACTGTTTTGTTTTACGTACTTTTCAGCGAATGATGACGTCATGGACAAGGTTCTATCCCACTCACATCGTGGGCGACTATTTCACGCCCGCGATATCGCACATATAAGAAAAGTAAAAATAAATAATTATTGGCGATAAACCAGGTGATATAACTCTTAAGAACTAACGTAATATAATGTTAGTATTAAGTATTCTGTTTATCTCATTCGATTGTTTTAAAACAAATCATAATTTTTCATATAAAATAAACTTTTTTTGTTAAGTAATCAACTATGATGGATGGCAATTTTGTATAACATTTTTTACATGATTACCATGTTCAAAATATGTGAATGTTATTCATCGCCAGATGGCGTTAAATGTAATATATAATATCAATGTTTAAAAAGTATTTTTCTTGCCAGATGGCGCTGATACTAATTTCGAATATAATACTCCACTGAAATATTTTTTTGTTTGTAATATAATTTATTATGATAATGTAAAAATATCGATATAGGTACTGAATTCTGTATAAGTATAGGACCGCAATAAGCTTTTGTCAAGCAGTTATAAAGGGTAAGTTTGACTATTAGCATTTATTTATTCGTAGTTAATTAAAAAAAAAACAATACTGTAACAGCAATAAGATGAAAAACAGACTTTAGATTATGGTACATTTTAGAAGCTATTTTCTTTTAAGAATATATACATATATATATACAGTGGTGTTTAACTATTGCATTTATTTGAGTAAATATATACGTTCTCCAAAGTAAATTCGAATGCTAGAAACCTATTGCCTTATATCTGTGAATGAAAAAAACTGATAAGCCGCTATTCAGTATTGATTATTTAAATTTGAATTCTATTTTTAAATGAAGTTGATGTTCCGCCGACCTAGCATTGCCAGCGGCGACTTTATTCGTTCGACAATTCCAACCAATGACATCGCAGAAAAAATCATAAATGTGTCCACGTGACTAAAATTTTCTGCAATGTCATTAGTTGAATATGTCGACAGACTGAAGTCGACGTTGCCATGCTATGGGCAGATTTTATTTTAATTTGTTTTTTTTTCGGCCAGTACAAGCGGGATATCGCCTTCTAAATAGCAGGCTATTTTTCCATTAAGTATAACCCGCGCAAGATGATAATGGGATTGGCGGCCATGTTGGCGACGTCATAGTAACCTACAATACGATTTTGTTATCCGTACTCGATTGATGACGTCACGGAGCGGTTATTGTGAAAAGGTTCTATCCCACTCGCATCGTGCGCTGCTTTTAGTTATCGCAGTGACATGTGATGTATTTTATAACTTTGTATCTCTCATGTACGTAAATCTGTTGATCGTGTAACATGGACCTAATATTGTGTATAAAGCTCTATATTATAGTGTATATAGAAAAAAAGTAATATAAATAAACTGTAACATGTGAAGGCAATATTTCTGTGGTTTTATTTTGACATTTGCTGATTACCGCGGCTCCGCCCCCGTGATAGTTTCTTATTTCCCATTCCTTTGGTCCATTGTTCATTCACGGGAACATTACCAGGATTAAAGCCTATAGCACTCAGGGATAATGTAGCTACAAATTAGTTAAAGAATTTTCAAAATCGGTTCTGTAGTTACGGAGCGGTATTCAATTCGGACAAACAAACAAAACGTAAGTATAGACTAACGAAGCGTCATAATTTTATTTAGACTTTTTAAATATATACAGGTATACACAAAATTTAATGAATAATATACATAAATATACGCTTAAGCGATGCTTCTCAGGACCAGAAGGCTGGCTCTTTTCTGGCCCAAAGAATAAGTATCGCCATCCAACGTGGCAACACAGCCAGCATTATGGGAACCTTCCCAGTCGGCAATGACGCAGAGGATTTTTTAAACGATGTTTTGTAATGTGAATATTTTTAGTATATAATTATGTATATTGTAATTCTTATTGTAATATATACATAGATCTTCCTCTTGTGATGAAAACCGAAAGTCCATAAGGTTTGAATAATCGTAAGTGAGGTGCTTGATGTGCAATTAATTATTTTTTATTAAATTTAAAGTATGGTAACTTATTCTAAAATAATTTAACAATATTGATAAATATTAATTGATTGGCACCAGAGCCCTCTAGCTGTGTCTAAACGTAATTGCAACATTACGCACAGCCTACCATAGTAGTTAGTTCATCAAGTACCGGTAGATGGCGCTCTGGCCAATATGATCACAAAATGAGATGTCTTGGGCTAGTAGTGTCTTGGTCAGTTGGTAGAACGTTCCTTCTGGAAAGGGATCAGTCGCTGGTTCGATTCCAGCACAAGACTATAATATTTGTGATTGATATTGTAAAATTAATTTAGGTGCAACTTCAGGATGTTTATATAAATGTATATTATAAATTTCACGTTAATGGGTGACGAGTTATCCCCAAAATCGTAGTTCCAAGCCTTAGGTCAAGTGATAATCAACGAACTTGACGCCCTGGCCAACGTAAAAGAACCCGGTTAATGGCAACAGATGCTCTATAACGTAGGACCAACAAACGTTAATGGAGAAAAGCGGGTACGACTAGGTATATAGTTTTTTTTTCCTACTTTAATTGACATGACATTTATTTATTTATTTCTATAATTAACATTTAAACATGGAGCAAATTGCGGCCTATCGCTAAAAGCGACAGACAATGCTATTGTGGACAACAATAAGCGTATTAGTGTAGAACTGTGTCACAGTTATTGCCGCCCACTTAAGATGTTATATTAAAGTAATAGTAAGTAAGATGTTAAACTTTTTAAAATATAATAGCATTATTTTCGCAAAATTAAAAGACAATAAAACGTCGACAATTGTTTCACCTCTAAACGAGGCATTATCAAGACTGTCTCAGAGAGAACAGACTTTGTCATGGATTTTCGCCAGGTAACGCCTGTTTCCATCCAATATATGTTATATTAACTTAAAAACTAAAATACTTGAACATTACAATATATAGTTAAATTTCAAAGTGTGTTGTGTTGTGTGCGCGCGCGCGTGTGTGTGTGTGTGTGTGTGTGTATCATCACTCAATAACTTACAGCATGCAAATACATTATTAACAAACACGCTTGTACACTTGTCTTATTCCACTCATTTATTACGAAAACGTCAGGTTTTTTAGGTTTCGCCTTACGACATTACCAGAGGTGTGCTAACAAGGTGCAATATTTTTTTTAATTCTGCTCTCACGTCTGTTGCCTAGCGTCTCTGGTACGCACGCAAAGGTATTTCCTGTGGCGCCAAGGTGCAATATAATATAAGTAGGTCGATACGACTGCTTCGGTGGTGTGGCCGGTAGTGCATCCGAAATGAAATAATTTATTTATTTGTATAGGTCACTAAAATTCACTAAATGGCTCTTACAAACGTCAGTAGGTACTTAAAATAAAAGAAAATGTCATTGCTTCTATATTTAGATGTACTGCCAGATTCGCAAAGCAATAAGTAGAACCGAGATAAATAACCTGGCAATAAAACTCTCGGTCACTCTTTTTCAATAATTAACTCATTTATAAATAAAGATTAAGACTAAATGTGGACTAATGTACATTAGTCCCGTGTCAAAATCAAAAAGGGCTATACACGCCCTTTTTGATTTTGACACGGGACCAATGTACATTAGTCCATAAAAATATAATACATACACCAAAAAAAAATATAAGTATATAGTCACCAAAGTACAAAATATGCTACAATTACGGCATTTTATGAGGCGCCTGCACCATGCTCAAGCCAGACACTTTTATCGTTAAGGTAATCAATCAATCCGCTTTCGACGCCGGAGTCTCGGGTTCGATTCCCGGTCGGGACAAACTTTGTGTGATGACACATACTTTTGTACCGAAGTCTGTTTCCTTTGTATAATATTATGTATTTATAAAAAAAATGTATACGTAGATCACACTATAAGTTTTGCGTAACTTAAAAAAACAACATGTTAAAACCAAAATATTATGTATATTGCTTTTCAAAATACTCTCCTTTACATTTTAAACATTTTTTCATGTGATCGAACTATTTTTTTAAACAGGAGGACTACAGATCTGAAGGCATGTTTTCTACGTGCTTATTGAACGCTATCAATGCCTCTTCGGAGTTGGTAAAAGTGAAACCTCTCATCAAATCTTTGATTTTGGGGAAAATATAGAAATCACAGGGTGCTAGGTCGGGGCTATGCGCAGGATGGGTGACGAGTTGTACTTTTTCGGAAGCTAAAAATGACTTTGTTTTGTTGGCCGTGTGTGAAGAAGCGTTGTCATGATGTAGGAGAACGCGGCTTTTGGGTCGTCTTTCGCGAACTTTTTCTAACACCCTGGGTAAACAAATGGTAGAATACCACTCGGCATTAACACTCTTTTGATCTTCAAGTGGAATTGTACAGATGGGACTCGTAGCTGAGAAAAAAACGCGATCATTTTTTTACCAACGTTTCTCGCCTGCCTCACTTTTGTTGGCTTGTTCTCATTTTCAAACACCCATTCACAAGATTGCTGTTTTTTGTCGGGTTCAAAACAATAAATCCACGTTTCGTCTCATGTGACAATGTCATAAACAGTGTCCCTTCGTCCAGCATACTCACCATGGATTCCTGATATTTCATGAATGCCAAAAAATTGTGCTGAATTAGTGCTAATTAGTGCCCAAAGGAAAAAAATACTTAAGAAATTACAGCCATAGTTCGATGAGTATGCTGGACGAAGGTTTCGCCCAGCATACTCACACCTCCGTTTGTGGAATCTGTGTACGCTTCAACCATAATTCATACTTCAAAAAATTGTGCCCAAATAGTGCCAAATGGTGCCCAAAAAGAAAAAACGGTGCTCTAATAACTCCGGAGTTATAGGCTTCGTTCGTACACTTCACTACGCGAATACCGAACGAGCTATAGGTACAATTTACGGCTTAAAAAATTGTGCTTGAAATAGTGCCCTATTGGGCACTATTTCAAGCACAATTTTTTGCTTGACTTTTGACCTAGAAAACCATTAAATTTAATTGTAAACTTCTACATACTAACGTTAAATGAGTTCGATGTCGTTCACACATGTTTTTGGATATAAATATTAAAAATTCTAATTGTGGGCGGTTATGTGTTTGGGAATAATTGTGGTATTTTCTCACATATCAAAAACTGTCGATTAAATGCAAATTTTTTTTTTTATAAATAAATGAAATTGTACGCGTAAATGAAATCTACTCGTATTACTTCATTACTTGTAGGGTGAAATATTTCCCAAAAAAATGTCTGGGCACTAATAGTCTACTGCAGCCAATAGTTCGATTAATAAAAGGTTTAACAATAAAAAACATTTTTAATTACTTACATTATATATTACTAATGAAATGAAATTATTTATTTATTTGTATAGGTCACTAAATGGCTCTTACAAACGTCAGTAGGTTTTTAAAATAACAAAAATTGTCATTGCTTCTATATTTACATGTACTGCCAGATTCGCAAAGCAATAAGTAGAACCGAGAGAAAGAACCTGGCAATAAAACTCTCGGTCACTCTTTTTCAATAATTAACTCATTTATACATTTTCTAGACTAAATGTGGACGAATGTACATTGACCCCGTGTCAAAGTCAAAAAGGGCGTGTATAAGGCACCAAAAAAAAAAAAAGTATACAGTCACCAAAGTACAAAATATGCTACAATTACGGCATTTTAGGAGGCGCCTGCACCATGCTCAAGCCAGACACTTTTATCGTTAAGGTAATCAATTGTCTTGTAATATGCTTTTTGACATAAAGTGGTCTTTATAAAGGTTTTAAATTTATTGTCGGACATACAATGGACCGATTCAGGCAATTTATTATAAAAGCGTATACCTTCCCCCTTGAAAGAATGACTAACCTTGCTAAGCCGATAACACGGAGGGAGTAGTTTATTTTTATTACGTAGATTTCTGTCTGTAACGTCACTTACTTTATAGCTAGATATATTTTTCCTGACATACAGTATGTTATCAAATATATATTGGGAAGCTACAGTTAAAATATTAATATCTTTAAATCGCTCCCTAAGAGAATCTCTCTTACCTAAACAATAAATGGCACGGACTGCCCTCTCGACGAGGTGTGTAAGCTCTTTGAGCGAATTACCGCGGAACGCCTCGTCGAGCATCTCACGCGTGTGGGCCCAGACCTGGCGGATAACCAGTATGGTTTCCGTCGGGGACGGTCCACCGTGAGCGCGATCATGCGCGTGAAGACCCTGGCGGAGGAAGCAGTCTCGCGGGGCGAGGTGGTGTTGGCGGTGTCTCTTGACATCGCCAACGCCTTTAACACCCTACCCTGGAGTTGCGTTAGGGAGACACTGGTATATCACAAAGTGCCTCTCTACCTCCGTCGTATTGTCGGGGCATATTTATCCGAGAGGGCTATAACTTACCCTAGCTGGCTCGGGCCAGCTCGGCGAGATGTCTCGTGCGGTGTTCCACAGGGGTCGGTCCTAGGACCTCTCCTGTGGAACATCGGATACGACTGGGTGTTGCGGGGTGCGTTGCCTGAGGGCGTCAGCGTAACTTGTTACGCCGACGATACCCTAGTCACGGCGCGGGGAGCAACGCACCAGGAGGCAACACTCAAGGTCACGACTGGGGTTGCTGAAGTCGTGGGTCGGATACGGCGGCTGGGACTGGACGTGGCACTGAATAAGTCCGAGGCTCTGTGTTTTCACGGACCTCGGCGCGGGCCACCTCCAGGATCCAGCATAAATGTAGGGAGCGTTAGCATCGGCATCGAGCCCTCCATGAAGTATCTGGGGCTCGTACTCGATGGCCGGTGGAACTTCGGACCACATTTCCGAAGTTTGGTCCCCAAAGTGACGGGGGCAGCAGCCGCGCTTTCGCGACTGATGCCCAACTTAAAGGGACCCAACGCTTCCTGCAGGAGACTGTACCTGGGGATCGTGCGGAGTATGGCCGTATACAGGGCTCCCGTATGGGCGGCGAGACTGACGGCCAACAACGCTGCTATATTGCACAGATCGTTGAGGACCTTGGCCGTCAGGACAATAAGAGGGTACCGCACGATCTCTCTAGAGGCTGCATGTCTCCTAGCCGCGACCCCTCCATGGGACCTGGAAGCGAGAGCTCTTGCGTCATTGTTTCAATGGCACAAGGAGGCGCTGGAGCGGGACCACAGGCCTGCGTCTCGAGAAATCGAGGCCCAGCGGTCCCATCTCCGCCAGGATCTCATGGAGACATGGAAGGTGCGACTTGAGCAACCTAAATGGGGAACCACCACCATCGCGGCGGTGAGACCGATCATGGAGGACTGGCGGCAGAGGCAGCACGGTGGCCTCACGTACCGTGCGACACAGATCATCACCGGGCACGGAAACTTTGGTGAGTATCTGTTTCGCATGCATCGTGAGGTCACACCAGCGTGTCAACACTGCGAGGCTTACGGCGAAGACACGGCATTTCACACGTTGGTGGAATGCTCAGCGTGGGCAAGTCAGCGCCGGGACCTCGTTGTGGGCCTGGGCGTGGATTATTATTAATATTATTATTTCCAACGGGGACACCGGTGACCGGACGGACGATCCACCCGCTATGTTTGCGGGCCATTTCGTCCATTTCCCCAGTTCTTCCCTTGGGGAGAGTATGGTTGATCCAGCTTACGGCGCCCCGTCGAACCTCCCTGTGCCCTTTATGAATCTTATCATCTGTTCCACCTTCAGATTGCTTATATCTTCTTCGTTCAGTCTATCCGACCCTAGGATTTCCCATCTGATCAGTGACTACATGGGGCATTCAGCCAGCAGGTGGAAGCTTGTTTCGTCACTGTCCATGCACTCTGGGCATTTGGGGTCGGTTCTTACTCCTATCACTGTCAGGTGTCTGTTCAGTCGGCAGTGTCCTGTTATTATTTCTATGGCGAGCCTCATGTTTCCTCTTGGGAGTTTCATGAAATGACTCGTCCTTTTCTTGTCCATTCCCTTGATGAAAATTTTCGACTATCTCATTCCAGTCGAGGTTCTCCATCTTTGGTTGGTTTCTACTTTAGTTCTGTGGCTGATTACTCCTTTGGTGATTTTGTGCGCTATGGGCAGCCGGGGCTCCGGTCCCACCAAGTTTTCGTCAGCACCTTCTCTGGCTAATTCGTCGGCCCGCTCGTTGCCCGAGTTACCCTCGTGTCCGGGGACCCAGGCAATCGTTAGATCGATGTCCTTGGCCAGCTTGTCCAATGATTTCTTACATTCCTTAACTATTGCTGATGTTGTTTCCACTTTGTCAAGTGCTTTCAGTGCAGCCTGGCTATCGCTGTAAATGGTCACCTTACCCGTTGTGGTAAGGTGTTCCACTATTTCCACGCATTCGTTTATGGCATATATCTCTGCTTGAAAGACGCTTGCAAATCTTCCTAGAGGTATTGACTTATCTATTTCTGTTCCGTCATCGCATTTTATATGCACTCCCGATCCAGATAGTTTAGTCAATTCCTTTCTTGAACCATCTGTATAGCAGATAGTATCAGTGGGATCTATCTGCCATTCATCTCGTGTCCCTATGTGTATTCTGTATTTCTTGTCATAAGTTCTCTCCTTCTTTATAAGGTCATTATTGGAAAGGATCATTGACAATTTTTCTTCGTAGTTCTTGCTTATGCTTGCATGACCTTTGTCCATGAAGTTTCCGGTCCATAGGCCAATGCTTCTGAGTTTGAATAATTATTCAGTCGCCTTTCGTTTTATTTCTAAGTCCAAGGGGTTCAGCCCTAACATGATCTCTAGCGCGGCTGTTGGTGTGGACCTCATCGCGCCCGTGGTCATGAGGGCCGCTAACCTTTGGACTTTGTCTAGTTCTTGCTTGTTTTCTCCTGTGGCAGCCTTGTGCCACCATACCAGGGCTCCATGCAGGATTCTTGGCAGAATTATTGCCTTGTATATCCATAACACTACCGCTGGTTTTATTCCCCAGGTTCTTCCTATTGTCCTTTTACACTGCATCAATGCCATTTTAGCCTTTGTACATGTGTTGCTGATATGAGTCTTGAAAGTTAGCTTGCTGTCCAGAGTTACTCCTAGATATTTCACCTCCCTAACTTTTTCTAGGTCGTGATTATCTAGTCTCACTGGTATAGCACCTATTTTTCTCTTGTTGGTGAACAAAACTAACTTAGTTTTGTCGGGGTTCAGGTCGAGGCCTTTACTCCTGCACCATACTAACGCTTCTTTTAGCCCTCTATTCATGATTCACACATGACGCTGAGGACTTTTCCTGTGATTAGGAGCACGCCGTCGTCAGAGTAGACTTGCGTGTATATGTGCATCCCGTTAATCTTTTTTATTAGTACATCTATTAGCAGGCACCACAGTAGTGGGGATAGGCATCCCCCTTGGGGGAAGCCTCTTTTTGCCACTACTCTATGTGTTGTTCCTGCTAATTCTGCCTGTATCTTTCGGTGTTTAAGCATATTTTTCACCCATCCTGATAGATCTTTATCAATGTCCTCACGGTTTAGGGTGTCTTCTATTGAGTCGGGGGTTGCTTTGTCAAATACGCCCTCAACATCGAAGAAACAGCCTAGTGCATATTCTTGGTTGCTTATTGATCTTTGCACTCTTATAACCAGGTTATGTAGGGCCGTCTCAGTTGACTTGCCCTCCATGTATGCATGTTGGTTTAGGTGCAATGGAGATCCACTTTTCTGTATTTGTTCTCTTATTAATCTGTCTAGGATTTTCTTCAGTGTCTTCAGAATGAATGAGGAGAGGCTGATGCATCTGAAGGCCTTTGCCTCCTGATACGATGTCTTCCCCGGTTTTGGGATGAAGACCGCTCTCACCTCTCTCCTCCACTTACTTGGAATGTACTTGGTTGCGATACTACTGTTATAAAGATTAAGTAGATCTTTGCCTATGTGTCTCATTGCTGTCTGTAACATTTTTGGGAAGATTTCGTCTGGTCCAGCAGCCTTGTATGGTTGGAAGGACCTCACGCTCCACTGTAAATGTTCTTCTGTGATGATTGCACGCGTCTCCTGTTCCTCTATGGGATTTAGGTTAGGCGGTACGTTATCATCTGTGTCTTCTACGCTTCCTGGAAAGTGTGTGCCCAGCATCACTTCCAGTATCCTTTTGGGGTCGGTGATGAGTTCATCCCCGTTCTTAATGCTTCCTAGTTTGCATGTGTTGCCCTTGGAAAACATTTTCACTAGTCTCGCCGCGTCTGGGTATTTTTCAACCCCTGCGCAGAACGTTTTCCAGCTGTTCCTGTTTTCCCTTCTGCATTCTTTCTTATATATATTTCTTTTCTGTACTCCTGCCAGCTCTCGTCGTCGTTCTTATCTAGGGCTTTTCTGAGAGCTCGCCTTGTCTTTTATCTTTGCTTCTCTAGAGCCTTTGTCCACCAGGGTTGACCCTTCCCTGGTCGTATCTCTTTCAGTGGGCATGCCTTGTGGTAGGCTTCCCTAAGAGCGGCGTCTAGTCTGTTGGCTTCTTGTTCGATTTCTGTTGTGTCTCTTAGCAAGGTGACTGGCCCTGGGCTCCATTTCTCCAGTTGCTGTTCGTATGTGGCCCAGTCAGTTTTCCTCGCATTTCTTGTTAGGATCTTTTCTGTCTTGGCTTCCAGACTAAAAGTAATTCGTTTGTGGTCTGACATTGAATTGCTTTCGTCTAGTTCCCAATCCTTTATGTGTCGACTTATTCTATCTGTTGCATAGTGATGTCCAACACCTCTCGTCTTGCCCGTGTTACAAATGTAGGGGTATTACCCACGTTAAGTATTTCCAACCCAGACGTACTTATGAAGTCCAATAGTAAGTCACCTTTCTTGTTGCAGTCGGTACTGCCCCACACTACATGGTGAGCATTCGCGTCGCAACCTAGAATAATTGGAATGTTCTTACCTTGGTATTTTCTTATGAGGTCTTCCATTTCTCGAGAAGGTGGCTCAAAATCTCTCTCGCTAGGCAGTTATGGGGAGACTAGGAGCACCCTTTCTTTTGTATCTGTCCCCGTTTGTATTGTTATTTCAATGCTAGCGAGGTCTCTGTAACAATCTGCTTTTATTAGTCCTAACGTTCGTACTTTACTGCTGGCATATATGCATGCCCTAGGTGTTGACTCACCGTCCTCATGGCGGATGATGTCTCCCCCCAAGGAGCCAAGCCCAGTCACGCGTCCATTTGAGACATGTGGCTCTTGCAGTAAAGCAATATCTATCTTCTTCTCCACCACGTATCGGCAGAGCTCAGTCATAGCTTCGATGCAGTGGTGAAGATTTATCTGGACTATCCTTATTTTTTATGTGTTTTTGTGTAGTGTGTTGCTGTGAGTGTTCATGTTGTTTGTGTGTATTTGTATGTGTGTCAGTGCTCTCTGTACCCTCCCATTGCCTATACGTCCGCGGGCGACCCCCCACACCAGTGTGGTTGCAGTGATGCTACACTTGGTGGGGGCGTTAGGTCCTTTCGCGTGGTATTAGGGAAGGGATGTTCTGTGTCTGTATTCCCGGGACTGTCCTGTGTGCGGGGCCTCCGGCTTTCAGTCTGAACCTCTGGTGAGGTTTCAGCCTGTGTACCGCCCCCCCCCGCTCGTGGGCAGTTCCCGGCGTGTATATAGCGCCTGTTGTGTGCTGTTAGGGTTGGCTCTCCATTGGATCGGCATACTTCCTTCCACCGGGGCCCCATGGGCCTCAGATTGGTCGGTGTCTCCGCCTCCAATGAGAGACTTTCCCAGCGAGTTTGTGGTGTGCTTCGGACATGTGTAACATGGACATTTTTCTTCCGTTTGTGTGATGCTATTGCTCACAGTTCTTGCGTACACTCTGGTGGCCTGATAGTGTAGTGAGACCAGACTTAATTTTGCAACATCCTCGGGGACTCCTACCACTAGTCTCACTCCTAGTGGTAGTTCTTCCTTGCGGATGAGAGTCCAGTCGGTGAGCCGCAGTTCTGCCCGATGTCTGTTCTGACCTCTGACATAGTCCAGGGGTTCCAGTTCTAAGTCTTCATAACTGCCTGGGAGCCAGATTGACATCCGGTGCTTTTCCAACCTTTTGGTCTTAAGCGGGGCACCATTTTGTTCGCCGAAGTCCCGTCCTAGCACTAGTCCAGTCGACATTCTTGTCAGGTCGTCCCCGAGAGTCTCAGACATAGACCTACCGGGACGCACCTTGTCGTTTGGTTTCTTATTTACTCTTAAGTCTAAAATTGTTTGCGAGGATTTGTCCCCCCCAGAATACGAGGGGCAGCCCGAACCACTAGATGGTCCAGGGAGGGATTCCCCGGTACTGGAAGTACCGGCACCCTCCTGGGGTAATATCTTTTTATCTTTCGCGTTCATGATAGGTTGGTTTGCCGGGGTTGCCGGCTTATTGGATCGGGAATTGGGTGGAGGGTGTGGGATGGATGGTATGTTTGGATTAGGCGGGGACAGTTTGGACAGGGATAGAGGTCTCGGCTATAGATTATTTGTTGCGTCTGTTTCTTATGGAATCAGACCAATAACAGGCGGCACCGCGGGAAGGAAGTCTATAGCCTTGCTTCGGGGATCAACACGACTGTAGCGCTCTCCCCCAAAGCCCTTCACCAGACTCAGCATTGGATATGTGCTGAGAATAGGAGTTCTCCAACCTTTTGGTCCAGCTGTTCACGGTCTTGTTGACCGTGGATTCACCTTCCCAAGTGTCTTGGATCCCCCCCGCCTGGGCGTGGATACTCTCTTACTGGAGACCATGCTACGAGCCATGGTCTCTAGCGAGAGCCAGTGGAACGCGGCTGTTTCCTTCTGCGAGCAGGTTATGCTCGTGAAGGAGGCGGCCGGAAGGGCGAGGGAGCGTATCCTCCCCGCTTATATATGCTTAAACACCGAAAGATACAGGCAGAATTAGCAGGAACAACACATAGAGTGGTGGCAAAAAGAGGCTTCCCCCAAGGGGGATGCCTATCCCCACTACTGTGGTGCCTGCTAATAGATGAACTAATAAAAAAGATTAACGGGATGCACATATACACGCAAGTCTACTCTGACGACGGCGTGCTCCTAATCACAGGAAAAGTCCTCAGCGTCATGTGTGAAATCATGAATAGAGGGCTAAAAGAAGCGTTAGTATGGTGCAGGAGTAAAGGCCTCGACCTGAACCCCGACAAAACTAAGTTTGTTTTGTTCACCAACAAGAGAAAAATAGAAGGTGCTATACCAGTGAGACTAGATAATCACGACCTAGAAAAAGTTAGGGAGGTGAAATATCTAGGAGTAACTCTGGACAGCAAGCTAACTTTCAAGACTCATATCAGCAACACATGTACAAAGGCTAAAATGGCATTGATGCAGTGTAAAAGGACAATAGGAAGAACCTGGGGAATAAAACCAGCGGTAGTGTTATGGATATACAAGGCAATAATTCTGCCAAGAATCCTGCATGGAGCCCTGGTATGGTGGCACAAGGCTGCCACAGGAGAAAACAAGCAAGAACTAGACAAAGTCCAAAGGTTAGCGGCCCTCATGACCACGGGCGCGATGAGGTCCACACCAACAGCCGCGCTAGAGATCATGTTAGAGCTGAACCCCTTGGACTTAGAAATAAAACGAAAGGCGACTGAACAATGGTTCAAACTCAGAAGCATTGGCCTATGGACCGGAAACTTCATGGACAAAGGTCATGCAAGCATAAGCAAGAACTACGAAGAAAAATTGTCAATGATCCTTTCCAATAATGACCTTATAAAGAAGGAGAGAACTTTTGACAAGAAATACAGAATACACATAGGGACACGAGATGAATGGCAGATAGATCCCACTGATACTATCTGCTATACAGATGGTTCAAGAAAGGAATTGACTAAACTATCTGGATCGGGAGTGCATATAAAATGCGATGACGGAACAGAAATAGATAAGTCAATACCTCTAGGAAGATTTGCAAGCGTCTTTCAAGCAGAGATATATGCCATAAAGGAATGCGTGGAAATAGTGGAACACCTTACCACAACGGGTAAGGTGACCATTTACAGCGATAGCCAGGCTGCACTGAAAGCACTTGACAAAGTGGAAACAACATCAGCAATAGTTAAGGAATGTAAGAAATCATTGGACAAGCTGGCCAAGGACATCGATCTAACGATTGCCTGGGTCCCCGGACACGAGGGTAACTCGGGCAACGAGCGGGCCGACGAACTAGCCAGAGAAGGTGCTGACGAAAACTTGGTGGGACCGGAGCCCCGGCTGCCCATAGCGCACAAAATCACCAAAGGAGTAATCAGCCACAGAACTAAAGTAGAAACCAACCAAAGATGGAGAACCTCGACTGAACTGAGACAGTCGAAAATCTTCATCAAGGAAATGGACAAGAAAAGGACGAGTCATTTCATGAAACTCCCAAGAGGAAACATGAGGCTCGCCATAGAAATAATAACAGGACACTGCCGACTGAACAGACACCTGACAGTGATAGGAGTAAGAACCGACCCCAAATGCCCAGAGTGCATGGACAGTGACGAAACAAGCTTCCACCTGCTGGCTGAATGCCCCATGTGTGCCCCACTGATCAGATGGGAAATCCTGGGGTCGGATAGACTGAACGAAGAAGATATAAGCAATCTGAAGGTGGAACAGATGATAAGATTCATAAAGGGCACAGGAAGGTTCGACGGGGCGCCGTAAGCTGGATCAACCATACTCTCCCCAAGGGGAGAACTGGGGAAATGGACGAAATGGCCCGCAAACATAGCGGGTGGATCGTCCGTCCGGTCACCGGTGTCCCCGTTGGAAATAATAATAATAAATAATAATAATCCTCCCCGCTGAGTTCCGAAGTCTGCGGCGAGGGCGCCGCATACGTGACTACGCCCAGGACCATCGACCTCCATGATCGGGGCCTGAGGACGATGGATTAGCAACCCACCGTCCTTACAGAAGCAGGCTAGAAGGGCTGCGTGATGTGGGGCTTCACCCCATGCACGCCTTCACTCACCGATGCGGGATAAAACCCGACCCTAGGGATGCGGGGTAACACCCGACCACCACGCAGTGGCCACACAAGTGGCCAAGGTCCGCCGAGTGCCACTGGGAATTCTCTCAGTGTCTACCGGAGGCACTCGGCAATGGACGTAGACGCGGCCGCAGCCACAAGCCGCGGATAAAAAAAAAAAAAAAAGAAAAATAAAAAGAAAAAAAAAGAAAAACGGACTGCCCTCTTTTGTAATATAAAAATTGTTTCTATATCTGCCGCATTTCCTCAAAGTAGTATTCCAAAGGACATCAAGCTATGGAAGTAACCAAAGTAAACTAGCCTAGCAGTAGCTACATCTGTCAACTGCCTAATCCGTCTCACAGCATACGCAGCAGAGCTAAGCTTATTAGCTAAAATGGTGATATGGTCACCCCATTGTAATTTAGAATCTATTGTTATTCCTAAAAAGGTAGTGTTATTTACAAATTCTAACCTTTGGCTACCCAGCACTATTTAAAGTTACCCTCTAGGGCTAAAGTAATCAGACTTCACGGCAATTAAAAACTATTTCACAGCTTTTGTTAACAGTCATTATCTTCAAATATATTGTTATACCTACCATTCAAAATAAGACTAACATTAGTACAACAATCTAATAAAATCAATTTTAAATAGAAAAAATAGTCGTTTCAAATATATAAAAAATAGTATTCCAAATATTAGTAAAACTTTCTCAAAAATAACACTTACTTATCTAGTTTTGTAAATTTACTGCTACAATGTTACAATCACAATAACTAACTTACAAATAACTATAAATTGAGCGATCACAGTTTATAATAATCACAATATGTTTAAAAAATCACCAGCAAAAGCTGATCCTAAGGCATACTGCGCCGATCCGAGATAATTTGCTGGGCTGGCAGCAGCTGGGCTGTAGTAGTAAGTACCATATCTCTGTCTTTTATATTTTAGTAGATATATATGCTTTTATGTTTTAATAAAGTATTTTTCAGTATGTACATTTTTGAATAGCTATTTAAATAACAACATATTAATGCTTATCAAAATAAGTTATTTTATGATCACAAGAATATCACAGAGATACTATTAATTTGCCCTTTACAGTATAACAATAATTGGTCATGTAGTTTCGGAGATAATATAAAATAACTATTGCTGCATACCGCTCTAGAACAAAATAACGCTTTGTGCGTTTCATGCATTTATCCATCGGCAAATTGTTGTATTATTCCCACCTCATCTCCTCGTATCTATTAAACGACTGAACCGATTTTCATTGCTAAGAACACTGCCGACTAATTCACCTTAAAAAAAAACAAAATCCAAATCGCATCCGTTCGGGAGCTATGATGCCACAGACACACACACATAAACACAGACACGTCAAATTTCCATCGTTGTTGCGTCGGGGGTTAAAAAATTGTTATACAAAATGTAAGTTATTAGAAAGTTTTGAACTCGACTGTACTAAATCTAATGTTATGTAAAAGTTTACAATTAAATTTAATGGTTTTCTAGGTCAAAAGTCAAGCGAAAATTGGACTGATATTGGGCACTATTTCAAGCACAATTTTTTAAGCCGTAATTTACCTATAGCTCGTTCTGTATTCGCGTAGTGAAGTGAGTATGCTGGGTGTAGAACCTACGCCCAGCATACTTACTGAACGAAGCCTATAACTCCGGAGTTATTAGACACCGTTTTTTCTTTTTGGGCACCATTTGGCACTATTTGGGCACAATTTTTTGAAGTATGAATTATGGTTGAAGCGTACACAGATTCCACAAACGGAGGTGAGTATGCTGGGCGAAACCTTCGTCCAGCATACTCATCGAACTATGGCTGTAATTTCTTAAGTATAAGAGCACTATTTTTTCCTTTGGGCACTAATTAGCACTATTTCAGCATAATTTTTTAGCATTCATGAAATAGCAGGATTCCATGGTGAGTATGCTGGACGAAGGGACACCATAAACAGCATTACAATGTCCGTGGTCGTACTTCAGTAGCATCTGTGAGCACCATTCCACGGGAGCCCGCTTCTGCTCCGCTGTCAGTTCATGAGGGATCCAACGACAACAAAGTTTCCGAACTTTCAATTCTTCGTGTAATTTTTTCTGGATTTGACTCATACCAATCCCCAATAGTCCTCGAATTGTCTCATGGGTAATCCGCGGGTTTTCTTCAATTAACCGCTTAACAGTAGCCACATTATTTTCGTTGACAGCAGTTGAAGGCCGCCCTTCACGAAATTCATGTAAAGAAACTCGACCTCTCTCAAATTCAGCAAACCATTGCCTCACGGTGTTCAAACAAGGTGCTTCTCTCCCAAAAGCATTTTGAAGACGAGCGGCACAGTCTTGCGGGGAGAGAAAACTTTTAAAATCATAAAAAATCATCGCTCTAAAATCTTTTCGACTTAATTCCATTTTCGTTGCACACGTAGAACTTTGATGTGTGATAAAAAACAATTGACAAATCATTTCTCGCCAATTGTTTTTTTTATTACTAAGAAGGTTGCAACGTTTAAAAAAATATAACATTCGAAATTCAAATAAGTAGTTCCGATTAGCTAGACGTGCAAAACTTTTAGTGTGCCCCATGTATAAGTATTTATATCAGTTTATCTAGTACTCATATCACAAGCTTTGCTTAGTTTGAGACTAGATGGCGTTGTGTGAAATGTCCTAACATATTTATTTATTTATACTTAGGGTCACAAGCTTTGCTTAGTTTGAGACTAGATGGCGTTGTGTGAATTGTCCTAACATATTTATTTATTTATACTTAGGGTCCACTCTAAGTGCCGACAATCGAAAGCTCTAATTTATATAGCTTTATCTAAATGGCTGGATCCTATCATATCAGTTCGAATTATCATGTGAATAGAATTTAACAGGTACTCTTCATCATCATCCCATAAGCCTTTTTCCTAACCCAGCTGGCGTCGGCTTTCCAGTCTAACTACGATGCGGCTGAGCTTACTTCGATATTTTCCGCGGAGAGACTGCTATCTGACCTCCACAACCCATGGGCGATTTCGAAGTTTTGTAGTTAGAACACGAGGATGTTGGTTTCAGAGCTCCAACTACCTACCCGTAACGACAGTCATAGATGTTTCCATTGGACGCCTCATTGGTTCCGTGGCACGCAGTGTTCTCAAAAAGACCGGCCTGGCAAGATCTTACTTAACCTTTGTATAGGGTTACTCTAGTCGGTTACCCCCCGAAAATACTCTCTACTTATCTACCTATTTTTGTCCTTTCAATAAAAGTAAGACAATACCCAAACTCAAACTCTGCTTAAAATTACACTATTCCTTTGGAACCTTTCTGATATAAATTACAACAGACTTGATTTTTAGCCGTTTTTTGGTCTCAAAATACCTCATTTTAAAAATATCTAATGGTACAGAACGAAACGTTTCGTGCGCGAGTCTGACTGGCACTTGGTCAAATTTTTTGCTCATATATTACAATCCTTGCATACCTACTTACTTTATACACTCCGTGGTTCCGCCCCGCAGCATCACGTGTTACTTTGTACCCTATATCTACCTATGTAGGTACTTACATAGGTATAGGCTAGTATGTGTGTTAGGTAATAGTAATTTATTGGTCCTCACTACCTACGTCACTACGTCACAAGTGTAATGTCATTCATCAGCGTAGTAATGAAATTATGAAAATATAAACAAACAAATAAACAATTAACTTTCGCATCACATTAGCATGTAGTTTCCTATGTGACTAATATGCCTGTACTAGTTAATATATTCTTCTATGTTAACGCGAAAGTCTGTAGGAATGGATGGATGGATGTTTGAAAGTTCGTCTCTACATAAACTACACACACATATCACGCCTATATCCCCGAAGAGGTAGGCAGAGGAGCATTATACACCCACAATTGGCCAGTATTTTTAGTCCCACGTAATAGGGGGCAAGCCTATTGCCGTCACCGGGCACATTTATAATGGGTTATGTCCAAAATGGCCGGATGAATTTAATAAAATGTAGCAGCTAAATTGTAATTTTGAAAATAATTTGAAACCCGTTACCTTGCGATGAAATGTTGGTGAAAGGCAACAAAATCTTACGTGCCAGCCGCTGTGGCACAGCCAATTACAGTCCCATCCTGGGCGTCTCGGACTATACCATAAACTAACTGTGTTTTAATGAAACGTTACTTAAATATTTAGCTTATACTTCAGAATAATTTATAGGCTAATAACAAATAAAGAAATTGGGAAAAATTGGCCTAAAAATAATATGCCAATTAATTCCGTCTATTGTTTACGCCTTCACGAATAAACCGCAAAACTAATTTTGAAGAATTTTGGTCTAGGAAAAGAAATTAGGGTAGGTACTAGAAGTAGGTAGGGTATCTTGAAGATGAAGTCGCATGCTGAAGCTAGTTACTATATAAAAAATTTCGTCGCACTGAGTCATATTTTAAAATCTCACTTTTGATGAGCTCGTAAAAACCGATGGCGGTCGCGGCGGCGAAAGTAGCCCCACTGAGTCAAGTTCATTAACTCAATGTAACAGTACAGAATCAACTCTTGCTCGTATTGCAACGTGCACACTGGTGATTGTAAATGGAGTAAGATGAAATTGATAATATTTGTGTGTTGTGTGAGCACTGTGCTACCGGCGAAGCATTTACCCAAATGGAAGAAACAGGTTGGTGGCCTAATATTTTCCTTCAGAAACTTCAGGTTCAAAGTTTTTGTGATAGTTGCCCTACCATAATAGGTAGATCAACGTTAAAATATATTAAATATAATCTAGATTTTTTCTGAATTTATTTTTTGATAATTATTAGAATCTAGCAATTTTTTTAAGGTACTTAATTTTATATCTGCATCTGGATATGGTACCTAGTTACCTACTCATCATTAAATGCCTCTGTAACCTATTCTGCGGAACAAGTAAATTACAATTTTGTCCGAAACACTAGACTATTGTATTCAAACTTGTTCCTTTAGGAGCAAGAATAATGGACCTAAATTAATTTTATTCTATTAAATACAGAAATTCTCAATAGTATTTTAATAAACAAGCAAGCAAATCAAACACGGTAACCGGTGGTTTTCCGTGGCCGACTTTCGCAGTGTTGAGTTTGCTTTCTCGCTGTTTAGAAAGTTCCTACTATGACGGTATGACTAGCACCATTTTGCGTGCAATCCTGATATTGGGAGAACACCTCATTTCTTACATCATTCTTTGAGAAAGGTAGGATAACTTCTTCGAACAATTCAATTGTCTAACAGCGTCAACAGACTATTGGATCAATACTTCTACCACTAATTAAACTTTTTGGTGAGCGACGATCTCTAATTTTTTTGCAAAAAAGGGATAGGTACCTTATCAATAGATACAGTTTATCAGTTACCAACTAGTTAGTCGAATCTTTAATTTATACCTATCTGTATCCATGAACATACCGCTAGCAATTGCAGTATACCTATTCTGTGGCATTACTGCCAAAAACTCCATAAATCAGGCAGTAGCACAGTGCAGGCGAGTGCTCAGGGGCCCTATCTACATCTTCAGGGCTTTAGATTTCCACATATGCATGCGGGGCACCTTTTGTCAGACAGGCTCTGACATGAATGAATCAAAGTGCCCAGCGTGTCTGTCTATGCAGATAGACAGACGGAGCTCCTTCGGGGATAAAGACGTGTAGTTTTGTTTTTTCTTGAGGGCAGAGGAATACTATAATTACGTCCACCAGTAACTTGGTTTGTCTCCCGCAGAAAAAGAACGAGTTTTTATTTTACGGAACCGGGTATTTTTATGTTAGCTTCGTCTTGATCGGCAGGTGTCCAACTTCCAGATGGCCGTTAAGATGTTGGCGGGACTCCTACACTCGCAATATCCAGCTCGCAATAAAACTTACACTGTAAATGTCAGTTGAAAATCATATTTTAGTCCGCAATCTTCCTTATAACAATTTGAGAAAGTAATTCCGGATGTTTGTCTGCTTGTAACTACTCTAGTATTGAAGTTGAGTAGTGTAATGTCGTCACGCATTAAGTGCTTATTTCATTGTTATCTATTTAACTGTTTTGATTTGAGCATTTTATTGTCCACTACAAAACATTACCAAAGAGGATTGACATCATCCCCAAAGAGAGATTAAATTTAAGTTAATTCTTTTTAAAATAAATATACGTGCAGCTCTGATTTCTGGAAACTATTGAAGCAGATAATTTTGTAAAAAAAGTTTGTATACCATTATGAGTTGTGTTTGAACTTGCAGGCCTGTGAGCTACCCGAAGTGCAGAGCGAACATAGCCATTATATATGTGATGCAAATGGTGAACCGAAATGCCACCCTGGCTGGCAGGGAGACCTTTGCGATGTACCTATATGCAAGAAGGGATGTGACCCACTTCAAGGTAAGAATTGCTCGGACTGCAGGAGAGCACTATAGGACTCTAGGATGCTATAGTTAGAATTTAGGTTCAGATTAAATAAATTAATATATTAGGACAATTCACACAACGCCATCTAGTCCCAAGTTAAGCAGATCCTGTGATACAACGCCACCGAAGCAGATTGCAGAATGGTTATGGATTTTCTATTACGAGTATATACAGTGCCCGGTTACGCAATAATATTTATGGGTGGGCAGAACACCTCAGGGATATAGGCATGATTATACGCGTTGCCACTTTTCCTGACTTGTTCGTAAAAGTTGTATTTGTTTACTACCAGGGTACTGCAAAAGGCCAGGTGAATGTCGCTGCAAGTTAGGCTTCTATGGCGAGCGTTGCAACAAGTGCATCCCCCTGCCCGGTTGCCAGCACGGGTACTGCAACGAGTCCTTTGAGTGCATCTGCAAACCTGGCTGGGATGGAATCTTTTGTTCAGACCGTGAGTATATTTTTCAACAAATAGTGTAAGTAGTAAACTTTCCAATTTTATAACTTGTGAAGAGCTGAGAAATTTAAAGTTTGTATTTACTGTAATATCTAGTTGTATGTATATTTCCTAACATGGTTACTGTATTTATTTACAGCTATGTGCCGTTCTGACTGCCACTCAACCAGAGGTTTCTGTGAAAACCCTGGAGAATGCCGCTGCAAGCTCGGTTGGGCGGGCGCGACCTGCCGCTCCTGCCAGGCTCTGCCCGGTTGTCAGCACGGATACTGCGACAAGCCTCTAGAATGCAAGTGTATGCCAGGCTATCACGGACTGTTGTGCCAAACTCGTAAGTTTATCAGTTCTTTGGACCACACGAATGTAATTTTATAGAAAAACAAAACTGAGTCACAGATTCTGAGTCACAGCCTAGAGTCATAGTTTGTATTTACGTTAAGGTTATTGTCAAGTTTACAGAGACAGGTTGAGACCTTAGACAACCAATAGACTAAACAATGGTAAGTAAAATGTTTTAAGAAAAAACTTTAAAAAAATTATATAATAGCATCAATTTTTCGCAGAATTACTGTCTCAGAGAGAACAGCCGCTGCTGTTCTCTCTGAGACAGTCTTGATAATGCCTCGTTTAGAGGCGAAACAATTGTCAACGTTTTGTTGTCTTTTAATTCTGCGAAAAATTAATGCTATTATATAATTTTTAAAAAGTTTTTTCTTAAAACATTTTACTTACCATTGTTTTGTCATGGATTTTCGCCAAGTAACGCCTGTTTCTATCCAATATTTGGAACCAATAGACTGTAGAAAAACGGTAAAGTTTGTTTCTTTAGTTCGGCCCATGTTGGATCGAGCTTGTAGAAATTTGGGAAAGTTAATAATATTAACTTAGCCAACTGCGTGAACGCATCGAATCTAAGGAGCGCGGCAGAATGCCAGTCGGTAGCATGACTATTGGGAATTTCTAATAATTTGTCCACATGATAAACAGAATCGATAAGTCAAACTATGTAATATAGTAGAGGAAATAGGGGCAAAAAGCCCAATGTTTTGAATGTTTAATGCCGATACCGATACCTTATGTACCCGCAAGGTTTACTGTTCTGCCTGAACAAAGCCAGGGCGAACCACTAAGTCGTATTTATTTAGTCTCTATGAAGTAGCTTAATCCTCAATATTGCAGCAATTTGCGCACCGGGCTGCCACAACGAGCGTGGATACTGCCGGCGTCCAGGAGAATGTCGCTGCAAGGTCGGCTGGACTGGTTCGTTCTGCAACGAGTGTCATAGGTACCCAGGGTGTGTCCATGGCAAGTGCAAGAAACCATGGGAGTGCGTGTGTGAGCTAGGATGGGGAGGAATGCTCTGTGATGAAGGTAACTAGCTATATCTCATTTATTAAATGGATAAACTGTGTATTTACCATGTATTTCGTCGAAACTTTGGTGATTATCTGTTTCGTATACATGCATCGTGAGGTCACACTCACGTGTCAACATTGCAAGGCTTCCGGCGAAGACACGGCATTCCACACGTTGGTGGAAAGCTCAGCATGAGCGAGTCAGCGCCGGGACCTGGTTGTGGGCCTGGGCTACGAGCCATGGTCTCTAGCCAGTGGAACGCGGCCGTTTCCTTCTGCGAGCAGGTTATGCTCGTGAAGGAGGCGGCCGGTGGGGTGAGGGAGCGTACCCACCCCGCTGAGTTCCTAAGTGTGCGGCGAGGGGGCCGCAGACGTGACTACGTCCAGGACCATCGACCTTCATGATCGGGGCCTGAGGACGATGGATTAGCAACCCACCGTCCTTACAGAAGCAGGCTAGAAGGGCTACTGTGGGGTTGCAACCCAAGCACGCCTAAGGCCACAGATTAATAAAAAAAATGTATTTCGTCTAAAATCGAAAACTTACAAACAAAATACATGGTAAATATCCCGTACAGACCTATATCTACTTAAAGCTGATAATAATAGTGACCATGACAGTTTAAATAACTATATCTCCCTTTGCGTCCATGTTTTAAGTTCTTATTTTTTGAATCTTAAATCTTATAGAGTCCAACAAACCAAACGGACTTGCAGTTAAAGTTACCGGTGAGCGGCAATAGTGGGAATGGCTGCGTGCATAAATGTGGCCAAAGTCCACCCTAAGGTTCGCCCGAGGGCGTCCCTGGGGTGTCCGACAATGGAATTTTTAAATAAAACTTTACACACATCTCAGTAATGTGACAATCGTTTTCAGAGCTCAACTACTGCGCAAAAAATCCAGACACATGTAAGAACGGTGGTGAATGCCAATCTGTTGAAGCAAGAGACGGCTCCTTTAAATGCACTTGTCCTACCGAATTTTCTGGCAAGAATTGTGAACTCCGACCGGGTTCCTTCAACGAAACACAATCAACAATTGACGTTGACTTAAGTGTTGTCAGTTTAGAGAATTCTTTAAACATTACTGATGTAAATAACGGAGAAAATGAGACTGAGTAATTAATTTGTGTATAACTAACTTTTAAACACGTTTCATTATCAATATTTTAGTCTTTGACGGGAATTAACACGAAAATGGCGTAGATAGAGGTAAACTGGTCGAAACGTCAGGCAAAAAAGTTATAAACCTATACCCAATCTAAACGACTTTTTAGACAGGATTCCAGCTCCGGCTGGAAAATGAAAGCGTTGGCAACAATCATTCGATTCTTAATGCCAATCCCTTCTGTCGTCAAAAGTACTATTCCAGCTCCGCGTCACGACTTCTTAAACAGGGTATATCCTTTTTTGCCTGACGTTTCGACCAGGTTGCATCAGTCATGGTTACAGGCACGGTTCAGCGAATGATCGCTCTCCGTCTTCGAATCCGTGATGTGTGATTCCTTCTATCTTCATATTCTGGAAGATTCTCGTTCATTCTGGATTCTCGAGAATGTGAGGTTAGAAGAAAATAAGTCGTGAAAGAGTCAAATGTATGATCTGAGTGTTGTATGTATGAATTAGTAAGAAAACAATAGTTTGCAGAATGGTTACTTGATAATTTGATGAACTTCAAAAATTGTAGAAGATATACCTACTATTAAATAGCAAGTACAATAAAACACAGTTCAAGACCTTTTTGATTAACTTTTTGGTCTATTCGTTGGTATAGTCAAACTATTGTATGTATCTAGAGTATTCTAGAGAATATAAAATTGTAAAGTTTGTGAATGCATCACATAAAACCTAAATTTAGAAGGTGCGGAGATTGATTGAGGCACTAAACACTGAACAGATATTAAGGTAGATACTTAATTATATCTCAGCAATAAGTTGTAGAGAATCCGTTCACATTTCTTTTGTTACAAAAGAAATGTGAACGGATTCTCTATAGTGACTTTATTAGTGTTAATGTAGTAAAATGAACAAGTAAGTATATTTAGTGACTGATTTAGGGTTCCGTACCCAAAGGGTAAAAAGGGAACCCTATTACTAAGACTTCGCTGTCCGTCTTACCGTCTGTCTTGCGCTGTATCTCATGAACCGTGATAGTTAGAAAGTTGAAATTTTCACAGATGATGTATGTAACAAGAAATACTAAAAAACAGAATATAATAAATATTTAAGGGGCTCCCATGCAACAAGCGTGATTTTATTATTTTTGGTACGGAACCCTTTGTGCGCGAGTGCGTCTCGCACTTGGCCGTTTTTTTTAACATTACTCAGGTAGTAAACATGTAACATTATTTAGTCCATAAGCATTACCATAATGTGTAATAAATAGTTTTGTTTAACCATTTGTTAGACCGCAAAACACGTACAACGCTGTCTCGACATCTAGTCCTTATGAATGAAAAAGTGTTCCCAATAACTTCCTTTAATTAGAAGTGAATATAGAACAAGTGTACCTATTTCGCGTAGATACATAACACCACTCGGTACCGCGGCTGCTCTCGCTCTTGGATACCGCGCCTCGCAGTTGCTCCTTGTCGCACGCCCGCCGTGTTGACTTACTATTAGCATTTATAACACATTATAGTATTACCACAGATTATATAGTAGTTAGTATTACTCACGTGTTGCTGTGTAGAGAAGAAGGGGGTAGGGAATAATTTTGTTTTTAGAAGTTTGTGTCTGTGTGTTTGTGTTAAGTTTCTTTGAAACGTAATGTGACTGCTACCAAATTGTTTTTTTTCTAAATTCTTAGGAATATCCTAGGCTTTCAATATTAATACTGTTGTCAGAATACCTAAGTAAAACATTTTGTAAAATATAATTTGATTCGCGTGTTTGTTATTAGGATAACTACCTATTAAGTTATTTATTTTAATATTTAGACTAATTAATAAAATTTTAATATATTTTAGCTTTTTATTGCTTCCCGGCGAACTTCATACCGTTTCGCCAAAAATATACCTTTGTAACTTCGCCAGAACTTTACTAATAGGTATTATATAATTATAATCACCATAGTGTTGCCCATCGACACGAGAAGAAGAAGAAGAATAGGTAATTCATTTTAAGACAAAAATGAGCCTAATCAGTACCTACAATCGTTTTCCAACTTTACCGAGATATACAAAGAGTCTATCTTTTTATATAATAGAAGGGAAAGAAGAAAGATACAAGAGAACTGGTGTCAAAATCAATCATTTAATTTGTGATATGATAATGATCTCTGCTTAGTGATTAGGCCAGCTCAAACTCAAACTCAAAAATATTTATTAATATAGGTTATAAAATAACACTTATTAACGTCAGCACATAAGAATTTACATTTAAAGCCAGATTCGCAAAGCAACGGGTGGAGCCAAAGAGAAAAGAACCTGGCAATAAAATCTCCTGGCCACTCTTTTGCAATCATCAGTACCTACCTACATTCATAGTACGAGTATAATTCACACAAAGTATCGAGAAAGCCTTTGTAGGTACATTCGTTTAAGGGAAAATTGTGTTCTGTTTATACTACATATTGTACTGTTTCAGTACAATGTATTGTAAAGAGTATTTATCTTATCTTTATTTTATTTATTGATTGTGTACATAATAAATAGTAATTTTTTTTTCTTACTTTTAATCCGTTTCGAGTCTAGTAGACTGACGACGTAGAACTGGCTATGTGCAGGTCATTGCGTAACAATTCCTGTTTATGAAAAGTTTCTTTGCCAAGTAATGATTTCATAGTTAAGAAGAATCATATTAATGGTTGCTTTACATATCTTAAACCAATATTATCTAAGTACAAACAGTAGGTATAATTGCATAAAGCTGAAGAGTATTTTTGGTTGAACGCGCCAATCTAATAAACTACATATTTCGATTCGAAATCACTACACCACTAGATACCTACATAATCTACATATTTTAAACAAAGTCCTCCACCTCGTCTGTCTCTTCGCGATAATGTCAAAACTGCACCGATTTTCGAGGAAGATTTTAGACTATAATATTATTTCACGTGGCCTAAACCGCGGCCGTGCGCTAGTGAAATATAATTTAACGTTGCAACCAATAGCAGGCCTATGTCACTCGCCTAATAATCGCAAAAAATACGTGACGTCAGCGACAACTTGAAGTTGTAAGTCAGTAAGGGTTGTCTCTTGTTTGTGATACGGCATTGACCATAGAGTTCGTCAAACGTCATAAGTATTGGTCAAATTATGCTGGTACTTTCCTGACAACCCTAACGTTCGAATTATGTTCTCTGTAAACAAAAGAATATGCTTTAATTAATGTCGAAGTGCAAGTTCTGTATGTAAGTACTATTCCCTATTCTGTGCCAATGGTTAGTAGCGGACCGGCAATGTAAAATGTTGCCAAATCGGGACCGCGAGCGAAGACGAAGGCGTCCGTCCACTAGTATTATATGATTGTATATATTTTGTTTATTTATTTATTTATTTATACTGAAAAAACATCGCAAGCTTACAGTTGACACCAAGGCGCTCGCATGTTATGCTATATTACAACAACAAAAAAAAAACAGAAAAATTAAACAATATTATAACTAAGTATTAAATAATGTCTACCTACTCAAAACAGTCTCAACACAATAATAACAATACCTACAGCAGTGTATCTCATCAACATTTGACGCTGCAGTTCACAATATACCTACCAAGATCAACAGCTACTAACATGTATAATATGATGTCAGGAAATTTAATTAAAATGCCAGTAAACTTATTTAATTAAATGAGGATGGCAATTTCGGTAGACTAAAACTAAAAACACATCATCACACTTCAACTATTCACTACCTACATCTTGTACCTACATTGTCAGGGAAGTCAAATTAAAATTAAAATTAATGTCACACATAAACTTTTAAAATTTAAAATTAATGTATACACACACAATGATAATCTGTGCAGGGTTAGGCGACTTACTAATTTTTGCTGATGCTCGGACTGCACAGATTCTATTGCCTCGTGCTATGTGACATATCCTGGGTCCTGGCTCTTGGAATTTTGTTTTGAATTAAGCATAGAGTTGTTATTAATTTTCTATAGCGCTTGGTAACGACCAAAGGCATGTCCAATTACTACGTGGGACCAACAAAATTGCTGGCAAAGTGTAGGTGTGTAACGAACATCTGCCTACCTCTTCGGGGATATCGGCTTGATGATAGTAATATGTATTTACGTTAGTAGTTTTTCAGAAAGTCGAGATTGATATAAGCACCAATAAATAAAGGTAGGTAGGTATCGCCGGGAGCCAATGGAAACTCCCTGTGTGCTCACCACAGGCGATCCTGGGCCTTACTACTAAACTAAATACTTACTAATAGACTTGAACCCGTTACAACATTTTTAGGTAAGGAAGTGATGAGGTAAATACATATATGGAATCAAACATGGTCGACATCATTTCAACTTTATTGACAAACGTGTAAAACTCTGGCGTAACTGAGAATTTTTAAATAAAATAGATTTAATTAGCTACAACTGTGATAGGTAGCAATTTAATCTCAATTACCTAATTGGGACGAACACGCCCGTCTTGTAGACGATGTCGATGACGAAAACTGGTTTATCCTCATTCGGGGCCTACTAAAGAGGATAGTACCGAATGAGGATAAACCAGTTTTTAGGTTCGATCTTTACTGAATAATTACAGTGCGTTCAGTTTTAGAATGAGAATCGAATTGTATTCTTTCCCATTTCCCATACGAACACTTTAATGGAATTATAGTAAGTAGGTACCTGTATATATCGTATATTTTGAAGTCCCAGCTATGCACCATCAAAAAATAAAAGTACTAGTTATCCCAGCAAACTTTATATCGCCTCAAATATATATGAAAAAAAAAACCAAAAATAAACCTTCCCTAAACTTCTACGAATATTTTAATATTTCATGCAAAATTATGTATTATTAATTATAATTGAAAAACGCGACGGACGGACAGACAGACAAATAGTCGTATTAAATATATAGAAAACCTACATCGCATCATCAGACTACTGCCTCTCGCATGACACGCCACTATACCGGATCCTGAGCCACTTTCATCAGCCAGCAGCGCTTGCTGTTCCATGTAGGTATTTTGTCGCTCCACTAAGCCTCAGATACTAGTCGATACGCGGTCTCCACTCAAACACACGTCTAATCTAAAGGTTATCGATTCGACAACAGATTTCAGAAGGCTTTATCGCCATTTGAAGAAGAGAACTACTTACAACACTTTTATTCCATACCTGTGGCGTTTTTCACTCAAGCATGACGGAGTTGAATAATTTCCAAAAGCCTTATAGGACTGACTTACGCTTTCAGAAGATCAGTCCTCACCCGATGCCTTACTGTTATTAAGCTTCAGAGCCGTTGAGCTTGCCAGTGACAACAGTTCTCTGATGAATTATCTCGTTTCGAATACAACCCATTATAAGAGAAATTGCAAGCATAGCACTTTCTATAGCAAGCTTTGCGACTTGCAATTTATGGTCCAGTTTTACGGTCAGTTAACGTTTCGGCTCCAACTCGGTCGAAAACTTTTATAATACCAAGATGAGAGGTGGATTGATGTAGTGTTGCTACACATCGATGTAAATACAGACGAATTGGTAAAGCTGCTCTATATTACATACCGTCGGCAACTGTCGGTAATAGGCAGTTACAAGATGCACATACTTTATTTGAAGGTACTGTAACAAGTCCGACAAATACTGACTGACCATCTTGTGATGGTAATCGTGTTATGCATTTCGATGGAAATGTTTCGGTCAGTAACTTATCTAGTTTGATTTTTTAAGCAATAAGTATGTGAACTATATATCTTATATTTACTGAACTTATATGACTAACTAATACCCGCAGCTCCACCTGCGTGGAATAGCTTTATAACGATAACTTTTTTACTGCCTGATTTACATGAATCAAAGCATATGAGTAGCCCTGAGCGGTACTTAATCTGGAAAAGCGTTCAGTATTTTCTGAGATTACCGTATCCAACCAGGTGATGTTGCCGTAGAAATCTAAAACCTGGAATCCCTATGCACCTCAACAGAATTGTATACAAAGAAAAATGTCTTTTTAAACACACGATCAGATCTTGATCCCTAAAATGGTACTCGCAATAAAGGCGAGTCTATTGCCGTTACCAGAATTTTTAATTTTCTCCGAGTCCGTCTGTCAAGTGCAGCGCGTGCTGGTGAAGATGACTTGGACCCTGGAGATGTCGAAAGAAACTCTTCTCTTAGTATTTTGCAGTGGGATACTGCAAAATTTTAATACAAAATGTCATAGGGTCATGGGGAGCTTAGAGGCCCAAGATAATTCTAAGCTGCAAGTGGTACATGTTCAGATGACGAGCGGGAAACGCTTTCTGGTTTGCACTTTTTGGTTCGCCTCCTTTTAATAGAAATAACAAATCTTCTGGTGAAGACTGAATGTCACATATGCCTCTGGCTTCCCTTCGGGAAAACAGACCAGTTTTGTATGTGAGTTGAGCATAATGTCATCTACTTTCATCATCTTTGGAGTATTTTCTATTTAGGTAGAAAAAATAAGTTCAAACTCATATTTACAAGAATACGAGGGCGGTTTTTTTTTTGGCAAAAATGTGTAATATTTCTAAACATTATCTCCTTTTGACTTAACTCTACAAACTTAGTCCAGCGCTTTTCCAACTTTATTTTCCTACCAAATAATAGCTTTTCTGAAGAATCTCAAAATACTTGTTTGTTTCCATGATGAGTAATGATGACCTCTTCATTTGACCCAAACTTCTTACCACCCAGCCGCATCTTCAGGTTTGGAAGTAGGAAATAGACCCATGGGTCGTAAGGTATAAGGTAGTTACCTAGTTGTCAAAGTATAGTCTCTGCTATAGTCAGATGGTGTTCTATTCTATTGTCCTAACATATATTGATTTAACCACCCAGAAATTGATGGATCAGTGTCGAACTATGGCGCTGAATTGGGGTGCTCAATTCTATAATTTTCTGAAAATATAATGATACACTAAATGTAATGTGTAATGATACTTAGTTGACCAAGCGAGGGAAGCGTCTACATTGCGAGATTGGACAATTTTGCTTTCATCCGTCTGTCTGTGTGTATGAGTGTTCCGGGCTAGCAGCCACAGTTTTTATCCGATCTTTACGAAAGTTGGCACAAGTGTTCCTTGATTTAGTAAAATTTTTTCATTGTGAGCTTTTGGATTGGGGGAAAATGGGGTAAATAAAGTTTTAATGTTTTTCCGGGCTAGCGGCCCCATTTATTATCAGATCTCCACGAAACTTGACACATGTATTCCTTTACTAGAAACAATATTTTTATTGGGGAGGGGGTGATGGGGGGTGCTGGGTGTTCGCGAGGTCTACTATTCGACCATAGGGCGACCACTAGTTACATTTATTTGTAGCAGGCTATCCCACTTCGCACTTCAAGCTTTAGCTGTGTAACACATAAATATACTAAACTCGAGTATGTTAAGGATCTATAAAAGCGTATTCCGACCTACGTCTACGCACATTTGTACCTTACAACCAGCCTGAGTAATATGTTAGTGTTCTAGGAGTTTTTTTTAAATCAAATATTACAGGTATATAAAAATATATCTGTTTACAATGTTGTACGTATTTATTTTAATGGTAAGAAATATTTGTTTTCTATTAACGAAATTGTTATTTACTAGACTACCTCGGTGACACAATGGTACTATGTACGGACTGCCACGCTCGAGGTCTCGGGTCACTCGGGTTCGATTCCCGGGTCTGGTGGATAATGTATAATTCTCTTTAGAATTTTACCCAGATAATTATCCCAGAGTTTGGAACGTGTGCCCAGTAAATGGTAATAGGCTGGCCCCCTATTACATGGGACCTAACATAGCTGGCGAGTTGTGGGTGTGTTTGCACACCTCTGCCTACCCTTTCGGGGAAAAAGGCGTGATGCTATGTTATGTTATGTTATTTAACAGCACAATAATATAAAAAATTGTAACAGCACGTATCGATTTTAAAAACCTAAATTCTCTTTATCTACTTAGTCCGGGTAAAATGCCTATAAAAAAGAAAAAGAAAACATACAGTTGTTGCCGAGATAGTTTCGGATTGTTCATACTTCTCGAATCCTTTGCTGATTAGATTAAGCATCGAACTTTAGTAGGTATTCCCTATATTTTTTTATTATCTCATATCAATATTCTAGGTTATATTTTTTAGTTAATAAATTAGTTATCAAAACGTCCCTTAAATGTATATTCACAGAAAGTTGTGAATAAAATTGTCTTCGTCATTGGTCACTACGAAGGTTTTCAGAAAACTGGCTGCGTTGCCACGTTTAAGGGCGTCAAATTCTTTGAGTCAAGCAGGAAATAATCGGCCTTAAATCACTGATAACATTGCGTGTAACCTACACGTATCATAAAATTTTAGTGGTTGGTGCCAGTGACCTTGAGTCTCACCTTGACCTCTCTTGAGCTTTATAAAAACATCTGTTATTTATATTTAACCCCACATGGTATAAAGTGATAGGTATTACTCCGAAAAGCTTTTGCAAGAGCCGTCAGTAGTTTGGGCAGGTACATTAGATATTTGCAGATGGGATTGGCTTGAGTTCTAAGTCTTGGTGCGATCTGTGATTCGTAAATACTTTCAAAAGTCACTTAGATTTCGTTTAGAAACTGTATTAGTTCCGTTTGATAATAACTAATACTGTCTAGATCACCTCGTCCCCGTTCTAACCGTGTATGTATAAAGTAGGTCAGTACTTAGATACATGTTGTAATCTGATTAGGTATATTACTTTTAGTTAAATTAGAAGCTATTTAAGCTACCAAAAAAGCAATGCGATGCATCTTTAAAATGCGACTAAGTATTTAGGTATGTCCTATAAGCATCTGCCTACCTTTTCGGTAAAACAGACACACAATTATTCTGCGTGCGTAGGTTTTTTAATTATTCATGAATTTTGCAATTTTCAGGTGCTGCTTGCAAGCAGTCTATCAACAACAAAACAAATATATCAGAAAGTCAAACTCTCAGATTACCTCCAGACCGAGCCGATTAAAGACCAACATTTGGCATCAAAAACAGTCAAACGGGGCATTGGAGCCTATGGCATTGGGTCATATGGCATCGGAGATCATTCTTTTGGAGTATCATCCCCTTTGGGTATTGGTTCTCATTCATTGACATTATCTAACCCAGGCTATGGAATAGGGCAGTCAGTTGGGTTAGGATCTGGAATAGGAATAGCTAATGGGTTAGGATCTGGAATTGGAATAGCTAATGGGTTAGGATCTGGAATTGGAATAGCTAATGGGTTAGGATCTGGAATTGGAATAGCTAATGGATTCGGAGCTACAAGTACGGGGATTATATCCGGAGGGATTGTATCTGGAGCAGCAATAGCTGCAGCACCGGTAATTGCTGCTGGACCAAATATAGCAAGTGTAGGTGCGCCTGTAGCAACAGTGTCGGCAGCTCCTGTCGCGGTAGCCACACCTACAGTACAACAATCCGTGTCAGTTGAACCGAATCCTGTCATTCTACGTCAAGAGGTACCCAGGTTTATAACAAGAACTATCACAAGAGATGTTCAGGTACCTGTACAAGTTCCTGTGCCAGTGCCTGTAGACAGACAGGTTCCTGTTCCCGTCAAGGTGCCATATCCAGTCACAGTCGACCGACCAGTTCCTTTCCATGTAATCCAAAAAGTTCCCGTGGAAGTCACAAGACATGTACCTGTTTACTATGAAAAGAAAGTGCCATATCCAGTCAAAGTGCCTGTTTCTGTTCCCGTGCCGTATCCAGTGACGGTTGAAAAGCAAGTGCCAGTTGACAGACCAGTTTATGTCGATCGTCAAGTGCCTGTACCTCACCCTGTTTACGTTGACCGTCCCGTCAATGTCCCGGTGCCTGTCCAGGTAGATAGACCTGTTCCTGTCCCACAACCTGTAGTCGTTGACAGGCCTGTTCCGGTACCACAAACGGTATACGTCGAAAGAAGGGTACCTGTTGCAACAGTAGCTGCTGTTCCCGCAATTGCAGCAGCTCCTGTAGCAGCTATTTCTAGTGTAGCCGCAGTTCCCGCTGTTACATCCATTGCTACGGGTCCAGCAGTTTCATCCTTTTCTGTAGGAAGCCCACTTCTATCAGGGGCATACGGTGGACTGTCAGGAGGGTATTCAACTGGTTTAGGAAGTCTTTCTGCTGGGTATGGAGGACTTGCTAGTTACGGAGGTCTATCTACAGGGTTTTCTGGTGGTCTACATTCAGGTTATTCTGGAGGTCTACATACAGGTTATTCTGGAGGTCTTACTACAGGATATGCCGGAGGTTACGGCATTTCTACAGGACTTGGGACAAGTTATGCTAAAACTGTCTCGTACAATACCATCGGCCATCGTTAAATGTGTCTATTATGTTGTGAAATGAAAGTCAGAAGATGCTTTACCTAACTGTATATTATTATTTCCTGTGTACACTTTTGTATATATTTGTGATATTCTTAATCAAAGTTATTAATTATGTGATTTTTTTTTAATAAAATGTACAGAAACAGATTTTCTTTTTATTGTCGAACACTTTATATAAAAATGATTTGAGAGAGCACACAGAAGCAAAACTGATGGATAATTTTTAAAGCAGTTAGTTGAGAGTATGCTTGGTTTTTTTTTTACAAACTTCGAACCATCTAAATCCCTAATGATGGATCGCAGTTTTGAGCTGTGTTCTAGGTAGTTCAGTTTTCTCTGAAAGGGAACTAGCTCTGGTCCTATCCAGGATAAGGCTTCAAGCACACGTAAGACTAGGAAACAACCATACAACATCGCAGCGATAAAAAGTGATCACGTGCAAATGGTTTCGCTGCAGCTTTTTGCGTTTTTGTAACGTAGTAACTTAGAATATCGACACTATGTCGTCACACACTTGTGGTGACGATGCCGTTGCTATTAACCATATCTATCGTTGTTTTCAACAACGAAATGTGAGTAGTGTGAATCAAACTATGCGTTTTCATAAAAAAATGGTGCCCAAACACGTGTTTGCTTTGTTTTGTTGTTGTGGTTGTCGTCTCGATGTCGTAGGTGTACTTGGACCCTAAAATATCTTCGCTTTATCTCGTAAATAATAATAATAATTGTTTAAAAGATAAAATAACAATGGTGTGTTGATCCATATTTCAAAGTGAGGGAGAATAAAGATAATACTAGCGTATAAAAGACTAGAACTATTTAGGTATACCTATTACACATCTATGGCACACATTTTGTAATACTTTTATGGCATATAGATATTTTACTAACATTTGTACTTAACAGAATTAACTAAGTGGCAATGATTTTGATTTCACTTTTCATGATGTGCACCACATATCTTCTATAATGAATGTTGCTAAGTGCATAACTCGAGACTGGCTCAACCAATTCGTTAATTTCGTAGGCACATACAAAATTTTAACGAAAAAGGATGAAGTCCCGAGTAGCCCCCACTAGTAAGTTGACTATAGACAAGTACAACAGAAAAAAAATGTGCTTATTGGTTACACCAAGATCTTAAAAACCCAAGTCAAACTCACCAGCAATTATACCTTTAAAATATGATGCATCTATTACGGGGATTCATAGCGGAGCCAGGCTTGCACTGCCAGACTTTTGCAAAGTCCTCATTGTTCTGCAAAGAGCCGCGCGCCCGAAACTGCTGCGGTGAATGTTCATCTTCAAGATCGTTCTTCAATGAGTCTTTGGTTGTTACACCACACCAGAGCTGTAGAAAGAGTAAGCGTGTTGTTTAGTGTAAAACCTTCTTATACTTTAAAGTAGGGTTCTTAAGGGCTAACTTTTCTGGGGTCTACGTCTCGTATCTGCGGTACATTTGCTAAACTATGCAACTAATACGCTGGTAGACATAGAAGATCACGCAATCAATGTAAAATCTTTTTTAGGTTAAAAAAAAGGTTTTGCAGTGCACTGTAATTCATAATTCATTTATTCATTTGTGAACAATCATGATTGTTCACAAATGAATAAATGAATTATGAATTATGAAAAGCTCTCTTAAATAGTGCGAAATACCGCATAAACTATTTAATTTTGATGATGATATGAAAGCAAAATGATAGCCTAGACTGAAGAGACCTATCAAGTGATAGGTTACAATAATTATATCATATAGTCATATGAACTCAATTGACTGACACTCAATCACAACTGACAAATAAACAGATTTAAATAAAAAATTATAAAATTTACTTATAGACCAGGGTCGATAATTTCTGAAACCAAAAAAATTATAGTAGGATGAAACCCGTTACAAAAGGACGAGAATATAACAAAAAAATAGTTTAAAAAAACTAAAAAAACACGCTTTTATAGAGAATCCAACTAAAAAGTTGAAAATAAATTTTAAAAAGTTTGAATTAAGAATAGTGTAAATAAGAAATAAATGTATATTATTGTAAAAAAACGCGAGGTGCATTTTAATATATTATCAAAATGATAATTCTTCTACTCATATCTGTCAATAAAATATTTATAACTATTGACACTATGCACCTCACGCTATTTTGGAAGGAATTCGAGTTTTTTTTCTTTGCATTTTCTGAGAACATTTACCATAGTAATGTATATATTTTTTTTACATTTTCAGAAAGAAGAGATTTCAACAAACAAAAAACTCTCCTTTTTTTTAAAAAGCTGATATTTTGACGCGAGAATTTTCGATTGAAAATTATGGTGTTTTTTCGATTTTAAGTCAAAAAAATGTGAAAAAATAAATATTTCTAATCAAAAAAATTACAGAATCTTTGGGACATAAAAAGGTAAGTTTCACCAACTTTCGTGAATTAAAAAATCGTTTTGCATAAGATAAAAATAAAAAACCAAAAACTTGATTATTTGAATTTTTCACATAAATTTTGAGGTTATGTGAAAAAAGTGTAAATAAAAAAGTTGTAGGTCTCTTTATTACCTACAACTTTGTAGTTAAACTTTTTTCCACTTGTAGTTTTGCCGGAAATCGAGATAAACCGTTTTTTACCCTTAAAAACTCACCCCCTTCCACTTCCCGACCTCAGATCGTCCGTAAATTATTTTTTCTTTCATTTTTGTTATATTCTCGTTCTTTTGTAACGGGTTTCATCCTACTATTATTTTTTTTCACTTTTTATCATTTTCAAAGGCTTCAATCCCTTGTCTATTAATACAATTACAGATTAGAGTTTTGGAAAGGACATAGGCAAACTACAGATAATAAATTCGCGTGGGGATCGGGCACGAGAAAAATACACTTCACATCAATCAAATAATGAAATCACAAAGAACATGTATCTATGCAAGTCATTAAGACTTATTTAGATACAAATTATTCAAATCTGTTTATCGATTTATACGTGATTGAACTCATTCTATTAATTTAAGTAACGTAACTCAGTTTATAGTAACATGTATACTTACGTTGCCATAAGACAAAAAGAATAACTGTTCTGAACCCATGTCTTCCAACCCAGGCAGTTTAGGCTCAGGGCCTCGTTTCTGGAGGTGGTGTCTTAGAGCAGCGATGGCTTCTCGTAGACCACCATTGTCTGCAATATTCTCCCCCAACGTTCTTTTACCATCTACCTGCAGAGAAAATACAGAGTTTAAAGAGAGTTTTCGTAGTTACTAACTGAAGTGCAAAAGACAAATCGCACGTCACCCCTGCAGCTTCTGCAACATGGCAGCGTTGAATTTAGTCTTGTATTCAACCAATTATATCGTTATGCTGATTTTCGTGTCGATGGATAAGACTAATTTTACAAGTTACTTTGTAATAATTGAAAAATCTTACGTAATCGTCTAGTTCAGGCACGTAATAACTGGAATATTGGTCGATAAAACATTGTGTCTTGTTTATGAAGGAGTCGATCGTAGAATTCGACCACCATGGCAACATGTTGCCGTTCTTGTCGAACTGACGACCTGTAAGAAGAACACAGACCGTTTGTTAATACTCCTGTCGATTGATTATGTGTTACTAAGAGTTTAGAAATGCAAGTGTTAGGTGGAAATGAGGGAACGAGTATACATTTAAAAAGAAGTTTAAAATCTGGACCAGGGAAAGAAAAATTGAGAAGCGAGCGTCTGCAGAAGAGAGGAAATAATGTGGTCAGAAAGGTGAAAAGTATGAATGTAGGCTTTAGGAGCGGAGGTAGTGCCAAGAAAAGATGAACGGAAGCATTGCTATACAACGTGGTAATGCTACCAGCTTTCTCGGAACATTGCCAGTCAGCGACGAGGCGGAAGAAGTCTTTGACGCATGTTAGAATTTAGATGTAATCTTAGTAGGTATAATTAGAATAGGTAATGTAGATATTTGGTACTTTCAATTGTATTGTTTTATAGGTTAATAATTCGATAAATTAAACATATTTTCTGTTTACAAGGGAAGGAAGGGATTGACTGAGGAGATGACGACCGATAGAGATGTGTGTAAGGCAGAAACATGTTGGGCCGACCCAGAACAATTGGGAAAAACGAAGGTGTTAACCATATTTTCTAGATATTACGCGTGCGAAATATGGTGATATTTACTAGAAAAAAATACCAGTAATATAAAAAAAATATCTCACTATCGATAGTCATAATAGCATTGTACATACCAGTACTTAGTGAATAATGTGTATCTGTTGAACTTAAAAAGTATTTAAAAGTCATTTTCCCAAATAGATTAAGACTGATAGCACAGAATAGTATGACAGTTTGATTCACAAGAAAGGTGGATGTTGTCTCGTAAAACCGAAGTGCAGTAAGGCTAGTTAATAAAAATTGTAACTACTATGCATATTAGTATTTTACCAAAGTTATCGAAGCCATGAGTTATTTCGTGTCCAAGAACAGTACCCAGTGATCCGTAGTTTAGCGAGCTTGATAGAAAGAAGGCATACCATGTAGTTAAAGCGAATAACCAAATATTATTATATACAACAAGGTTTTTGTTAATTTTTTAAAAGCTTCTAGACCGACTTCGATAAAATTTTAAACACTTAAAAACTTAAAATGTTCGAGTAATTTGTGAAAATTTAAAAATAAAATTCCGACAAATTCAGATCCTCTTCTGTTTTAAGTCTTATGTGACTTGAAACAGAAACTAAAAACAAATATGTTTCTACAGATAATACTTACTCCAAACCCAAATCAAAGAAGGGGGGTTGTAACATCACCATTGGTACAGCTACAGGAAAAATAAAAAATTTTAATAGTTAAGTTTTCGGGACTTATGTACACGTAAATTAGCGTTTAAATGTTATAAAACGTACCAGAAAATCAGTGGCAATAAAAATTATAGTAAGTTAATTAAATTAGACAAAAAGAAGAAGTCGCCAAGACATACTCCGCAAACTACAGCAAACTCTATAATATTTCTTATATTATACAAAATTTTAATAATAAATACCTAAACAATATCAACATTAGGTAAGCTATCAAAAGCAATGGGTTAGTCATTATCACCACAAATTTATTAAATATCACCATTTTACTTACTAATAGTGTTCTCTTGAAACGTATGATAAGCGTTGACTTCAGTAGGATCTGTTGCCCAGGTAAAATTATTCCCACCACGAAATCTATTCAAAGCTTTCTTGATCTTAGCTTGAATTATATTCACCATATTTTCTAAATACTTCGACGCCTCTACTTCTATACCATTGTAATATTCTTCCAATTTACCTTCTTCTAATAGCCAATCAGGAAATCCTATTAATGATTTCATTTCTATAATCTTTTGGTACGTCGCTAATTTTGTGTTGTCATCCATCCATCTAGCTTTCCCAACCAGATGAGCTAAAGAGTTTTTTAGTTCATCTATCATTGATATGATCTGTAATATAAGTTTGTATAATTATTGCTATATTTTTGCATAGACTGCAGTTCTTGTAGGCAAGGAACATCGATTCTGGATGTTCGGATTACAAAATAGTAATTAATTTTCTACTGTAGCTATATGGACACAGGCCCTCCGTGCTACGTGTGACCAACAAAACTATTGGCAAAATGTGTTTGTGTAATGCTTAAACTTACCGCCTGAGGGAACTACGTAATTACCCATAAATGTATTATGTAATATTTTAATCACCTTGGGTTTAGTAACATTAATAAAAGTTGGATCAGCAATTCCATAAGATACTGCCATACCGAGCATATCGTTCACTGCATTAGCACACTGTAGAGATCTAGCTGGTGATGTTTCATGTGAATGACCTTCCTCGTAAGCTTGTTGAAAAAGTATTCGTAGTTCTGTAGTAGTGTGGACAGCCATGACTTCTACCACCTGGAAAATGATCAATAGTTTTCATGATTTGAATTACAGCTGAAGGGATTGACATAATGACAAATGGCTGGTTTTGAATACTGTTAACGTAGAGGATGCGTACGAAAACTTTGGTTGCTTTTTTATACTACTAGAATAGTAAGAAAGCATCTATCACTAGTGATAGACGCTTGTTACACTAGAAGTATTACTCGCACGTTAGCACACGTAAACGGGAAGGCGAAAACTAAGACGAAAAGTGGAGCGAGAAGAGAAAAGGGAAGTCGCGCCGGAGCTTTCACATCACCTACATTTGACGTTGGTGTCAATTAAAAGGTTTTTCAATAACCCTAGAAAAAAAAGAAAAGCATATCTCTATCACCAAGAAAATGTGAATGAAAGTGACATGACTAATAAAGAACGCTTTCTAGAAATAAAAGGAATAAAAAAACTGTTTAAAAAAGAAATGTGGAAGTAGGAAACTTACCTTGAGCCAAATATAAAGCTCAAGCACCACTGGCGGTGCTTTGGAAACGTAACTTGCCATCACTGACATATATTTCAAATCCGCATCAGCTATTAATATTTTGTCTTTTTCAAAGTCTAATACTACATCGCTTATGTTGAACAATCCTTCTAAATACTTCTTCCAAATAGGAGATGCAGTGCCATTATTATTTTCAACTACTCCATCTGTGTGTGTTTGGACTTCATCTATCGTGTATTCAGGAAAGTTGAAGTCAAATTCGGTGTTAGATTCTGTTGAGTTATCTGATTCCAGCTGAAATTATAGATTATCATAATCATCATAACATAGTATAAGACAAAGTCACTTCCAATGTATGTATGCTTAGATCTTTAAAATTACGCATCGGATTTTGATGCGGCTTTCACCAAGCCGCAGTTGTTCGCTAGTTAATTACATAACGAAAGTTTACTCTTAAAGTAAAGTATTTTTAAATCTACAAATACAAATTGTTTTACCTCGTAAATATCATTTTCCATATCATAAAATTCTTCAGCCGTTACTATTAAGTTTTGGTCTAGATCTATTTCAGTCAACTTTGAAGATTTCATACCTCCAGCTTCTATTATAAAAAGTTTTATTAATTCAGCATAGAATATCTTATGTATTTGTGCGCGTTTCTTTTCTTCCTCATCTGTTTTATCACTACGACTTTCAATGTGGTTTATAAAATTACTATTTTCTTTTATAATTCTCAGCAGACCCTCAAAAGTTTTTCTTCCACTGTGACGTTTTCTTTCGTTATGAGTGCTAGAATGTCAAGTACTTAGTTGTAGCTTATTATTGCAACAATTAGCTACATATTAATATCTCAACTTATTTAAGTATAACTCTTATAGGGATTGTTCGGGGCAAAATATTAAATAAATTATTTTATAGCATCACACACCCTCTGTCAACAGACAGAGGGTAACAACATAAGACTACATTTCGCTATATTTATATATATATATATATATATACAGGGTTATTTGTAATTAACTAGCATCCTCGCAGCATAAGTAACAACGTTTGTTCTCTGACTTTTTATAATTCGTTAAATTTAACTTTCATACAAAAATAAATTTTAATTTAGTTTTGCGTCTGACAGTTATTAAGTCTACGCCGCAGTTTACGTGCATCGTAAAAATTAGGTAAACAACCTCGTATCAACAATTCATGCAATGCACGGATAGGAGGCGGGGTGGCGGGCGGGGCGCTGGCGCCTTTAACCTTGACCCATTTCTTTTTGCGAGCAGCCAGTCGGTCGCTAGATGCGCACGCGTCACAGGTGTGCGTCACTTGTCCTTGTGTGCCACGATTTTTCGCGTTACCGTGTTGCATCGATCTGACTATCGCCATGCCTTATCAATATTCCAATGAATGGAATACACGGAAATGGTGAGGATGCTTGCTTGGAGTGATGATAATGTGGCGGAAGCCTGCCGCCAATATGCAGTAAGGTTTCCAAATATACCTACACCGAGCCGGGCAACGATGTTATCTGCCACACAGCGATTACGCGATTACGGACAGTTCCTGAATAAAAGACCTTCAGTTTATGAATGAAACATAGACTTAATAGTGTCGCGTTATGATAACAATAAAAACTTTAAAACTCATTATTAAGTAATGTATTCAGTTTTATTAAAAGTCGTAGAACTCACGTTGTTACTTATGATGTCTGCTACCTACCCCTGGGAGGATGCTAGTTAATTACAAATAACCCTGTATATATTTGGTTAGTACCACGCTTCACCAGAAACTGTATGTATGTATGTATTGACAAAATGTCATCCGTCGTTGAGCAAGAAGCAGCACCCCACACAATAATTTGAGCCACGAAGGTGACCTAATCAATACGCCCTTTACACGTTCTATGTTCATAATTTACCTTGGAAATGGGTTTGTTGTTTCAGGAGATCCCATAACTAATCTATAAACTGAAGAATTCTTTGGATCGGTGAATATATCGAAGCCTATAAGTACATCCATTCCTAGTTGAGTCTTTATTTTGATCACAGTGTCTAGCCAGTTGAATTCGTAATTGGAGTAATCAAAATCATCCGTGGTATTGAGGAATGTGGGGAATGGTGGGAGGTTCAGTGAATCTAGGATGCTTAAGACAGGCTTTAGTCCTCGTTTGTTTAGTGTATCTGGAAATATTTGATGTGGATTAGAGTGTTATACATGTATTGCATTTGACACAGAAGATGCCGTTTGGCTTGGTTGTAATAAAAATATAATTAAATTTGTCCCGGCGGCGGTTCTTTCATCTTCTTTTAGCCGCCATAGAGGCCGGATAGGTGTCCAAAATCCACCGGCGTACGTGGATTATCCTTTCGAGAGCCACCCCAGCAATATATACATATAATAAATAATGCTAATTTGGTCTCGTTACGATTTCAATTTCGATGCTGACATGCTCCTTGGGTAGATTAACTATTTAACTATATTACAAGAAGGTTAAGGTTGCGGGAAGCCTAGATGCTGCAGCTTAAGACTGAATGTTGTGGCGTTTGTGCATTGTGGAGGCATATAAGAAATGAAAAAGAACGAATTGATTACCTGTATCCATACAACCGTTATACATATCCTTCGCCTGCTGCACTGGCTTAGGATGCTCAGTGGTATTCTTGTTCAGAAAATCTCTCACAATAGTGTAGACTTTGGTTTGTTTGTCTCTGAACCAGTCGTAGGATCGGTATGCGTCTGGTCGTGGGTGGTCAGAACCCCAATTACCGCACACGTACTGAAAGTTATGCATGCTCCGTTATTTATACAGTTATTACTGGTAATATGTGACCACCATCTAAGTATAACTACTGCGCAGACTGCATAGATTCTATTTAGTGGCATGGAACATCTGAGCCAGTACATTAGCATACACGCAAATCTCCATTGATGCTGAACAAATATTCACGCGATTTTCACAGATAGACTAAACTGAACTCAGGGCGAGGCTTTCTTTCATCAAAATTGGATGGAAAAGAAAAATCGTCGTAATATAAGTTATGCTACGCGAGCAAAGCTAGCAACTCAGCTAGCTAAATTTAACCTAATTAACAAAACTTACTTGATAGAAGTCTTCACACGGATCTACTGTCTTGTCCATAGAAAGGGCAAGGTTGACCGCTGACCGCAAACACTCTGTACTTCTACATATCCTTATTGGTCTTCTGTGTATTGCTATGGCATCTATAATTAGAACTATTATGTACTTACATATATGTCATACCTACTTACATATTATAGGTACTCGTATGTTTCAGCTAATATACGTTTAAAACTAGTTCTAAAACTCTGTAATAATGAAAGCTTTCTACTCTTCAGTTAACCAATTCAATTTAATCCCGATCCATATTTTGCTATCCTGGATTGATAATTCATACAATTAGTGTCAATGAATAATATGACATTGACAGGAATTGAAGGAATTATCAACCCAGGATAGCAAAATATGAATTGAGATTGGATATTGGAATTAGTAGAATATATTCGATTCGATGTACACATCCACATTAATACTCCGACTTTTTCTGTAAATGGATCGGATTTAGAAGTAACTCCTAGATAAGTAGTGATACTGAGGGAGCAAAAATGTATAATTGTCGAGTATAAATACGTAATTCCACTTACATAATACAGTGATAATAATAAATGCTAACAGTAAAAGTATAAACAATATCACAATAACTATAACTGGTACTCTTTTTCTGTATTTCCTTCGGAGTCTGAAAGAGAAATAATTAATGTGACATCGTTACTTAATTTCAACAGGAATTCTAAAAAAGAAAGCTAGATTATTGATTTTGAAATAGGAACATTGATTGGAATTTGTCGTCAACTTACAAGTCTAGCTTCGGAACTATCTCAATCCCAGCTTTTTAACAAACAATTCTAGAGGCAGGTGTCCGCCTCTAGAATGTTTGCTAAAAATGATTTCCTGCTTAATTTTAGTAGTAATTAGAGCGGACTTAAGTTTGTTTTCACATACATACATAATAATGACGCCTGTTTCCCAAATTGAGTAGGCAAATGCATGTTACACGGACACTTTTCGCAGGTAACTTTGTTGATCTCACATAACACCAACTTTCATGTTTATCAGAGCCTCGTTTGTTTATCTGTAATTGATTTATTGATTGAATGGTGTAATTGGGATCCTAAGATCTCCCATTACACCATTTTATTTTTTAATATTTCAAATTAGGCTGGTGATAAATCATCGAAGCAACAGAGACATTTTCAGGTCATATGCGTCAAATTATTTGACTCAATCCGGGATCCATGTGACAGTCGCACATTTCAGTCAACAGCTGCGCTGGTGAGGCTTGACTGCCTGCATTTGAATACTTAAGAATTAACTAGATGCTTGGTCAATAAACCATTTGATAATGAGAGGAAAACTTCCAAAGCTGAACCTAAAACCACAAACTTTTAGAAGCAACCTGCAGAAAACTCAAGGACAAAAATTAGCACCTTTTAAAGCATAGCTTAACTAAAGATAATTTTCTCTTAAAATCTTAAGATTTCTGATCATACCTGGATGTTCTGGAGCCAACAGCAATTAAATATCCCGATTCTCTCAAGTCGTTACCGTTCTTTAATGGGGGTGTATTTGGCTTGGGACCACCAGCACCTGAAAACAAACTCTAAGGTTATAAATATTTAACTGTCGGGTACGCAAAGTGCCCGGCAACGACAAAACGCTAGGCTTGTGTGTATATGTGTATGTGTGTATGCATGAAATGTGTTACACGTACTCTCTTGTACAACTAAAGTGGCGAAATGTCATCGTAAGCACGCCTCTCCACTCCACTCGGGAATGGAGACGTGATTTTGAGTTGTATCTATGTTTGTCGGTTCACAACTGCATCAGTCCTGATTATCAGGGATTAGGTTCGGATTACAGAAGATTAGTAAAGCGCGCTAACGGCAAAACTATCTATACCTATTGCATAGGATATTGGCGTGATTATGTACCTATGTGTGGGCTGGGCAGCTTAAGGTACCAACTCGACACATTGTGCTAGAAATTTGGTGCTCAGATAGGTGATGATGAGATTCCGCCGGACGCCGCTGAAAATTCTTCCTGCCAACCAGAGGCCACTACGGCAATGGAGGTAGATGCAGCCGCGGCCTTGTGCCGCAGAATTTAAAACAACGAGTTGATGATGAGTTGTACGGAATAAAGAGATCGACAAACTGCATTAATTAAGTGAAAAGTTGTTAAGTTTGAATTACAATAGATACTTATTTAATAACTTTTTTTAATCATAGGTGGCACGCCTGTTTGCAGCTTTTACCGGGAAGCTTAATATGTGCTAGAGTCTCGTCCGTTGATCGACAGGTGCACTATTTACAGGTGGGGTTGGAACCGCCGAATGCCACTGGAAATACAACCTGGTGCGTACCAGAGACGCCCAGCAATGAAAAAAAATGGTGGAGTTGGAATGGGCTGTTAATTTAGACTCAGTGGTGTGGTCGGTAGTGCATCGGCTTTCGTCTCTGGAGTCTCGAGTTCACACACACAAACATTCCCAAATATATTATTATGTGTGGTCAGAAATGTTTGTACCAGAGTTTGGGTATTTTCTATGTTTAATACCTAATAAACATACTTATGTATTTAGACATAAGTATGTTTATCAGTTGTCTAGTTCCCATAGCCCAAGCTTTTTTCTTAGTTTGGGCTAACTTTATCATCATATCATTCATCGAGCCTTTTCCCAACTCAGTTGGGGTCGGCTTCCCAGTCTAACTGCGATTCGGCTGAACTTCGATATTTTCCGTGAAGCGATTCCGTGAAGCGGGACCGACGGCTTAACGTGCTCTCCGAGACACGGCGGGGTCTCTATGTCTTAAGAAATGGTCACCTATCCTAAGACCGGCCTGAGTAGATGTTGCTTAACCTTTGCAATGTATTATGTATTTCTGCTAACTTATAAATTACTTAATCATAACTCGCCCTAATCGTACTTATAAAGTAGTTTTAATACGCAATAAGTAGCCTAATTATACGCAGGCCTCAAATACTGTACACCATACTAAACGTAGCGTAGCAAGGCTATTCGGCTATTCCATAGGTCAACTACGGTCAACACAAATCTAGATAACATGACGGACTTGGTATTTTAATACCCTAAACGATTACAAAAGAGTATTAAGAATTTTACTCCAAAACAATTTGGAATAAATAATTTTCATATTTATGTGATATTAATTCATAATTGGTGGCGTAGCGCGTAGTGTATACGTATACGTGTTGTGTGCGTGACTTGGGTTTGATCTCCAGGTTGGTATAATATTGTATTAACATATTAATGTACTAACTACATCTCACTTATCTTATCTCACTTATAATTGTTACATAAAAAAGAGAAACAATGTTTTACAAATATATTAAAAAAAAATCTCATCCAGGCAACCTTAGGATGGAAAGAAAATTGTTGGAAATGATATGGGCTGTGGGCAATGTTTTCGACAGTTTCCTAGTTCCCACGGGAACACATTCCCGGGATAAAAAGTGGCATAAGTTACTTCTTATAAAACTATCTGCCATTGAAAATCTAAGCTTGTCACACAAAGTTTTGTATAGATGGTATTCGAACCCACAATCTCTGATTACGTGGTGTCACTAACCGGTGTTTTTTTTGTCAATTCAGCGTAATATGGTTGTCTTCCTGAATATTTTTGACCGAGCGAGCAAAGCGTCTCAGTTTCAACTCGAGGACTGGCCGATTTGGCGTTGTTTGTCTGTATGTATGTATGTGTGTCAGTTCCGGTCTACAGGCCGCATTTGTCAGCCGATTTTCATGAAATTTGGCACTAGTGTTCTTTATTGCAAGGCGCAACTTTTGTCGAAGGGATTTTTCGATTGGGGGGAAAATGGGGGAGAAATGGGGGGAAAATGGGGAAGTACAAAAATTGTTGCTATTTCTTTTTTTTATTTTTTTTTTCTATTTTTTTTCTATTTCTTTCTTTAATGCGCATGGAAAGTCAGCTACCAGAACACTTCCCAAAAGGATGTTAGGGACCCGAAAATAACGCGAGGTCTACTGTTCGCAGAACTACTATAAGTTGGTAACTAGACCGATACTTACTGGTAACTGTTGGTCCCATAGCATCACCCCCATCTTCCCCTGACCACGCATTCATAATGAAATCATCGACATTCAACTATTATAAAAAAAACTTTCGACACTAAAAAAATTTCCATATTCAAAACTCGTTTTCAACTTAACACTTGCTAAAGATAGTATTGAACCAAAAAGATTGAATAACAAAGTTTATTGTTTTTTTAATAATTAGTGGAGACTACATTGCTTTGTGGTAGCGTTTGACTTACTGAAACTATATGTGGTTCTGAAAATATATCTATAGTAGGGTGACCACGCATCCATTGATATGTGGACACAGTTAAGGTATTGTAAGTTTGCTTAATGAATTGTTAATGACTATATTCGGGCGGAAAGTGTGTACAATTACATTACCTATTTGTTTTTTACTTCATTTTATTAGTAAACCTTGTTTGTTATTCAAAAAAGCAACACTTACTTATTAAACCTATTTTTATGATTAAATTGATTTATTGAGTGAAGTGAGCGGAGCTCCTTGTCAGGTGAGTAAAATGCAACTCGATGTGAAATTGTTTCTCGACAACTACCCCACCGATTTTTATGATTTTTTTACTCAAAAATCAAGCATTCTCAGGTGCAGGTTTTGATCGAGACCGAATTTTGATTTAGGACTCTCAAAAAAAGTTATTGACCAAAAAAAGTTATTGACCAAAAATATGACAATAGTCGCTTCGCTCAATTGCATGCTGCAGTGAAGTACCACGGCAGCGACCGAAGCTCCTAGTATTTTTCTGGCATGTCAGTTCAATAGTTGTAATAGACATTAATATTCCTGAGATATTTTACTTAAATTCATCTTGCAGCTAACCATAGCTGACATTGGACTGTTTAAGTTAAATGTCTCAGGAATATTTATTAGAAATTGATTACCTATGTAGTATAAAAGTGAACAGCTTTGATGATGCCACGTATTAGGTGAAACCAGTCCGGTTTTAAATAATAAAGAAAAATTGTGTGAGTTAATTCAAAATGTAAAAAATCTAAGCTTACTGACTGCGCGGTTACTGTTTTATAGTATGTGACGCAAGTAGATGTCAATGTAAATGACAATATAGATTTTTTAGTCTAGTCCCTAAGGATATCTTCATGAATATAATATTCAGTACTGTTAGTACGAAGCCATACAAGTAAAAGCATAATTGGCTCTAACTTTTGTTTAAGACAGGCTTAAAAATGACGCAAGTACTTGAGCAGTGTAAGTGTTGCTAGAAAACAAAATTACTTATAGAATATAATGTATAGTACGTTTGAACGTGCTAATTTTAGGAAGCGAGATTATACGGGGGAAATTTGTCTTAATGAAACAGTAGACATGGTGACCCCATCCGATTCACGGGACAGTAAGGTACCTTACCGTGATGTGAATTGCACGCGATGTCTAGTGGTGTGCTGTTCTAAACCAACAGATATCGATTCAACTTCGTAATATATATACTTGCGATTTTGCCATTCATGAGTAGTTTCAATCGAATCAAAACTTGTGTATCAAGGTTAGATTTATTGAAATGAAGGGTAGATTAATAGAATTAGATAGGATATCTTCGAAAATACTGAACTTTTTGATTAACATTTTGATGAAATTTCGGATGTTAGTTTGCTTATTGTCATAGTTTTTCTTCCGTAAATGTGTTTCCGTTAATGTTAGAATGCTGTTAGAATGTAGGTTTACAATAGATTTGTCCGTAATTACATGGGGTTAACAAATCAACTGGAGTGAAGAGGACCTCTGTCTACCCCCTCGGGGATATTGGCGCGATGGTACGTAATTATATAATAATATGTATGTAAACCTATTCGAGGGGCTCGTGGTCTAGTGGTAACTGACAATGATAACACATTGCAAAGGTTAAGCAACATCGGCTCAGGCCGGTCTTAGGATGGGTGACCATTTCTTAAGACATTGAGACCCCTTCGTGCCTCGGAGAGCACGTTAAGCCGTCGGTCCCGGTTGTCAGACGAACATCTATGGCAGTCGTTAGGGGTAATTGGAGCCCTAAATCAAAAATCCGACCGGTCTAACTACAGAACTTCGATATCGCCCATGGGTTGTGGAGGTCAGATGGCAGTCGCTTCACGTAAAATATCGAAGTTCAGCCGAATCACAGTTAGACTGGAAAGCCGACCCCAACTGAGTTGGGAAAAGGCTCGGTGAATGATGATGTATGTCAACCTATTCCAAGTGGGCGATGCCACGTATATCTCCTAGTAACAAATACGACTGAACCCAGGTCTACAGCTGGCGTCCTGGAGCTATCTTTTTGGGGGCGTACCTGTGATACACCACAATGGACGTTATTGTATATATTATATTCGAATGGGCGGAAATATAAGAAACCGGCCAAAACGGCAAAAATCACGTTTGTTGTATATAGGATCCCCCTTAAATATTTATTAAAATATTCGTATTTTTAGTATTTGTTGTTATAGAGGCAACTGCAATACATCATCTGTGAAAATTTCAACTTTCTAACTATAACGGTTCATGAGATACAGCACAAGACAGACGGACAGCGAACTCTCAGTAATGGGTTCCTGATTTAACCTCTGGGTACGGAACCCTAAAAATCCGAGAACTACAAAATGGTGATTCTATAGGCCACGAATACCGACAATAAAGAACAATGTATATTCGTCAAATGTGTAATTCGTCGTAAAATGTGTAATTTACTTGTCAGTCATAGAAAAAGAGTGACCGTGAGTTTTATTGCCAGGTTCTTTCTCTCGGTTCTACCTATTGCTTTGCGAATCTGGCAGTAGGTACATGTAAATATTGAAGCAATAATAATTTTAATTTTAATTTTAAGTACTTACTGACATTTGTAAGAGCCATTTAATGACCTATATAAATAAATAAACCATTTCATTTCATTTCTTTTCAGAATCTTACTAAAGAAAGCTGCGGTTGCTTTAGTGAGCATTTCGTGTTCGAAGGTTATATATTTTTACTTTCTAGTTTTAAATAACTAATGACAAAAACATATCATGATTTGACACCTATGATTATCAAAGTCGATAGTTAGGTTTAAGTGAAAGTCTAGTCTAGTCTAATGTACAATCGTTAGTGACATTTAAGGTCGCCGGTAGTCATTAAATACTCATTGATATCGGTCGATATTTTTTAAATTATAAATGGGTGTCTATGCAGTTAAGTGGTGAACCTACCTATGTCACTTGCCTAACAACCGCAACGTCAGCGACAACTTGAAGTTGTAAATCAGTAAGAAGGGATGTCTCTTGTTTGTGACACGTTGTTGTTGTTGAAATTGAGGCATTAACGTCATAAATATTGGTCAAATTATGCTGGTATATATTTTACTTTACTGGACAACCCTAACGTTCGAATTATGTTCTCTGTAAACAAAAGAATGTGTAAATTAACGTCGGAGTGCAAGTTCTGTGTGTAAGTACTATTCCCTATTCTGTGCTTATGTGAAAATTAGCCTTAATTTCAACCGACTTCCAAAAAAGGAGGAGGTTCTCAATATGTTCTCTGTATGTTCTTTTTTATGTTTTTTACCTCATATGTCTGGAGTGGGAGAACCAATTTTGAAGTTATTTTTAAATGAAAGCTACTACTTCCCAAGTCGCACATTTCAATTTGGTATCATAGACAATGTTAACACATTGCAAAGGTTAAGCAACATCTAGTCAGGCCGGTCTTAGGATGGGTACCCATTTCTTAAGTCATTGAGACCTCTCCGTGCCTCAGAGAGCACGTTAAGCCGTCGGTCCCGGTTGTCATACGAACATCTATGGCAGTCGTTAGGGGTATTTGGAGCCCTAAATCAAAAATCCGACCGGTACAGAACTTCAATATCGCCCATAGGTTGTGAAGGTCAGATGGCAGTCGCTTCGCGGAAAATATAGAAGTTCAACCAAATCGCAGTTAAGACTGGAAAGCCGACCCCAACTGGGTTGGAAAAAGGCTCGGTGAATGATGATTTTTATTCGAAAAGTCTACAATCCATATTTTCACGCTACGCCGGTAAAATTACAGTCAATGAACTGTCACACGAATGTGTAATAAACGTCAATTAAATAGAAAAATCAACTGTTATTATTGATCCACTACAGGAGTGTCATGTGACATACATCCTACTATAGATCCTACTATTTATGAACACGACGGCAATAGTATAGTATTCTTATATCTGTGACGAAGGTTTGGATGGATATTTGCATAGAGCTACATGGGTTAAACGGTACGACACCGCCCGCGCCGCTGGGACCAAATTCGCGTTGCTCTATGAATATTTCTTACTTATTCCCGGTGATAAACATACTTATATATTTCTAAATACATACATACCTATTCATCATTCACCGAGCCTTTTCCCAACTTAGTCGGGGTCGGTTTTTCCGTCTATCTGCGATTCGGCTTAACTTCGATATTTTCCGTGAAGCGTCTGCCATCTGACCTTCACAACCCATGGGCGATATCGAGTTCTGTAGTTAGACCGGTCGGATTTTTGATTTAGGGCTCCAAGTACCCCTAACGACTGTCATAGAAGTTAGTATGACAACGGGGACCGACGGCTTAACGTGCTCTCCGAGGCACGGAGTGGTCTCAATGTCTTAAGAAATGGTCACCCATCCTAAGACCGGCCTGAGTTGATGTTGCTTAACCTTTGCAATGTGTTAACATTGTCGGTTATCACTAGACCACGAGCCCCTCACATACATACCTATTATACATAGAAAATACCCAAACTCCGAAACAAACATTTTGTGGATCACACAAATATTTGATTTGGCCCGGAATCGAACCTGGCACCTAAGGAACGGCAGTCGCATACTCATACCACTGCGCCACCGAGGCAGTCGATTAAAACAATACTGATGTAGGTACAAATAGGTATCATAAAACGAGTATTATGATACTCGTATATTATCATAAATTATGCACTTTGTATTGATCAATTACTTGTGTAGAAAAACTAGATAGGTATTTCAACTAACCTAGAAAGAACCTCTACTTACCTAGTATATGAAATTGTAAGTAAGTTGATTTGTATGTTCCGGTTTCATTAAAAAAATGGTTAGACCGGATTTGATGTTTAATATACGTTGATATTTTGAAACCCTGGGTAGATAATATCCACATTTTTGATGTATGAAATATTCCTGTAGCTTAATTAACAATGTATTCTTCCGGGCCCGATCTAAGCCATATTGCAACTTGTAGAGGTAGTGTACGAGTATATTAAGATGATAAAAAATGATTGCAGCACATCTCAAATCAACATTCAAAGACGTCCAGAAATAAAAATATTGTAACTTGTGATAATAGAGAAATAAATATATTTAATACAATAACAATAATACGGACATGAGTTGAACGCTTTTAAATACAATGGCATTAAGAATTACCATCCATGTGCATAACCACCGAATCCACCGTATCCACCGTAAGATGACACGTATTTTTGCACGACTGGTTGAGCGACAGTTTGGACGACTGGTGCAGAAACGTACTTCTGTAAGACCGGTTGTGCAACAGTTTGGACGACTGGTGCAGAAATGTACTTCTGTAAGACCGGTTGGGCAACAGTTTGGACAACTGGCGCAGCATGTACTATAGGTTGAGCTACAGCCTGTACTAATGGAGCAGCGTGAACGACCGGTTGGGCTACAGACACTGGATGCACAACCTGTAAAATTAAATATTACATAAACATATAGCATCATAGCATCACGCCTTTTTCCCCGAAGGGGTAGGCAGAGGTGTGCAATCACACCCACAAATCACCAGCTATGTTAGGTCCCATGTAATAGGGGGCGAGCCTATTGCCATTTACCGGGCATAAGTACCAGACTCTGGGATAATTATCTGGGTAAAATTCTAAAGAGAATTATACATTATCCACCAGACCCGGGAAACGAACCCGAGACCTCGAGCGTGGCAGTCCGTACATAGTACCATTGTGCCACCGAGGTAGTTAGTAAATATTACAGACATATTATATTCACGTCCATAGAGTTCGGCATTTATGATTTATCAAAAAAATAGGGATTTGGGTAGTAGGATGAAAAATACTTTACGATCTATCCAAATATACACAAAATTCATATTCATTAAAATTGGATGAGTCGTTTCGGAGTTTGAGTACAAACACTGTGTACATAAAATCGAAGGGGTATTTTGGATAGTGCGACTACAAACAGTAGTATTTCCTGCCACACATACGTCACTCATAGGTGTCCAAACCAAACCACACTGTCCAAAAAAGCCTTTCTTTCTTTCTAGTATAAGATTAAAATTAGGACTAAAATTATTTCCGACCGCGTGGAGTAGTTTTCTCGTTGCCAAAATTATCTGAAACACATTACAGAGATAAAAATTAACCCGAGCATGTGTTATCCGAAGAGGCCACACAGGTGGCCAAAGTCCGCCGGGCGCCACTGGAAATACCTTCTAATGTCACCAGAGACGCCCGCAGCAATGGACATGGGAGCGGCCGCGGTCTCGCAGAATTAAAAAAAAAGCATGTTTTATAATAAAAATCCGTTTAATAGTTTTCGCATGAAAGAATAACAAACATTCATATATCCTTTCGCATTAATAATACAAACACACACACACATATCACGCCTATATCCCCAAAGGGGTAGGCAGAGGTGCGTTACTCACCCACAATTTGCTAGTATTTTTAGTCCCACATAATAGGGTGCAAACCTATTGCCGTCACCGGGCACTCTAGAAAGTGGGTTATGTTAGAAGTCATTTAGAATGCATCGCTGTAATATGTTCACCGCATGAAGACAAGTATAAATTGATGCTGGAACGAATCCAAAACAAATTCATAAGAGTTGTGTACTTGAGGCAGTGTGGCGTATGTCTTGGTCCTCTGCTGTATCCCACACTGTATTTGCTGGGGATGGTAGGATATTATAGGCTGGAGATCAAACGGGAAGTGGCTTTCGCTATCTACTTATATAAAATTCTTTGTGGTAAGATACACAACCCGGATTTCCTTGGGACAGTAGCGTTGTGTGTTCGGGTGATTTCGTGGGACGTCGGCGGCCGGCACTGCTTCTTGTCCCACACGCTCGCACCAACCTTTTATATCAGGCACCTCTGACGAGAGCACTGTGTGCGCTCAACATGGTATCAGAACATATAGACCTGTTTGATTGTAACCTGATTGCCTGCTATGTTCCTCGGTAGCAGTAGATAAATATAATATGTAATATTAATAATAATATCGCATTGCCACTTGCCTTCGGCTGGATACACCTTGTGTATCCCCGCATCATTGCACCTGTGGAGTAGCCGTCGATAATCTGGGACACCATGGCCTTTCTTGTAGCAGAAGCGCAGGTCGTATACCTCGGCACGCTATTCTAAACGACATAATTCGTAGGGCTCTTTCCACCGCAGGTCTTCCGGCCGTACGTGAACCAAATGGCATTAGCACGAAGCGATGGAATGAGACCGGACGGTATGTCGTTGCTACCGTGGAAGATGGGAAGGCCTTTGGTGTGGGACGCTACATGCGTTGACACCTTAGCACCTTCACACCTTCCAAGCACATCCGGATGTGCCGGCGCTGCTGCTGCATCGGCTGAAGGCCTTAAACGGCGTAAATATGTTAACCTAGCAGGTGATTACATATTTGAGCCGTTTGGGGTTGAGACACTGGGGTCATGGGGTCCGAGTGCTCGCCGCCTTTATAGAGACATTGCTAAACGCCTGATCGATGCTTCTCAGGACCAGAAGGCTGGCTATTTTCTGGCCCAAAGAATAAGTATCGCCATCCAACGTGGCAACACAGCCAGCAGCATTCTGGGAACCTTCCCAGTCGGCAATGACGCGGAGGATTTTTTAAACGATATTTTGTAATGTAAATATTTTTAGTCTATAATTATGTTTATTTTGTATATTGTAATTCTTATTGTAAATAAATATGTAATATTAATTAGTGTCAGTCTGGGTAATGGGTAGTCTGTGTTTGTCTTATTTTAATTGCTAATATATAATTTAATTTTAAGTGTGTTAGCGATGTGTTTTTATTTTTATTTTGTTTTGAAGTGTGAAAGCAATTGATGTAATAGGTAACTGCACTATCGTATTAGGTATCACCTGTAATGATAGTAGTTAGTTGTAAATAAATAAAAAAAGTGTGTGTGTCAGCTCCGACGCACGACTGGAGTTTACTCCTTAAGTACGAGTATCTAACCATAACAAATTAGAAAGTTGTGCACTAGAGGTGCGCACCAAAAACGTGACACGATTTTCGTTACTTGTTAGTAGGTTTTACCCCTCGGATTTTGCTCATACCGGGCGTCTTATATATGAAAATCGATTCTTAAGGAGTAAACTCCAATAAATGTCTATAATGGCCGAATTAATCTAATAAAAAGTAGTAGCTATATTGTAATTTTGAAAATAAAATGAAACCCGTTGCCTTGCGATGAAAAGTTGATGAAAGGCAACAAAATCTTACGTGCCAGCCGCTATGGCACACCCAATTAAAGTCCTGGGCGTCTCGGACTAAACATTAATAATATTGACTAGGGTTTTTTGATGATGATTCACTTTACAAACCTGCTGGAACGACGAGTAGCTTGTAGCTTGTTTAGCCACAGCGACGGGGGCAGCATGATATATAGGCGCAGCTTGTACTATTGGGGCACTGTGTAGCACTGGTGCAGCTTGAACTATTGGGGAACTGTGTACCACTTGTGCAGCTTGTACTATTGGGGCAGCATGTATCTCTGGTTGCGCAACTGTGTACTGTTGTGAGAACACCGCTGGTTGTGATAGTCCTCCAAATGAAGAGTACTTTAAAGATAGAAGAATAAGCGGTAAGAATATTAGAGCGTTTAATATAAGAACTAAGTAGGTACATGGGGCACACTAAAAGTTTTGCACTTCCAGTTTTTTGAATTTTTGAATGTTATATTTTTTTAAACGTTGCAACCTTCTTAGTAATAAAAAAAACAATTGGCGGGAAATCATTTGTCAATAGGCTTGTGTCCACTAAGAATAAATCGGATTGGTGTATATTTCTTATGACTATTTCCCATTAATAGACAACAAAAAGTAATAGAAATTAATACATTATGAAATGACTCACTTGTACAGATATTCAACAATTTTGAAAAAATTGTGGAATATCTGTACAAGTGAGTCATTTCATAATGTATTACTATATGTTCCACCAAGTGCCGACAATCGAAAGCATAAATTATATAATAGAAATTAGTAGACAGAATAAAGAATACTATTATTTTTAGAAAATAAGTTTGGATAAATTAGGCATACAGTCACGTGACATCAAACACCAATCCGAAAATATGACGTCACACGTTGCGCTCTCACACCATAGAGTAAGTATGTATGAAGAGCTGACTTCTTGTTCAAGTTGTGTCTGTGTAATTTAATTGTTCGTACGTTTTTATTAATTTACGAATTTTTGTAATTTTAAAGTTAAATTATTATAAATCTAACAAAAGTAGATTGAACAAAACGCAGTTTTGGCGCATTATTTCCATGTGCATTTCGAGACAACGCTTGAATCAAAATATTGCTAGGCACCTATATCAAAGCTAAAGGGCTAACCAACACAATTTATTTTTAACTTCTTGGAGGTTTTTAAATTATTTTATCCTTTTTTCAATTGCTTTTTAATCATCGTGGGTTTTTTCAAAAGATTTTAAAAGTTCTCTCTCTCCGCAAGACTGTGCCGCTCGTCTTCAAAATGCTTTTGGGAGAGAAGCATCTTGTTTGAGCACCGTGAGGCAATGGTTTGCTGAATTTGAGAGAGGTCGAGTTTCTTTACATGACGAATGTCGTGAAGGGCGGCCTTCAACTGCCGTCAACGAAAATAATGTGGCTACTGTTAAGCGGGTAATTGAAGAAAACCCGCGGATTACCTATGAGACAATTCGAGGACTATTGAGGATTGGTATGAGTCAAATCCAGAAAATTTTACACGAAGAATTGAAAGTTCGGAAACTTTGTTGTCGTTGGATCCCTCATGAACTGACAGCGGAGCAGAAGCGGGCTCGCGTGGAATGGTGCTCACAGATGCTACTGAAGTACGACCACGGACATTCTAATGCTGTTTATGACATTGTCACAGGAGACGAAACGTGGGTTTATTGTTTTGAACCCGAAAAAAAACAGCAATCTTGTGAATGGGTGTTTGAAAATGAGAACAAGCCAACAAAAGTGAGGCAGGCGAGAAACGTTGGTAAAAAAATGATCACGTTTTTTTTCTCAGCTACGGGTCCCATCTGTACAATTCCACTTGAAGATCAAAAGAGTGTAAATGCCGAGTAGTATTCTACCATTTGTTTACCCAGGGTGTTAGAAAAAGTTACGAAAGACGACCCAAAAGCCGCGTTCTCCTACATCATGATAACGCTTCTTCACACACGGCCAACAAAACAAAGTCATTTTTAGCTTCCGAAAAAGTACAACTCGTCACCCATCCTGCGCATAACCCGGACCTAGCACCCTGTGATTTCTGTATTTTCCCCAAAATCAAAGATTTGATGAGAGGTTTCACTTTTACCAACTCCGAAGAGCGTTCAATCAGCACGTAGAAAACATGCCTTCAAACATGTTCAGTTATTATTACTACGTAGTAATAATAACTCAATGCCTTCAGATCTGTGGTCCTCCTGTTTTAAAAAATGGTTCGATCGCATGAAAAAATGTTTAAAATGTAAAGGAGAGTATTTTGAAAAGCAATAAACATAAAATTTTGGTTTTAACATGTTGTTTTTTTAAGTTACGCAAAACTTATAGTGTGACCTACGTATAAATATGTACGATGGCAATATTTAACAATAAAAGGGAATATAGTTGATGGTATACATGGTAAACAAACACTTGTATACTGTTTCACTTTTTATTTAATATCCAGGACATTATTATTAATTATTATTATTTTATTATTATTAATGTTAGGACAATTCACGCAACGCCATCTAGTCTCAAACTAAGCAGAGCTTGTGATATGAGTACTAGATAAACTGATATAAATACTTATATACATTTTTTTTAATACATACATATTATACATAGGAAACACCCAGACTTCGGTACAAACGTATGTGTCATCACACAAAGTTTGTCACGACCGGGAATCGAACCCGAGACTCCGGCGTCGTATATAGTATAACAATGTACATAGTACAACATAGCTCAACAATGGCTTGAAGATATGTCAGACAGTGTAGTAAAATACTTGTGTAATGAATATGTGAAGTGTAACAACAACCTTTGATAATGCTATAAATCGAAACCGGTCAGGTTAAATTCTGGATATTAAATGAAAAATGTAACAGTTTAAAAGTGTTTGTTTATCTTTATTTATTTATTTATTTATTTATGTACAACACACAGAGAAAAATATAAAACAATAAGAAGAATACAAAGAGAACAGTGAGCAGTTAGTACAAGGGCACTACTTATTTATCATGTATTAATGAAAGGGATGGTTTAGACAGGTGTGCATTACGCTTATACTTTACCATTCACTTTGGTGCACTGACTTAATTACTTATTTTTTTAGTTGGTAAATACCAAAAATACCAAAAACCGACAAGAAAAACTAGACATCTAAAGACAATGGTATTTTACAATACTTACTGAGTTGAGGTAGCCGGGTTTGGCTGCCACGAGGGCTATAAGAGAACTGAGAATCTGTAAATATGATAGAGTAGATTTTATAATTATGTTCAATACGATAATACGAGTATTAGAAAAACGGGTACGGTCCGCTAGGCCTAAGCTGAGCCTTGCATTTGTGTGAGTGACCACGTAAAGTAGAGTAAAAACGCTGTGTGTAGCTGTGTGTGTAAACCAGGTCACATATACGTTCACGTACGTGTACTCACACAAATGTATAGCTCAGCTGAAGCCTCGCGAACTGTATAAAAGTATAAAGTGGAGGAACGCTGAGTGAGCACAGGATCAGTATAAAGTAGTTAGAGGAAGTTTGAAAATTGCGTCAGTTAATGAAAAATTGAGAAGCGAGCGACTGTCATTATATTTATAGACATATTATGAGAAGAGAGGAAAGTGCTTTGGTTTTTGTGGAGCGCATGACTGGTTGCCTTTTAGGTTACCTCTGGCGCTGGGCAAAATCCAGGCCCAAACGCTCAATTGCAATACCGAACAACGTTTCCTTGTCCCGCATCGCGAACTAGTTCAGAGTAACTAGTTCATCTGTGCGGAAAAAATCAAGCATTACCTTGACATTGGCGAAATCATCGATGAATATCGATGGAGCCACGTTTAAAAAAAAAAAGAAGAAGAGAGGAAAGTAACGTAGTTAGAAAAATGGCTTTAAAAATAGAGTTAGACCCAAGAAAATATGTGTGGAATGCGTGACAAAGATATGACAAGGATGGAATGACGTCTGAAAGGGATGAGTGGAAGAGGAATATATATTGCAACGACTCCAAATAATTGTAATAAGGGCAGGTAGATGATGATGAACTATAAATCGTTCAATGTTCCTTATTCCTCAATACCATTATATAACTTTTATAATTTTACAATATGAATCACAAAAACTATAGTCTTGGGTCTTGGACTCGAACCAGCGACTGATCCCTTTACATTACGCACAGCCTACCATAGTAGTTAGTTCTTCAACTACCGGTAGATGTCGCTCTGGCGACGTCGTAAGTCACGATATTAACACAATGTGTTCACAAAATTAGATGTCTTGGGCTAGTGGTGTCTTAGTCAGTTGGTAGAACGTTCCTCCTAGAAGAGTTCAGCCCAAGACTATAGTTTGTGTGATTCAAATGATTTCACTTCATCATTCAATCAGCATCAAATTATATGAGAAAAAGTTAGCATGCTTTACTGCTTATAAAATTTATCAATTATATAATATTCAAATCTACGTAACCTAAATTTACCACCACTTCTCAGTGGAGAAGAAACGGTGCAAAGATAATTTCAGGGGTATAGAATCTCAGACACTCACGAGAAACCGCATGTTGATCCTTTCGTTTCCAGCAAGCATGTAATGTCTACAATGTCCAGTATCTACCTTATATAGGTACTTAGACAGAATTATCTGCAATGCCCTTATATACACTTGAAGGGAATTTTCAAGTCGATACTTATTTGACTCATTAAACAGCCCAGCCTACCTAATGAATGGTTAATTATCATTAATTATTGCTCTAATTTTTTTATGTTCGTAAGCATTTCCATTCTTAGTGAACATGTCCTTTCGAAGGTTGTGCGTAACCTTTTTTTTATTCAAATTGTAGCTGAGTACATACAATGTAGGTGTTCTTCAAGGCAGTGTGGTACAGCGTGGAATACTTTTCTGTATGCTACATTTAAATTTTAATCTTGAACTATCTATTGCTGAAATTGTATTATTTGGGGCGTAGTTTAAAACGCGTTGCCTTTCATCAACATTTCTGCTACGTGACGGCAATAGGCTTGCCCTCTATTACGTGGGACAAAAAATACTGCCATATTGTGGTTGTATAATGCGCCTCTGCCTACCGCTTCGGCGTGTGTGTGTGTGAGTTTCAAAATTTCTAAGTGTTACTATGCAAAGAACTTTGATAACATTTTCCATTGACGCGCTGCTCTTGTTGGCTGTAGCTTTATGATAAAAGTCTCCCTTGAAAAATATACTTACTTACTATTCAACACAAAAATATTTTTTCCATTCGAATCATTGTACATAGTAATTATACTACCTATATACAATGATAAAAACATAGTTCAACCAAACAAACTCTTCAGTTTTGTAGCAGATGTAATTATTATGACTAGATGTGTCTCAAGTAAGAATAAAACAACTTTTAATTTCATACAAATTATATTAGTATCGACAATAGATTGAATTGTTTATAACGTACATTGTACTAGAAGACGTATTTCTGTACCACTGGCATACCAACTGACGCAGTCATTGGAGCAGCATACCCTAGTGGTACAGGAGGTAAAAACTGTAACAAAAAACATAAACTTGTATTTTGCAAAAAAGGGACACCTTTACTGGCTTTATATTTATATATATATATGATTAGTTATAATCCGACACGCCCAGGACTTGAAATGGCTGTGCCATAGCGGCTGGCACGCAAATTTTGTTGCCTTTCATCAACATATCATCGCAAGGTTTCACATTTTTTTTTCAAAAATACAATATAGCTGCTACTTTTTCTTAAATTTATTCGGCCATTTTGGACATAACCCATTATAAATGTGCCCGGTGACGGCAATAGGCTTGCCCTCTATTACGTGGAACAAAAAAAAACTGGCAAATTGAGGATGTGTAATGCACCTCTGCCTACCCCTTCCGGTATATATGCGAGATATGTGTGTGTGTGTGGAACAGGGAAGATACTTTACAACAAAGTTACAGACGAATCAGTAGGTGACATCCAATATTTGCGATATTTTTTACTAGCTGTCCTGGCGAACTTCTTACCGCTTGAAAATTTACTTTTAAACATACCCTGAACCATCAAGAATATTTCAGGACAAAATTAGCCAAATCGATTCAGTCATTCTCGAGTTTTAACGAGAGATAGAAGATTTTTAACAAAAAGTTATCCGATTATAACAAAAATAGTAATTACGTTAAAACAAGAGATGTTCTACATTAATTTGACAAAAATAAAGTGTGAAGAAAGTTTACCAAAACTTGTAATCTGTTTTTTTTTAATTTATGGCTATCTGTGTACGCTTTTCTGAACAGATTTTCATCCGGTTTTCTACATTTGAAGCAGCATTTTGGTTTTATTCACACACTGAATCATCCTCCTTCGTTCAAAGACTAGACAGAGGGTTGAGCATAAATAAAATGTGAAGTTATCTAACCGGCTGGAGTGGTGCGTAGCCAGGTCTAGCAAGGGCGACAGGAGGTTGTAATAACGCAGCTGGGTGAACTACAGGAGCGGCTGGAACCACTGGCGCAGCTGGTAAGTACGGGGCGCCGTGTATCATCGGGTCTGCTACCACCGCTGGTGAAAACTAAAAAAGAAGTTGTTTTTTAACATTCAAAGTCAGATTTGTCAGACACTTCGTATCGAGCCTATTTTTGTTTCTAGACATGTTCACAACGTGGTAAGGATAAATTGGGCCTCGATGACGTTGATATGGCCCGTTAGTTTTATAAGGAGTTAATTACCTACTTATCTACGTAATTTGTTACTAAGAAATACTAGGTGCCAGCTAAAGGTATGTTTCCTTGAGTTTAGATTGGATTGCCCCAATATTAAATATTCATATGAAGCTTTTCATAATGTAATAGATATTATATTATAAAATACAATACTTACAGGGCTGAACAGGCTCGGTTTGGGTTTGGCAGCCGCCAGGGCAAACAGGAAACAAAGAACCTATATACAAAACCACTGTTTTATTAAAAAAAAAATTAAAAAAAAAATACTTTATTGCTGGACACTCCGGGTACGCCCCAGAAAACGCCAGGGCACCTGCTAACTTTGGCCAACTTTGCGACCCATCCAAAAGGGATGCGTGCCATCTCGCATCTTTGGGGGTCGAGGTTCTATCCCGTGTCGGTGAGTGAGGGGGTGCATTGGTGGAAACCCCACAACACACTACCCTTCTGACCTGCTTCTGTAAGGACGACGACTGGTTGTGAAACCGCCGTCTCCACAGTATCTATTTGTCTTATTATGCAACCTTCTCCAGTCGTTTTTCAAATGCAAGTTGGTCAGAAGTATGGTCAGGCCACAAACTAGTATCTGCACCGAGTGGTTGCTGGCCAATTTGGTGTCGGATTGATCAGTTCGCTTACATAATAGACTTCAGACTTGGGTAGATTGTTTGATCTAAACTTATTGTAAATTAAACTAATGCAAGCTATTTCAGAAATGTATCCGTTATTTAAATCATTACATTAAATTTCAAACTATAAATACTCACAAGAGCCCGTGTATTCATTGTTTCTATTAGCCGATGAAATAACCTGTAACGTTGCCTTAAATACCACTTTATATACTTTATCAAATTTTCCAGATCAGTATTACATTAATACTGCACTTGACACCTTTCGACACGGTTCAGCCTAGCTAATGCATTATCAACATACATTATAATAACTCCTAGGTATTTCTCCGAAAGGCATATTATACCCTCAAATTTCGTCAGTAATTTTGCTGGTCGTACGTGATAAGTGGCGCAGATACTGCCGCTAACGGAAGAAGTTATAGCCAGAACTTTGTCCGTTAAGCGGCAATTTCAATACCTCTCAGGTGATTCTGGTTCTCTGGGATATTAACTACCATTCGTTTCGTGCATTGCTTAAAAGGTTACAGCAAAATCAAATCTTAACGTCTATATTTCACCTGGGCACTTCTAAAAGGTGGCTAAAGCTACATCAAGATCCTCGAGCTCAAGTCATCCTTACATGCCAATGGGCGAGCGAGACTCTGGCAAATATACCCAGTCCTCGGAAACGGCAAAAGGTTCGCCACCTATCACGTGAGGTTAACGAAGTGACTGGCAAAATGAGGGCGTTTTAATCGCCTCTGTCTACCCGTTCAGGGATAAAGACGTGCGTTAGGTCTGTCTGTTTGTCTCTTCTAAAAGATCATGAATCTACCGCCATTCAAAAATGCAGATTCCTAGAAAGAAGAATGTGGATGGAAGATCTTTAGAAATATATTGTCAGTATATGTTTATCAGTTGTCTAAATCCCAGAACACAAGTTTATAGCTTAGTTTGGGCTAGATGGCCTATTTATTTATCTGACATTTAATTATTACAAAATATTAGAAATTAGTAGTTAATTTGTTAAGTTACGAAGCCGAATTGCAAAATTATACCCAAAGATCGCAATTCCTTATCGCTGACAATTTCGAGGATGATCATTTGATGCATTGATGTGATTGACTCAATCAATCAATCATGGGGTAGATAATTAACATAATTACTGTAGATTCACCTATGCAAATATTTTGCAATCGAACTAAAGGGTACTAATGACTAACATGTAATTTGAAATCGGGCGTTGAGAAACAAAACCGTAGCATGAAATAAAATAAAATAAATCACTTTACATCAGTTATATAGAAATCGATTACATTGCGAGAAATATGCAGCATATCATTGACTAATATAATAATACTGGTTGATGCCGATGGCTTCCTCCGCGTGGAATACCAGGATAAGGTACTCCTAAGAATCAGCTATCTTCCAGTGAAAGTCCCGTGAAATCAGTCACATTTTCAGTTTTTTTATCTAAGGCTGAAGTCTCACGGGCGTTTTAGGTCCGTTTGCGGTGTGGTGCACCTAAGTACCGCAATATTTCGCGGTGTAGGGCGACAAACGGTTATTTGACAACGAGTACTGGTCATCACATCTCTCATTAGGAGCACGCGGTGAGAGGCGGTGCACAGATGCACCGTGTGTAAAAAGATTTTTGCGGGGCAGTATTGCACCGCCACCGCCGAATCTTGTGGTTTGACACAGTGAGTGATTTGTATGCACAACCGTGACGCAACGGACCAAAAACACGTCAGTGGGGCTAGGCCCTAAGTAGGTACCATATCTTCTTCTTCTTTTTTTAAAAACGTGGCTCCATCGATGTTCCTCGATGATTTCGCCAATGTCAAGGTAATGCTTGATTTTTCCCGCACAGAAGAACTAGTTACTCTGAACTAGTTCGCGGGACAAAGAAACGTTGTTCGGTAATGGAATTGAGCGTTTGGGTCTTGCCCAGCGCCTGAGGTAAGCTAAAAGGCAACCAGCCAACCGCTCCGCAAAAATCCAAATCCAGTTACCATATTTATCAGACAGGGTTACCAGGAAACAAAAAAAAACGGGAGAAAGGAATGAAATAATGAAGAAATATTTCATTTTCTATTATACCTAGTTTCTAATTTAGTTGTAAGATTTTTATGAATGTAAGTATTAATTGTAAATAAAGTATTACTTTGTTCATTTTGCGGGTAGTTAGTTATTCACAGGTATTTAGAAACATAATTATAAGTAATTGTACTGTCCTCATTACATTTATTGATCGTAGATATATCATCAATAATTTACTATGTCTTCTATGTAGGTACTTATTAGACATCGTTAGGTCATTCACTTTAGGACAGTTTCTAATGTGACCGTACAGTGTTCTAGACCCAGAATATCAAGTATAACGTCACAGAAACCAATTAAATAGTATGGATCTTTTAAATCTTCATATACATAAATATGTAGGGGGGGGGGGGCATAACGGGGACGCGGGCTATCTACACGGTATAATGGGGACGTAGCTATGGGGCACGATGGGGTTCCCCATTAAGTAAGGGTGAGGTGTCTCGTAACTCAACTCCAGGTAACTTTAAACCTGTCTTTTCCAAATAGAAGATGAGCTTTTAAGATATATTAAAGAAATGAAGAAATAGTTTTTTTGTTGTTCTACGAATGCTTGCGTATCAACTAGCTGAAAAAATTAATTAAGAGGAAGGAAGATCTAGCTGGTGTGGATTTGCCAAAATGGTTTCTGAGACGTTACGAGACGGGACTACACACACATCTGCTAATTCTGTGGAGTAAAATAAAAAACCACTTGCTCTGCGTCCCCGTACACGATGAAGTTTTCTTGAGGGTTTGGTAAAATTAATACTAAAAAATATCCTATTAGTTACTTCAACAAATTATATGCCAAATAATAATTTATTTGGTAACCAAGGGCTTGGCATTACTTTTATTAGTTCCGAGTACATTCCGATTTTAGTTATTTTGTTAATTTCACCCCTTCCCCTCACTTTTCCCTGCTTAGTACCACGCAATTAAGGGTGCGCCTTTTTCAGGTTATATGGAAACCGATCCCATCAGTCACAAAAGTATTATTTGAATTCACTAGTACTTTTGGCAACCAGCGTGGTTGACACCGAGACCCAATTGAACGCCAACGCCAACGCTTACATTTTTCAGCTTCACGTCACGAGTTTTTAGTCAGGGTATACGAGTACCTATCTTCTATCTATCTATACAGGGTGTTAAATAAAGGTTATATCAACCTGACGACACCCCCATCAGCTGGTCGCCCAGAACGCCTTTCGATATGTGTCGACCGCCAAACAAGAAAAAAAAAGTTCAGACCTTGATGTGGAACAGAGACAAAATGTTCCTACCAGGAGAGAGAGAGAAGGTTTTTCACAGGCGCGCATTATAATACTACTTACTTGAAGTCGATGACCGAATCAGCTGATTTTAGCTAGTGTTGTTGAACCAGGGGTTTTTAATCGGTAATAATGTTTTTATTTGGAAGATTTTTTTTCTTGTTTGGCGGTCGATACATATCGAAATGGGTTCTGGTCGACCAGCTGATAGCGGTGTCTTCGGGTTGATATGACCCTTATGTAACACCCTGTATATAGAAATGGTGAATGTAATTTTTGTCCCCCCTTAGCTCTATGGATAGCCCTCGATCTGGAGGCAAGCCAAAAAATCGACAAATTTACCTAGCCCTAAGGGGTCAAAAGTTATAGGCCAAAACCTATGGCGTGGTGCGGCGCGAAGCACCGCGCAAGACACCGTACTAGTATTATATATAGAAATGGTGAATGTTATTTTTGTCCCCCTTAGCTCTCGAGAACTGCTTATGCTCCAATGATGGTTGACCCCTCTATGAATAGCCCTCGATCTGGAGGCAAGCCAAAAAATCGAAGATTTGACCTAGCCCTAAGGGGTCAAAAGTTATAGGCCAAAACCTATGGCGTGGTGCGGCGCGAAGCACCGCGCAAGACACCGTATTAGTTCAAAATAGAATATTATGTCTATGAAATACCTACCACTACATAATGTATATAATCTCTGCAACCCAAGCATAGCATGTACTGTATAGATAGCAATGCTAATTCTCTGTTTTAGCAAGTAACCAAAACCATAACCAATTTTTATTTTTATTTTTGAGCTTTATTTGTTAGAGCCTCTTCCGTTGACCGGCTACCACTTGCAACTGAGGTTGATGACTTAGATAAGACTAGATTATTCTTAGACACATCTATTATTTAGACTCCAATACACCCTTCATGAATACTGTTACCTTTAAACAGAGCAAAGGGCGATGACCTTTGGTTTAAGCAGTAACTTTGGTTAAGTTATTGAAAAAAATATTTTACCCCAATTATTAAAATCGGCCCTTTATATATTCATAAGCTGAACAAATAGCCTATGGTCTAAGTACGACAGCAAGACAAACAAGACATCGTACTCGTATTAGATAACTTGGAAATGTCAAAATGGGTCACGGTGCGATCGATAATTAATAAAATATGCATGTTTTATTGATCCACAATCGATGTCGAGTGACACGCAATGGCGTAGTTCTGTCAAACTGTTTATTGATTGACATGTATGTTTGTTTCAGCTGATGTTGACTAATGAAATGAAAATAATACACACATGTAATACCTTAATACTCGTATACCTTTTCCTAATCTATACCTAGAAACTGTAATAGAGATGGAGGGGCTCGTGGTCTAGTGGTAACCGACAATGTTAACACATTGCAAAGGTTAAGCAACATCGACTCAGGCCGGTCTTAGGACATTGAGACCCCTCCGTGCCTCGGAGAGCACGTTAAGCCGTCGGTCCCGGTTGTCAGACTAACATCTATGGCAGTCGTTAGGGGTAGTTGAAGCCCTAAATCAAAAATCCGACCGGTCTAGCTGCAGAACTTCGATATCGCCCATGGGTTGTGGAGGTCAGATGGCAGTCGCTTCACGTAAAATATTGAAGTTCAGCCGAATCGCAGTTAGACTGGAATGCCGACCCCAACTGAGTTGGGAAAAGGCTCGGTGAATGATGACCTAGAAACTGTAATAAAATTTTGGAAATAGTATGACTTTACAAAATACACGTTCAAAAATTGACACAGTAACCGATTTCAAACTACCGAAATGGCACCAAATTGAAATGGGACCACTTGGGAGGTAGTAACTACCAATTACAAATTTCAAAATCAGTTCACCCAGTCCGAAGATATGAGGTAACAAACATACAGTGGAATTGAGAAACTCCTTCTTTGGAAGGCGGATGAAAACTAGTAGTTCTGTGAACCTCGCGAGAGTACAAAAACATTACCTATATGGGTTTTGCCACCATTTCTCCCAAATCATAAAAAGTTCACGATGAATAGGTAGGTACCTAACATTGTTTTAAATTAAGGGACACTTTTGTCATGTTTCGTGAAGATCGATAAAACACATTACAACCTACCTACAGACGGGCGAAAGTATAATGGTCCACTCTCGGATTTTTTTTTTAATTTTTTTTATTTTTTTATGTTTGGTTCGCCAAATTGACGCCGCCCGCCTGGTGGTAAGTCGTGACGACGTCTAGCGATTGTGGGCCACTCTCACAGCACACATTACTATTGAGAGTGGCCCTCAACTTGACGACCTACTGATGTGCCTCTTCACGCTACGCTTAAAGAACCCAGGATTATATGTGGGAGGAAACACGTGCACAGGCAGGGCGTTCCAGGCCACTATCGTTCGGCAGAGAAACGAACGTTTAAAACGTTCGGTTCTCGCGAACATGCTATATATGTGTGGGGGTGGCATCTCTGCCCGGCACGAGTCGTTCGGGATCGGAAGGAAGAGGGTGGGATCAGATTGAAGAGCTCTTCAGAACACTCGCTGTGGTAAATGACTGCTTCGGTGGCGTGGTCGGTAGTGCATCGGCTTTCGACGCCGGAGTCTCGGGTTCGATTCCCGGTCGGGACAAACTTTGTGTGATGACATATGCGTTTGTACCGAAGTCTGGATGTTTCCTATGTATAATATGTATGTATTTACAAAAAAAAAATGTATATAAGTATTTATATCAGTTTATCTAGTACTCATATCACAAGCTCTGCTTAGTTTGAGACTAGATGGCGTTGTGTGCATTGTCCTAATATATTTATTATTTTTTATTTATTAAATACGGTAGAATGCAGCCAAGGAAGCTATTGTTCGGCGCTGAACTAGCGGCTCAAGGCTTCCCGTTACCTCCGGACAATCTATAATACGGATAGCCCGTCGCTGCATAGCGTCGAGAGCGTCCAGCAGATACTTCGCGGAGCCGTCCCAGAGGTGAGAGCAGTATTCGACGCAGGGTCTAATCTGCGTCTTGTACAGCAGACACCTCTGGTCCGGTGGAAATGCTCGAAAACGGTAACAAGCTTGCCCCAGGCGAAACGTGGGCGAAATGGCCTCGCCTGTCTATCCCCTCGGGAATAAAGACGTGATTTTATGTAGGCCTCAAATAGTCCCAGGACCATCGACCTCCATGATCGGGGCCTGAGGACAGCGGGATAGCTACCCGCCGTCCTTACAAAAGCAGGCTAGAAGGGTTGCGAGCTGCGGGGCTTTTGCCCCACAACAAGCAACCAGAATCACTCACCGACGCGGGATAAAACCCAACCCCAACGACGCGGGATTTTCATTCCGACCAAACCCCCGAAGAGGCCACACAGCTGGCCAAAGTCCGCCGGGCGCCGCTGGAAATACCTTCTGGGGTCTCCGGAGATGACCGCAGCAATGGACATGGGAGCGGTCGCGATCTCGCGGAATTTAAAAAAAAAAGGCCCAAGATACTTAGTATTTTTTTATTATTTATTGCACAAATTTGTAAAACACATATTACGGTAACTTATAAATAACAATATACAAAGGCGTGCTTAATCCAGTAATGGCTTTTCTTCCAGCAGACCTTAGAGATTAAGAGAAGATAGATAATACTGAAGAGAGAAGAGAGAAAAGTGTAAACCGCGTTTTCTTAAATAGAAACAGGATATATATATTAAAACATGTTTTTGTGAATATAATACTATTAAAAGAAAAAATATTCGGCCATTTTGCACATAACCCATTATAAATGTGCCCAGTGACGGCAACAGGCTTGTCCCCTATTACGTAGGACTAAAAATACTGGCAAATTATGGGTATGTAACGCACCCCTGCCTACCCTTTCGGGGATATAGGCATGATATGTGTGTGTGATAATAGAAAAAGAAAGTTAAATAAATTAAACTAATAAATTTAATACATAGCAAGCAACAGAAAAGAAAAATAAAATAACAATAAAATAAAATAGTTTTATAATAAGAATAAGGAACATTATATCAGTTATCTTTTTACTGGAGATGAAAAGGATATCCGTTATCTATCCGGTATCCAGGCTATCCGCCCGGGTAACGGACAGATATTTAATAGGATAACTTTAAACAAAATAAACCGACTTCAACCGTAAAGTAAAAAGTGGGATATGTAAAGTTCTCTTTAATACAAATTAATCGAACCCAAACACAACGTAACTGCTGTAAATCGTTGCCCTCGACTGGCTGTCGCCTACCTCATCAGATCGACTCCAAACCTTCATTAAATGGTAGTCCTTTAAACGTCCGTTCTAGCGTTTTAAACGTCCGTTTTTCTGCCGAGCGATAGTGGCCTGGAACGCCCTGCCTGTGCACGTGTTTCCTCCCACATATAATCCTGGGTTCTTTAAGCGGAGCGTGAAGAGGCACATCAGTAGGTCGTCAAGTTGAGGGCCACTCTCTATAGTATTGTGTGCTGTGAGAGTGGCCCACAATCGCTAGACGTCGTCACGACTTACCACCAGGCGGGCGGCGTCAATTTGGCGAACCCAATATAAAAAAAAAATCCTTTATAATACCTAATGAAAATTTTAACAAACGCCCTAGTCGCCCTTACAATTTTGACCACCTTGGTAATATCTCCTTTCCAACAAAAACAAGTATTAAAATCGGTTCATAAACGCCGAAAGCGAAGAATTGAGAAATCTCTTTTTTTTAACTCGGTAAAAAAAAGGCAACAAAATCTTACGTGCCAGCCACTGTGGCACCGCCAATTAAAGTCCTAGGCGTCTCGGACATATAAAATATTCATAAAAGGTAAATATTTTACAACAGGTAAATAATATCACAATAGGTAATGTAAACCGTTTATTTTGTAAATCACACGACAATGATGTTTGTTTTATCAATTTAGTACTCAAAATTAATAAGTGGCCAATTGTGGTGAATAAAATTAAATTTAACCTATTTTCCGAATTTGTTGGTAAGACACGACTCTGCTTGGCTTCGTATAACTGACCAGCTAGCTAAACCAGGTGCTGAAAGATAGATTGTAGCAAACTTTGACGAAGGACTAGTTTTGAGAAAGCTAACTAAATTTACTAGGTCGCCGCAGTCGCGAAACGTACCGTTACGCTGCAGCATATATTTGAGCGAAGCGAGTTTTGATTCAAAGCGATATAACTCTGTCAAAGTATTTTTTGTCATTACGCTATGGGAATTTTTACCATCAATTAAATTATTTTTATTTGATCGAAATTCAAAATTCTGGCTTCGTAAGAACCTGGGTAATTCTGTAAGCTTTTGATGAGTGCAAGATAATCCGAAATCAGAAGAGAAACAATTTAACACAAATTAACATAAATCGTAATTTGAGTCATCCGTTGAGAGCTCCGCTCGCCTTCGGCTCGCTTCGCTCAATAATAACTAAATTTGGACCTGCTTGAATAATGAGTATAAATAAATAAATATTTTTGGACTTTCTCACACAACGTCATCTATAGCCCAAATTAAGCTAATATAAGCTTGTGCTATGAGTTCTAGACGACTGTTAAACATACTTATATGTTTCTAAATACATACATATTATACATAGAAGACACCCAAACTCCGAAACAAGCATATTTTGTGGATCATACATATATTCGATTCGACCCGGAATCCAACCTAGGCTAGAGGACCTCAGGGACGTCAGTCGCATACTCATACCACTGCGCCACTGAGGCAGATTTAAATAGCATGAGAGAGCTAAATAGTAGCTTAAATAGAGGTAAATAGTATTTAGCTCTATTTAATCGTTCAAGCACATCAAGTTTCGTTCTAGCTCGGATTGCTATCAGTAGCGACATCTATTGGCTCACTTCTGTTATGTTTGATAAGAAGGGTGACCGTGTATTTAACCTTCACTAAGGTACTATTAATTATTAGTTACGAAATAGCGTGGACACCATCTATACCTTACTAGTTCATTGAATATTATGTAGAGGGCTATATTTATATCGTTAAACTATTCTCTGCTTTTTCTTCTTATTTTTTTTAAAACGTGGCTCCATCGATGATTTCGCCAATGTCAAGGTAATGCTTAAATAGTTGATAGGATCTGGGAACCCGATTTTTCCCGGGAACCGAGCATCCCACCTAAATTTTGGGCAAATTTTTGTTCCCCCTGCAACCCCTTCCATCACAAGTTCCATTCGCCGGTAAAAAAAATCCCGGGAATTCTCATCTCGCAAAGATACCCAAGATTCCCAGTACCCATATCTCGAAAACTAAGCATCCCAGGTCAATTTTGCCCTCATTTTCCGGCCCCATAGTACTCTAAGTAAGTATTTGATCTTCCCACAATTTTTTTTCTTCCCAATAATTCTCATCCCACTTTCCACAAAACTTGAAGCCCCTATATCCCGGTAACGGAGCTTCCCAGCTCAATTCTGAGCAAATTTTGTTCCCCCGCCCTGCCGCCGAGACGTATTCTATGCGCCTGCAAAAAAAAAATCCCGGGAATTCCCATCCCACAAAAATACCCAAGATTCCCAGTACCCGATATCTCGGAAACTAAGCATCCCAGGTCAATTTTGACTTAATTTTCGGACCCCACTTGAACCCCTCGCAAGTATTAAAACTCCATCTCTTCCCATAAAAAAAATCCCAATTCCCACCCCACTCCCCAAAAACTTTAATATTACCGGTGACAGTTGCACGTTTTTCTATAAGTAGGTCTGGGGGCTATATCCTGGTAATGCAACATCAATCACCCCGCCTATGCCTCACAGGAGGCTATGTTGGAATTGAAATATGTAAAACTAGTAGACTACGCACGCAAACAGCTACTAGCGCGTCACAAGCTAGCAGGCAGACGCACGTTCGCTACTGAACTGCGTTTGTGTTAGTAGACTACGAAAACTGTAAAAATTTGCCTTCGACGTGCAAATACGATGCTACTTTGCTACAATTGCAATACGCGACTTAGGCCCTGACCTGATGAGGTGGGTACTGCAGTACCCATCCGCATAATGACAATTTAAACATTTCTTAAATTGCTTAACAACACATATTATTAACGAGGAGAAACATATTTCTGCAGAAATTAAAGGAGAAAAGAATGCAAATTAATTGTTTCAATTCAAATTTTGTGCTAAAACGCGACCAAATATATAATATGTATGTATTTACAAAAAAAAAATTAAGTATTACGCTCAAAGTCACCGGGCTTGGCACCGACCGATTGCAGGTAGCACATACAAATAATAGTATTTTATTAATATTCAAAGGTACTACATATTAGGTTTTCATTAAAGTGATAGTAAATTAAATCTTTATTAAGTTATGTTACTGCTGCTACTTACTATAGTGGCGATATCGTCGCGAGTCGCGACGATATCGCCACGATAAAATTCGATAAAATCCACGATATCGTCACGATATCGTGCAATGTGAAAACGCTCATTGGCTGTGCCATAACGGCTGGCACGTAAGATTTTGTTGCCTTTCATCAGCATTTCATCGCAAGGCAACGGGATTCAATTTTTTTTTAAATTACTACAGATATAGTTGCTACTTTTTATTAAATTCACTCGTCCATTTCGGACATAACCCATTATAAATGTGCCCGGTGACGGCAATAGGCTTGCCCCCTATTACGTGGGACTAAAAATACTGGCAAGTTGTGGGTGTGTAATGCACCTCTGCCTACCCCTTCGGGATATAGGCGTGATATGTGTGTGTGTGTGTGATCTTACTTATTCCGGAAAGGCATGGAGCAGACCACAGCCAGACAGTGTCGATTTCAGCTGATAAACAATTAACGAAAAATATGAGATCGAATACCAAAATATATAAAAAATTGGGCACATTTAATAAAATCGTAGAAATTATCTGGGATCCAAAAATTAATAATATAAATATATATAAAACTAGCTGATCGCTGCAGCTCCGCCCGCGTGATTTAGTTTACTCGTTCCCGGTTCCCCTGGGAACACATTACCGAGATAAAAAGTAGCCTATGTTACTCAGGGTGAATGTAGCTTTCCAGCGGTGAAAGAATTTTTGAAATCGGCACAGTAGTTTTTGAGTTTATTCATTACAAAAATACATATCTTTCCTCTTTATAATAGTAGTATAGATAAACTTTAAGGGAGCGAAGCGAGCGCCATCCCAAGGCTCTGGATAAACTAATGCATTCCATGTGGTCTCATTTGAATTTCACTTTTTAATAAATATTCTATTTTTCGACATTCATTCGTAAATACAGGCTGTCCCAAAACTCAACGATAATCTGGGACCGGATGAAAGGCCAAGTTACACCAGATCTGGGAAAAATAAAAAGACAATAGACATTTTTTCAAAAAAGTTGAAATCCGACACCCTTAGTCGCATTTTTAAGTCCTGTGATCACCAATGTCACAATTTCGCTGTGTTTTTTTTAATTTCGTAATCTTCATTAACGATGCTATTAATCGCAACTACAAATTAACGCAAAAAACATTGTTAATTAATAAAATAAGTTAAGTTTTAGTGAGTCATGTTCACAAAAATCAAAAATCAGATTATCGTTGAGTTTTGGGACACCTGTATACAAGGTATTTGATCCCATTACGACAATTTGAAATCTTTTTTTGCTAAAATTATGTTTCATAAAGACCAGTCTTTATAAAACTAATTAATTATTATATAGGTAGCAACGTTATAAAACCAACATCGATTGGTTACGCATATGATCACAAACATTGTCATATATTTAACTAAAGCTGATATCAAATTGATTCCGTACTATTATTACCCAGTGACCTATTCCTATTGGCCCGGAACCTATAGTGACGCAACTTTTCCTATTGTGCAACAGTTGTAAGTTCCGTGATCGATCCAGTCACGAAGTATTGTGAAACTGAATCCTTTTGTAGACTCTGACTCTGGTCTGCTTTCATCGACCTCGAAAATTAGTTAAATAAATAAATATGCTAGGACAATTCACACAACGCCATTTAGTCTCAAACTAAGCAGAGCTAGAGCTAGTGATAGGAGTACTAGATACACTGATATAAATACTTATATACATTTTTTTAGTAAATACGTACATATTATACACAAGCTGTTGCCTGCAGCTCCGCCTGCGTGGTAGTTTAGATGGACATAGTTTTTTTATTTGTGAACCGATTGAAATAAAACAAACCTTAAATGTTAAGGTTAATAAACCACAACGCATTACTAAAAAACCGCATTCAAATCGGTTAAGCCGTTTCTGAGATTAGCGTGTTCAAACATTCAGACAAACAGAAAAAAAAATCTAAAAACCATTGTTTTGGGTACTATTGCGTTCATAAAGCCAGTATCCAGTTCAACAACAGTTTCTCTATTATATCTTCGATGTACAGACATCGACCACTTACAATTTTATTATATGTATTGATATGAAACATCCAGACTTCGGTACAAACGTATATGTCATCACACAAAGTTTGTCCCGACCGGGAATCGAACCCGAGACTCCGGCGTCGAAAGCGGGTGCACTACTGACTACGCCACCGAAACAATCGTGGCTCAATTTCAAATTGTCTTATTGTACTTTACAAGGCTCTATAAGGCTACGTTGCAACTTAAAATAGCATATTTTATACCTACCCCCTTATTGATAATGAGTTTTTAGAGGTTTAAAATACCCCGTTAAAATCGGTTTAACCATAAAGAGTTACTGGAGGTTTAAAATAGGTACCGATTGTCATAAAAAAAGGGACACAATCTAATCTCTTGTACACCTGACAGAGATAGAAGACTATCTTAAGCTCTTCTGGATCTAAACAATGCGATTAATTTATAAGGTTTTTAGCCAATAATAGCGTTTAATTATGAATAAGGGGTAGACACTAATTTACCAATTACCACACTATAAGAATAAGTAGGTAGATACCAACCATGAACCTGATACAGAGCAACCATGGGTACAAATTCAAATGTCCTATCCAAAAGAAATGATATTATTGCTACATATTTCAATAGCGCGAAATCTTTGGATACAGGATAAAAAAGAAAAATTAAGTTTAAGAAAATATATTTTATTAAAAAATCTTATATTAAATAGTTTTTAGTCGACTGCGGTCGAAATAAACCCTTTGCTCGTCAATATATCTATAAAAGTATAAAAATAATCATTTATTTATGTACAAAATTGTACAAATCGTGTAATGACATGTACATTCTGAAGCCGCCATATAATTCATCAAGAGATCATACGAAATACATGAACATACAAAAATATAGGTAACTAATAGTTACCTAATATTACAGAAATATGTAAGTATATTTATTCCAATTATATATATTGTGTACTTAAATATCCTACATGAATACGACATTTTTCTGTACTTTGTTTACAATATTCAAAAAAGGAATCCATTATTTATATAAAAAAAATCAAAAAGTTCAAAATATAGACTCCTTGGATTTGATATTAAAAAAAATAAGGTTGGGCTTCATACAGATTGCACTTTGTCCCCAATCCCCCAATCCCCTAACGAACTTAGTGTTAGTATTATTTGAAATTAGATTTAGATTTCCTCTGAACTGTTTAAACTCTGGTTGTAGTTTAAAAATGATATCAGCCAGTCGGTGGTACTTTTTTTTCGATTGCAGACACAAGCATTTTGAGATTACATTCATACTCTTATTACTTAAACTTACCTACATCACATAATACCTTCTGACTACTATGTTAAGTCTTTCTATAAACATTTTAATTTGGCTGTTTTTTTCATACGTGCGATAATAGATTTTCATGTTCCTCCTTCTTCGAAAACACATAAAGGCTAATCAAAGGCTAACTGAATGGAACTCCTTTGAAACTCCTTGGTATTTAAATTTAGAATACTAAAATATTCCTTTCACCTGAATCTGTTATCGAACGAATGAGTTTGTATATCGGTTTACCATCCGAATTTGGAATGCAGCCCATGTGAATGGTAATTATGGAAATGGGGTGCACTGTAGATTGATTTGACATAAGGTACAGCAACTGGAGCTGGTACTGGTACAGCTATTGGTTTTGGTACAGCTACTGGGTAGGGATGTGGTACTGGGACACCAACCTGAAAGATACAGTCATTACACTAAATTAACCTACTCTTCCATATAGCATTATTACCACAGAAAATTATTTTTTCTTCGTTAGTCTGTTAACAGACGCAACTTTTTTTTTTTTTAGTTCCGCGGCCTCTCTTACGTCCGTTGCCGGGCGTCTCTGGTTACAAGCAGAACGTATTTCCAGTGGCGCCCGGCGGACCTTGACCACCTCTGTGGTCTCTGCGGGGGTTGGGTCGGGATGAGAATCCCGCGTCGTTGGGGTAGGGTTTTATCCCGCGTCAGTGAGTTAATCTGGTTGCGTGCTATGGGGCAAAGGTAACGGTAACGATCTGCGTCGCATGATACGTGAGGTCACCATGCTGCCTTTGCAGCAAATCGTCCATGATCGGTCTCACCGCCGCTGATCGGTCTCACCGCCGCAGTAGACGCACTGCGTTCAGGTGACGATGACTTGGGCCTACAAAATTTCGATGGCCCCTCAGCTATCCACAAATCTTCAAAAAGTAAATACTTCTTTTTACTTACTTGTTTAACGATAGGTACTGGTACAGCATGAGGTACGGGCACTGGAACTGGTCGGTCGACAGGTACTGCGATATGCTTCTCGACTGCTACGGGGTACGGCCTGGGAACGGGGACAGCGTAAGGACGGTCTACAGGAACCGGTACTGCAACCTGAAATATAAGGAACCAGATCATAAGACTAGAAAACACTAGAGAGACTAGGAATGCTCTTTGGGCAGTGTCGACATATTCAGCCAATGATGTCGCAGGAAATTTCGATGACGTAACCAAATTAACACATTTTTAAAATTTTCTGCGATGTTGTTGGTTGTGTGGATCTGAGATGCAAGGTATACTCTTTTTTTCGTTTTCTCTCTCAATTTTTCCACTTTTCCTTACCCCTTTCAGCGCCATTGATTTTATCACGATTAATTCAATCTATGTTAGAAAGAGGATTATTTTAAATAAATAACTACTACTTGGTAAACACACAAAATTATGTCATTCCCTCCGAAGGGGTAACATAGGCTTTTATTACGCCAGTCACTGCCGGCTTCACGTAATATGGGGCGAGCTCATTGCCATTTGCACATTGAGTATTCTTACCAGACCTTCGAGGTCAGTCAGCAGGTGCAACGCGTGCAGGCGAAGGTGACGTGAAGCCTAGAGATGCTGATAGATTCAGGACCTTGTCAACTTCTCCAGACCTACATGACTAAACTTTTTCTGATTCCCTTTTCGGACGTATAAGTAATTGCTCAAAATAAGACAAACCTTATAAGGGACAGGCACTGGCCTATCAACAGCAACAGGGTAGGGTGCTGGCACTGGGACACCAATATGCTTGGTCACCGTAGTATGGACGTTAGCACCTACTATAGCTCCAGACAATCCTGGTCCGAACGGTCCAGCATACCCAAAAGGCCCGGCGGCGGCGCCATATCCAATCGGGCCAGCTAAATGTCCATGACTCAATCCAAGAGGAGCTGCATCTAAATGACCTATTGACAAGCCATGACCTAATAGTGATGAGCCCAGACCATAATGGCCAACGAGGCCACTTCGCTTCTGGACAACTTTGGACGGTTCAGGATCTGCTAGAACTGCCGCTGCCACAATCAGTATTGAGATCTGAAATAAAGATTGTTGTTAGAAATTCAGCTTGGTATCTAAAATATTTTATAATCCTAACGTCAACTCCAATCTAAGAGTTTCTTTTTGCGGTTTCTGTTCCCTTACGGGGGAAATGCTTTGACCAACTACCGAGGGCATAGCCCATGACCTCGAAGTTGCGAGTAAGCCATATTTAATTGTAGTATTTTGTTACGTGGACCTATTCTATTTATTTCTCTATTGGTTTTTATGCTAGCGGAAATCTGCGGTTACCCCACACCTATTAATACACATATTATCCAGATAAAAACCTTATTCTCAACAACCTTTTTATTAGGTTTTCAATCTATCGCCGCCGTACCATATTATTAAGATTGGTCATCGTTTTTTACGTGATACCTGCTAAGGATGTTATGCAAAATAAAAGAAAAGTCGGAACTGGCCGGAACAATAACATTGCCAAAAAGGTACTGATATACAATCGAGTTGACAAATCGATTCATACACACAATGCACTCGATTACTTTTACTTTATTGCGTGATATGACTTCATCGGTTCATCAGTATGCAGGTAAGGTTAGCAAAAACGAAATTCGTGATAACGATAGAATGTTAAATACATGACTATGTTTTGGGTATTTGTGTATGAGAAATTATGGTTTTATAATTATTTTATTGACTTTTAGATTGTCACTACGTTATTTGTTACGACTTCTAAAATTTGTTAGTTGGTGCCCGTGGCTCGGCTTGTGTCAAAAGTTTTATTATTTCGAATTCCTACTGCAACAAATTACCGGATTAAAAATGAACCTAATTTACAAAATTGCTAGATTTTTAGATTATGTAACAATTAACCACTTTATTAATAGCGAGGAAAAAAATTTGAAAACTGCATATTTGAGTTTCGAGTGATGTCTAAACAGTTAAAGTTCTCTATCTCCCTAAATAGGTATATATCTACCTATCGATACACCTGATTTGCAATTGAAGCGAGGAATCTCATTGATTGATTCAAAAATCTGCCAATCAGAGTCCGTAAGTTGCGACAATAAATCTAATTGACAAATTTCGTATACTCCAATGAGATTCGTTGCGATGACAACAAACTGGAAACTGTTCAAGAAAGGGTTGCTATATTTCGTAACTTTTTAGAAGACTAAGTTGCGGACATTGACTAGTTATTGTATAATTAGTTAAAGTGTGTTACATGACCCTACTGACCCACTTTCAACAGCTCTAACTACAAACACTATCTTATAATTAACAGATTTATACCCAAACAGCGTCAATTCAAAGTGCTTTTGTGTTTCCTCAATTCAAGAAGTGGGAGGAATGTAGAGGAGGAAATCTTCGGCACCTATTTTGTACCTACTAGTGTAAAGAAGTTCCACCAGATCTTAGGGTCCAAAGCTCTGTATTTGCCCTGTTAGCATGAAGAGTACGGATTAGATATAGAGCTCCCAAGTCAACCTCTCCTGCAATCAACAAACGAGGCTTTGACAAGCATAAAAGTTTCCGATAATTTAGGAATTACACACCCACATCATTATAATCTATAGGTATATCATCATTCACCGAGCCTTTTCCCAACTCAGTTGGGGTCGACTTTCCAGTCTAACTGCAATTCAGCTGAACTTCGATATTTTCCGTGAAGCGACTGCCATCTGACTTCCACAACCCATGGACGATATCGAAGTTCTGTAATTAGACCGGTCGCATTTTTGATTTAGGGCTCTAACTACCTAACGACTGCCATATATGTTCGTATGACAACCGGGACCGACGGCTTAACGTGCTCTTCGAGGCACGGAGGCTGGACCGATTTCGCTAATTCTTTTTTTGTTGTGTTCGTTAGTATCAGGGGAAGGATCTTTTGCAAAAAAAAGTTGTGCGCAACATCAGAAAAAATAATGCGGTACGAAGTTCGCCGGGACAGCTAGTAGGACTATACAACAGAAAACGCTTGGACTACTGAGATTTTATTTAGTGGTATGTAACGTCGGTCATGCCTGTTGGAAACTCGGAATAAATTACAGGTAACGGCAATAGGCTTGCCCCGTATTATGTGGGACCAACAAAATTACTGACAAAGTGTGGGTGTGTAATGCACCTCTGCCTACCCCTTCTGGAATACAAGAGTGATGTATGTCTCTATGTCTGACAATAGAAAATCAAATACTCGTATTCTTATTGACCGAGCGAGCGCCCGACTGACCGATTCGGCGTTGTTGGTATGTGTGTCAGTTCCGGTCTACTGGCCGCATTTATCAGCCGATTTTCATGAAATTTGGCATAAGTGTTCTTTGTTGCAAGGCGCAACTTTTCTTGAAGGGATTTTTCGATTGGGGGGAAAATGGGGGAGAAACGGGGGGAAAATGCGAAAATAACGCGAGGTCTACTGTTCACAGAACCACTAGTATTATTTTACAATATGACTCACAAGAACTATAAGTCTTGGGCTGGACTCGAACCAGTGACTGATCCCTTTCCAGGAGGAACGTTCTACCAACTGACCAAGATACCACTCATATTCTGTAATCCAAAGCTAAAGTCCATCAGTCAGCACCATTACACACCTACAATCAATGCAGTCCAGGCATAATGAATCGTTTATCTAAGTTAATAGCATATTACTCAACAGTTATATAACTTATACCTTACTGGTAAATGTATCGGTAGGTCTCCGGGAAGCGGTTCTGGCCCTATCTAGTGACAAGTTGATCAGGAAAAACTTCTTGACAAACATATAATAAGGATTACATAAATCGGCGTCTAGGCGTAACTAACTATCATATTATGTTTCATATACCTATATATTTATTGACCGCGTGAGCGAAGCATCTATATTTCGAGACCATATTTGACAAGTTCCTTACTTCTGTTTGTCTATATTATGTATGTGTTTCGGGCTAGCCGCCTCATTTCTTATTTGATCTCCACAAAACTTGGCAGAAGCGTTCCTTATTTTTTTTTTCTTATTGGATTGTTTTTGCTTGCGATGAAATGGGGTTATAACGCCGTAATAATGTTTTTAATGTTAACATAGGTAATATTACAGGATTTTCCCCAGAAACCATGGGTGACATAGTTCAAAATGTGCCGAACAGTAGACCACGCGAAAATTAAAAATTCTCACGATGAAAGGATTGTTGCAAGTACTTGGGCCAAGTTCCGTGAAGATCGTATAATAAATGGAGCCGCAAGCCCGGAAAAACAACCATTGTGCCAAGTTTCGTAGAGATCGGATCAAAACTGTGGCTGCTAACCCGGAACACACATACAGGCAGACAGACAGACACAAAGATAGACGATAGACGGACGAAAGCAAAATGATAAAATCTCGAAATTTAGACACCGCCCTCGCTTTGCTCGACAGGATGTTCTAAGGAAAACCATATCGCTAAAAAGCAATATTCCGCCCTAACTCTCATTGCCGGGCGTCCCGGGTATACACTCAAAAAGTTATCCTTTTCCCAAGGCGCCCAGCGGAAATAATAAAGCCTCCTATATTCCTCCTTCCCAACTTATTTTACAATATTAGACAGTATTGTAAAATAAGTTGGGTGTACCAGTAGTTTCAGGTGACAGTTTTTCTCGTACAGTTTTGTAATGGGTGTTAAACTCATCATATCCCAATAAATCATCAACACACTTTTCGTTTAAAAAGGTTCTTAATCCAAATTGTAATTAAGTTACAAAATAGATCTTTCAATTTTTATTTCTCACGCACTCAGCACCAATCTCAATAACCACGTTTCCAGACCAAAATTATTACGCGCCATTATTCCATTTAAAAAAATCACATTATGACTTACGTAACCCCTCATAGTGCCAAAACAAACACTGCACTGTTGCTGAACAAACGTTTAAGTGCCACTGATATGTGTTGAATACTACTAACCATTTATATATAGAGCGGTACCCCACTATAATTCAATGGGTTAAACTCCAAACGCGGTATTTGCGACACTTCTCTAGATGTAGCGGGTAAAGTTGAAATAATTCAGTTTTATGGAGATTTATATTCTTAACCTATCTATATTATATACTTATAGATAGGTTTCTGTAAAAAAATCTCAACATTCCCCGGTGACGAATTTCGTAGGTAATTTCTTTTTTGGGCTGTGTCAACAAGCACACCAAAAAAATATTGACTTGAGAAGTATCTTATGAAAAAATTTAAAAAGTTGCAAAAAACTCAAGAAAACTCTTCATTATTAGTGTAATTCTTTCATAGTGCTTTTGACTATTATGAACTCAATCTACGGGGATTGATTTCATAATCACTGAGACCTTTCGCAGATTTACTCACCGACGCGGGATAACACCCGACCCAACCGCGTGACGTCACAGGGAATCCTTCCAAGTGCTGGGGTGAAATTCCAACAGCCAGGAAATTGTAAGTGGTCGGTGTCTGTACATCGAAGATATAATAGGGAAACTGTTGTAGGGGGCTTTATGAACGCAATAGAACACAAAACAATGGTTTTTTGAATTTTTGTCTATTTGTCAGAATGTTTGAACACGTTAATCTCAGAAACAGCTTAACAGATTTGAATGCGATTTTCAGTAATGCGTTGTGGTTTATTCAACTTAACATTTAAGGTTTGTTTTATTTCAATCGGTTTATAAATAAAACAGTTATGTCAATCTAAAGTATCTCACATAATCGCAAGTTAAGCAACCCCTGTTTGCGGTCCCAACTACGATGGGTGACCACATTTGGCACAAAAAATATATCAAGGGACAGATATAACAGGCACACAAAAATAAAATACTAAAGAAAATACTAACTGCCACATTTCGAGTTCTGTACCTTTTAACAAATAACCAAGTTTCAACTTTTACTACAACGCATTTAATCAGTTTCCCTGTCCAGTATAGACGGATCCTTTTGTATAGATAGTTATTGGAAATCGCATCTTAAATGGACCCTTTTTAAGCTCCCTGAAAGCTTATTTTAGACTGGTAATGTTACATTTGTTAGTTGTAGTCGATGGTTGTCTATTTGAACCTAAAGCTGTGTAATTAACGCCGGCAGTTATTTATTTAAAAGCATAATTATTTTGACGTAACTACCAAGACTAAACCTATCTTATGTTAATATATTTACTATTAAACAGTAGCTAGAAAAGATCGTACGTCTCAGTAGATTCATATTTTGCTTTCCGGGATTGATAATTCATACAATTCCCAATTTGAATTTGACAGGATTTGATGAAATTATCAATTGTGGACTTAGATCAAAAAAATACTATAGATATTGGATTCAGTACAAATACAACGCGGAATCTTGGGACTCAAATACTATATATTTAATTAATACAAATACCATCTATAAAATTGTAAAACAAGATTGTACATTGATGGTTGACATAGAAATAATTCTTAATAATTAATAGAAAAGCATCAACGTACAGCGGAAGCAAGCGGAATAGGAACTTAGTACTGAAGCGCCCAGTGTGCAATTTTCGTGAATGGACCGAGGTGAAGTGGTGCCGTTTTTAAAGCACTGATCGGTAATCTAGGTATTGTTGATCTAAGATTCTGGATAGCTAAATATGAATCGAGATGGCATATGGGAATTGGTGGTTAATAATATTTTGTCTAGAGCCTTATTATCTTCACCTGCACGCGATGCACTTAATGACAAACAGACGAGGCTCTGACAAGAATACACAGAGTTCCCAGAAACGGGAATAGACTCGCCCCCTATTACATGGGGCTAACAAAATCATTGACAAAATGTGTGAGATATTGTGCAATTGTTATTAACCTCTGCCTACCCACTCGGGGAAATACGCGTGATAATTTGTAGGTACCAATGTATGTGTAAAATTGAAATGCTACTTCACGTCGTACGTATCTATTAATAAATTTTAACATTATACAGTTTAATTTAATGTCAACAAAAAAATTGCAAACAAGATGTGTTGTATTTTTAATTAGGGTTCTTATTTTAATTAATAATTAATTATCTGTACCGTTAATAGAGACGAAGATTAAATATATTTCTTACAAAGTCATGTATTTTCTTGTTAAAATTTACTTTGTAAAATATAATTACTTAAAGGTACTCGTCACGTCATACTGAGATGAATAGTAGATTACATAAATTATTATCAAAATAATTTTCGCTACACGTCGTCACGACTTACCACCAGGCGGGCGGCGTCAATTTGGCGAACCAAATATAAAAAAAGTAGCTTCCGATGTCTGTCTGTTCCATAGAGTGGTTCTCGAGGAAGGTTACGTAATTTGTCAAGCGGGCGTCTGCTAGTAATATTATAAAACAAAGTCCTCCGCCGTGACTGTCTGTTCGGAATAAACTCAAAAATTTCAGCACTGATTTTAATGATGTTTTTATCAATGGATAGAGTGGTTCTTGATGAAGGTTTAGGGCAATATTACTATTTTGGCGGCCCGTTAGTTTATAATGTATATAATACTAGTGGTCGACCGCGACTTCGTCCGCGTGGTAATTTGGATTTTTTTCCCGTTCCCGTCGAGCCGCCTCATATTTTGAACAATTCACACAATATCTTTATAAATTGTAGCCTATGTGTTATTCTGGTGTATAAGATATATTATTGTAAAGTTTCCATTCAGTAGTTTTTACGTGAAAGAGTAACAAACATCCATCCTTCCATACATACATACTTACATACTCACAAACTTTCGCGTTTATAATATTAGTAGGAAGTAGGATATTTGCATTTAGAAGGATATAAGTATGTTTACCAGTAATCTAAATACCCTTTTTTTTTTTTTTTTTTTAGTTCCGCGGTCTAGGTCCTCGGCCGCTCTAACGTCCGTTGCCGGGCGTCTCTGGTTACAAGCAGAACGTATTTCCAGTGGCGCCCGGCGATCTAAATCCCCTAACTTAAATATAGTTATCGTCGTTAATGGCTATTCAAGACGAGCAGAGGTGTAGGCATCAGCTAGATATTAATATAATGTTTGTAACTTGTATTGAAATGACATCCTATATACCACTTGGTTGCTTGCAACAATATTTTCACGACGTAATTAGGTCTATCCAGAATAACATTACACAATGGCTTATTTACAGTTTGGAAAGTTAGATATTCAGGTGGTCTAGCTAGATGACTAAGAATGATGCAAATTCAATTCAATACAGTCTCAAACTACGAGTATTATCATAACAGTTAGTACCGATCAGTTACACAAAATATAAAACTTACTGGGATATCTGTAAAGTTAAGTTATTAATTGCTTTCCTGGATGTACTTACTGGCTGCGTAATACATCGCAGGCTCTCGTAGAGCTCAAAATCGAAAAAAAAAAAAATTCAAACCAGCTGATTTATTTAGTTGTTACTACTTACCCCAACAAGCCCCTGTCTCCCCAACATAGATGATGATGATGACGTGTCGAAAAACCGTTTCTCTTAGGAATGTGATTGTATGTTTTAAGCAGTTTTTTAAAAAAGTCAGCAAGCTTTGCTTAAAAAATACAAAATATTGGAATTAATAGCAACGGTCTTTCGGCAGGAATCATCTATGTTGGGAAGAGGGGGCTTGTTGCAACGTGCAACCTGTGGTGCCTTAGTCTGTTTGTTAAGCGTTCCCCCTTGAAAGGGAACAGCCGGTGGTTCAAGGTCACCCCAAGGTCTATTCGGAATTTCACGTAAATAACAGTCGCAGGGGAAATAGACGTAATTAATAAAGAACTGTCCCTTTTCTTAGTATTTGAAATTGAAATTATTTATTTATTTGTATAGGTCAATAAATGGCTCTTACAAACGTCAGTAAGTACTTAAAATAAAAAATGTCATTGCTTCTATATTTACATGTACTGCCAGATTCGCAAAGCAATAAGTAGAACCGAGAGAAAGAACCTGGCAATAAAACTCTCGGTCACTCTTTTCAAATAATTGACTCATTTACACATTTTCTTAAGACTAAATGTGGACGAATGTACATTGGTCTCGTGTCAAAATCAAAAAGAGTGTATAAACAACAAAAAAATTATTATAGTCGCCTAAGTACAATATGCTTCAATTACGGCATTTTAGGAGGCGCCTGCACCATGCTCAAGCCAGACACTTTTATCATTAAGGTAATCAACTGTTTTATAATATGCTTTTTGACATAAAGTGGTCTTTATAAAGTTTTTAAATTTATTGTCGGGCATACAAAGGACCGATTCAGGCAATTTATTATAAAAGCGTATACCTTCCCCCTTGAAAGAATGACTAACCTTGCCAAGCCGATAACACGGAGGGAGTAGTTTATTTTTATTACGTAGATTTCTGTCTGTAACGTCACTTACTTTAGTATAGCTAGATATATTTTTCCTGACATACAATATGTTATTAAATATATATTGGGAAGCTACAGTTAAAATATTAATATCTTTAAATCGCTCCCTAAGAGAATCTCTTTTACCTAAACAATAAATGGCACGGACTGCCCTCTTTTGTAATATAAAAATTGTTTCTATATCTGCTGCATTTCCCCAAAGTAGTATTCCATACTGCTGTGGTATAACTAGAATGCCGTTATCTACCGAAACAACTTTTTTAAATAAGCGCGAAAAACGTGAGAAAATCTTTTAATTGATGTAACTCATTAATGACAAATCATAACTAAAAATTAAAAATATCAAAAGATAGGTAAATTGGAGTACTTTTAAATGCCATCTATGAATTTTAGTACTTAGAACATATTCTTATATAAAAAAACGTTTTATGCGTTTTAGTTTTACATCTCTAATACAAAGAGGTCAGAGGGTATAAGCTAAAACACCGCTATGCATAGCGTAACGGCATTTTAGTGTAAAACTAATAATAAATAACAATGTCCAATAATATTCTTTAAAGTACTACAATAATAATTGACTAAAATGCCGTTACAACACATTGAGTCGTTTTAGCTAAATACAAAGAGCCGTGAACTGGCTATATGTTAGACTTAAATGGAGCTAATGTCATTTTACCGCTTTTATGTATATTATCCTAGGCATATTATTAAGAAACTTGAAGCATTGTTAAACTTAAGCGCAGTTAAGTAAAAGAACCCTAAATCTTAACGGCACTATAGCGACACAATGCCGAGATGATAAGTGAGCAAATTTATGAAACCGTAGTTAAGAATAAAAATAAAACAGTTTTTTTTATTAAAATCGTTGTTTTATTGACCAAAGTCAGTCTTTACACGTTTAAAATTACCACTTAGTGGTATAAAAATGAGCATAATTATAATTTTTACTTAAAACTAGCATATAGGAACATTCAAATATTCAAATGTTAGTAATTTTCATTATAAAACTTTAATATTTTTTTTTTTTTTATATTGGGTTCGCCAAATTGACGCCGCCCGCCTGGTGGTAAGTCGTGACGACGCGACGTCTAGCGAATGTGGGCCACTCTCACAGCGCACAATACTATAGAGAGTGGCCCTCAACTTGACGACGTACTGATGTGCCTCTTCACGCTCCGCTTATAGAACCCAGGGTTATATGTGGGAGGAAACATGTGCACAGGCAGGGCGTTCCAGGCCACTATCGTCCGGCAGAGAAACGTACGTTTAAAACGTTCGGTTCTCGCGAACATGCTATCCACTGTGTGGGAGTGGCATCTCTGCCCGGCACGCGTTGTTCGGGATCGGAAGGAAGAGGGTGGGATCAGATTGAAGAGCTCTTCAGAACACTCGCCGTGGTAAATACGGTAGAATGTGGCCAAGGCAGCTATTGTTCGGCGCTGAGCTAGCGGCTCAATGCTTCCCGTTACCTCCGGACAATCCGGATAGCCCGTCGCTGCATAGCGTCGAGATCGTCCAGCAAATACTTCGCGGAGCCGTCCCAGAGGTGAGAGCAGTATTCGACGCAGGGTCTAATCTAAAAGAATCGCTTTACCTTATTCAGTATTCCTAGTTTCCGCGAAGCTAGCCCTATACATCTTTCGATGTAGTTTTTATTATTGAGCTCTCGACGAACGTCTATGCCAAGGATGTCAAGGTTGTCCTTTATTAGTAATAATGCATTCTGAAGAGAGGGTAGGGGAAGGAAAGGAGATTTCTTCGCTGTAAATGCACACGCCTGTGT